>CM077262.1:5424115-5519115 GCA_039654775.1 Spinibarbus caldwelli | reverse complement strand
TTAGAAACAAAACTCACAATAATTAAACAATTAAAACATGAAAACAAGCATACCATTCAGAAAAGATAAAAACTGTGCCTTCTCTTCACCTCATACACCCTTTTACCAGAAAAGGGTGGAGTGAAGGAGGTAAGAAAGAGCGAGAGAGCGAGAGGGACAGATTTTCATCACCCCAGGCTACAGTTGTCAACCTCCACCCAGTTCGACTCTGACTCAAGCACTGCGCTCGGGCTAAAGCAACGCATGCTTTGTTTTCTTCAGAGAGTCTGTTCTTTTGACTCCATCATGAAACAACATCCTCACTGGTTCATGATGATCCATTCGTCAGTGTTTGTTTCAGATCAAACTGGAGGAAGTTTGGCAATCGGTTGCATACGGTCGCAGTGGAGCAGGTTATCTGTTCGTAGCGTGCTGCCACGCGTCCTGCTGCACCTGATAGTCTTAACGCAGCATTCCTCACCTGAGAGACAGAAAGAACAGGCAGGTTTGAACACGAGCGCCCAGACACTCATACACTTGTTCGGTGGCTGCAGGTGTAGCTCAAATCGCATGTAATACTGCAGCTCCAGGCTTGTAGGTGAGCCGCATAAACTATGCGCCTGGGCTTTAAGGAGGAGGTGAGGGTAATTTGATGTTTGGAGCCACAAAACGTGGGACGAGGAGTCCAAACGACTGTTTATTTGAAAGAATTAAGCTTTTCGCTCTGTGTGAAGTTGATCGCTTTGTGGATTTTCCCTCGAGCACGGTTCAGGGCACGTGAATACATTGAAGTCCCTTGCATATGTAACAGCACACCGACTTCCAGTCGCTCCAAAAATCAAAATATACAATGTGAAGTACTTCTCTGTCTGTTGCATATTTAAGATGGTGGCCTCGCGGTAACTGTCACATTCAAAGACAAGGAGCGTGTGGAGATGTCGGGTAATAGTGCAGTGTTTTACTGAATGGAAAGATTACGTTAAAGTGTTCTGTGATTGCGAGCTCTAGCTGCCAAACAGCATCTTTTTCCAGCCAGTTTCCAGACTCAGTGTCAAATTAAACTAGGATTATTAATGCTGAATCACCAGGATGTAGTTCAGGAGTAGTGGGAAATATTTTAGTTTTAGGGACCAATTCTCACTATTTGCTTATTAGTATGCATATTACTAATATATTGGCTGTTTAGTAGTACTTATAAAGCACATATTAGCCTAATGCCTTATTCTGCATGACCGTATTTAAGATCCCTTAATCCGACACCAAACTTAAATTTAACAACTAGCTAGCAAATTAGGAGTTTATTGAGGCAAATGTCATAGTTAATAGGGAGAATTGGTCTCCGAACTAGAGTGTGTAAAGAGTAGCTTGTTTTTAAAATGCATAGATAAAGAGATTTAGATAAATCTGTCAAGAACACGTCAAAGTATTTTTAGCTCAAAATCAAAAGACAAAAAATATAAAATTATATAGATCACAAATAGAAGCATATTTAATATTATTTGAATTGTGATATTACTTTCATGATAATTAAGCCATTTCCACCCAAATTTTCAATACTTTTAATTTTTTTGTGTAATTCTTATTATTCTCAATTTAATTTGCATAATTACAGTATTTAATTACAGTAATTTAGGATGCTGTTACAGTAAAAATAAAAAAAGTTGTTATTGTTAAATAAAATTAAAACTGAAATTGAAACCATTTAAATAATATATTATTTAAATCAAATAAAATATAAACATAAGATGATCAAAAAATTTACTTTAAAACTAAGGAAATGAAAATTAGAAATTTTGCCTTGGCAACTTGAATCTCTACAATTAAAATTTAATTTGAAATTCTAAAAATAAATAAAGATAATATTTAAAAAAGCTAATTCAAAATATGAATGAATACAATTATAGTATATCAATAACACTAAAATAACACTGATATGAATAAATATTTAAATTTATATTTAAATTATTTATTTATGTTTATATAAAAATTAAATCTATATATTTACATTTATATATTTATGTTGTTAGATATTACTATTATTTATTTATTTTATTTATTTATTTATTTATTTTTTGCATAATAATAGCAATGTCAAAATGTCATGACAATAATGTCAACATGCTTTAAAAAAATCTTCATGGCCATAAAATTAGACTGTTTTCTTTATTACTTTCCTTTTGATTTTGTGGTAAAATGTGACCTGAACATACTCCTAACAGGTTTCGTGGAAGTCACCTTTATGACAGCAGCCATACGGCATTGCTGTCCGGAGCTTCTTGTTTGCACATGTGGACAGTGAGACGTTTTCAGACGAAATTTTTCTGAGCCCCACCTCTGCTTCCTTCACGTACCTGCCTCATCTCACCCACCATACAATTCACATCCAAGAATGTACCCACAATTCCATGGGGGTGACATGGTCTTTATTTTCCTGCCTGTAAAACATTTTTGAGAGCACAAAGGGGATTTTACATCACAAAATCGATTGTCAAAAAGGTTACCGTAGGTTAAAGAAATCTGGTTTTGACGAGAAGAGATTGCTGACTGTGACATGCTGAGGCCTGTGTGTGTGTGAGTGTGTGTGTGTGTGTGTGTGTGTGTATGTGTGTGCGGCCTGTGGCAGGTGCACAGAAGAGGTAGATAAAGGGATTTCAAACCTGCTGAAATCTGTGAGTGCAAGTCAGAGCTGTGCTCCCCCCCCCCCCCCCCACACACACACACACCCTCTTAGATACACACAAATACCTCAGTCAATGTTTTATCTCAAGTTAAATAGGAAAAGTCATTAGGACTTCATGAACAGAGTGTTATTATTTCACAGCTGTCTGGAATACTCGATTCTGATTGGTCAGATGCAGCATTCAGCAACCATATATTTCAGAATAACAAACGGTATGCAGGGCAACGCTGTATAACTGACAGATCATGTTTCCTACATAGCTGTGCTTGTGTGGGATAATGTATATTTAAAGGGATAGTTCACCCTAAAATGACAATTAGTTGTTAATTTATTTACCCTCGGGCCATCCAATATATAAGTGACTTTTTTTCTTCAGTAAAACAGTAAAGAAGATTTTTAGCTAAAACTGTGGTCCTTGGTGACTCATAAAATGCAAGTCAGCAGCTGGCCATTTTTGAGAATAAAAAATTAATACCCGTGGCTCCTGATGATATATTGAGGTCTTATGAAGCGAAACGATCAGTCTGTGCAAGATACTAAACATTATTTACAACATTATTACCTGTAATCCAGAGCCTCAGAAAATCTGATTCTCTCCCGTGTACTGCTTCTTTCAGACAATTCGTTTCAATGAACTGGTTCAATTCACTAGTTTGTTTACGTAATCACTCAGTGACATAACATATACCCAATTTTATTATGAAAGCACAAAATAATGATGTGAAACGTGGATGCTTTACATGTCTAAAGCATATGAAGTGAATAAGCATCAGCTCTTCATCAGCTCACCTTTTTACATAAACAATGAGACACCATAAAACCTTAATTTCCCTTCATTCAAGCGCTCGGTTCATATATGCACATATCAGGAGTTCATCGGTCTTCAGTTCGAGTCTTAACTTGTAAACAATGTCACAGAAATCCATTGAGTGAGCATAAACTTGTTACTTAACTAGAAAAAAAAATTAATATAAAGGATAATTTTGCTAAATATATGCACTAGATAACATTCAATATATTTTTTACTTAACATGTTCTTCAATATGTTATGCAATTTTGAATAAATTAGTCTTTAAAAAAAAAAGGAATGGCATCCACTGTTTAAATGTTTGCATTTCAGCAAACTGGAGAAGAAAAATAATATCATTACTAATTAGAAATATTATTTAAATAATAATAATAATATAAAAACAGCCTTACATGCAATTTAAAAGTTTCTTTACAAATCACTTTAATATACTAATGTACCAGTTGACAGGGTTTATTGTATAGTTGCAGTATTAGTTGAGCGGGATTTTTAACTCAGTTTTATGTCTGAGTAAATCAATGACTAATGTCGTGTTTTTGGGATCTTCTTGTTCTGCATGTTTGAGAATAAAGACTAAAATCAACTGCAATTACATCCCGAGGAGCCCAAGTATCTGCCTCAATGAAGACATGGAGACACTCATTAAAGAATATGTGGTAAGTGTATGTCAACCTGCTCGTTTTACATTATAAATGTCTTATGGATATATTTACATTGATAGTTATGTTAATTTTCTTATTGGCACCAGCCTCGCTTTGCCCATGTTTGTGTAGTACACAGCAAATTAGCTCATTTTTGATTTGATAAAACTCACTATCTCTTAGCAGAAATAACTAGAAGTTAGTATGAAAACTTGAGTATTGGTAACTGTTTTACAAGTTCAGTCAACTTAAAGACATTGAATTCAAAACAATTTTCTTAACAAGCTTGTTCTCTACAGTTAATTTGAGAAATAATAGCACATTTGCAGCTGCAACAAATTATGACAATGCAGAGTAAAGTTTAAGTACAAATAATTACAAAGAAAAAATGATTAATAAATTTAAAAAATGACATTTTGAAGTAAAATACTGAAATGGTGTTTTCTTGTAAAATGTACTCAATGTTTAATGCTTTTTTTTCTTCTTTTTTTTAATGCAGTGCAAGTGATATCAAGCCACTTGACCGTCCTGGAACAACACGAGTGCTCATGTTTTTAAGCTTGGCTGTGTCCAGTTCCAGCAGAATTCTCTTCTCATTAAGGTAGTATAGTTCAAAATAACTGGCTATACATTTAATACTTATTTTATACTGCCAGGCCAAAAAAGGTCGCTGTCTGGATTTAAATGAGTAAAAACTCTATATTTAAGGATTGACTCATTGTTTGAAGTGATTAATATGTTTCTGGAATGTTGTGTGTTTGGCAACAATTCTTTTAGCCCTAACTGATGCAGTGTGTAGCCTTTTATTTCTCAAACAACCAGGTCGGAAGTCGTACCCATGTGTATATTACAGGATAACAATGTCAAGATTCATCAGGCTCAAACTGTGAAAGATTGTCTTCCACAGAGTCCTGACCTAATCCCTATTGAAAGTCTTTAGGATGTGCTGGAGTCAACTTTACATAGCCTGTCCAAAAAGGAGTTGGACACTCTAATATTTCATTGGACCATCTATAGCTTTCATAACATTGTGCTTTGTTGTGGCATTGTTTAAACAACATTATGCAACATCACAACATTTATTTCCATCAAGAGTTGCATTTATTTTTGGCCTGGATCTTGTATTGACAATGGGAGAGTCTAGCCACTCTGTAAAGTGGACTCCAGCACATCCTCAAGACATTCAGTAGAGTTAAGCTCAGGACTGGTGATCAGTTCAAACACGAAAATGATTCCTCGTGCTCACTGAACCACTATTTCCCAAATTGAGCCTGATGAATTTTATTGTTGTCATGCTGGAATGTGTACATTGGTATGTCCTCCAACATGATTGTTTAAGAAATGAAAAGCTACACACTGCATCAGTTTGGGTTAAAAGAATTATTGCCAAAATACAAGAAGCCGGAAACATAAAAATCACAGCAATAATCATCCAATTCTAGACTCTTCAGTATTTACTTATTTAAATCCAAATGGTGAATTTTTTTTTTTTTTTTTTTTTTTTTGACCAGGCAGTGTACATTTGAACGAGTCTACATATCCAAAATGTCAGAGTTTGTAAACAGTGTGCCCTTAAAATTTCTGAATATGACACTGTGACTGGCATTGGAACACTACTCATTCTCTTTGTTTATCCTCCAGGACTGTGAAAGTGCAGAGGCTGAGTCTGGAATTGCACAGACAACAGTGGGCATGTCCATCTTTCGTTCAGAGCGTGATGGTGTTGGTCCTGGAGACCAACCTACGGATGTTGGTGTGGAAGTTCTGCAGTGTCACTCTTGGGTGTTTGATGCTTTTTGGACTGATTTATGTGCTTAACTGAAGCTACGCAACGGAGCTCAAGTGCACGTTGGAAGAAAATCCTGGATACAACCAAGCTGTCACCAAAGAACTCTTTAAGTAATGACAATTGAGATGTCATTTTTGAGACGTCAAATTTTTGTACTTGAGTCCATTTAAGTGTTAAAAGTTTAAAATGTAGATGTAGAATGATCCATTCATACTCATGTACTCCTAACATGTAATTGAATATGCATGGTAAGTGTGGTGGTGAGCCTTATGGCATTTTTTTCTGACCATTATCCTATTGTTCTAAATAATTGCATGTCACAGATTTTTTTTTTTTTTAAATGTTAGTGCAACATAAGTAGTACTGTTATCATTGATTTACCTCATGTATCTGTCTAACTCAAATTTGCACAGTTCTTGAGGAAACTGGTCTTATTTCTGCACTCTTAAAAATGGTTAAAATTGTTATTTTTTCTGTTAAAGTTTTTTTTTTTTTTTTTGCATTTATTTCTGCAGTATGGTTGATTGTGGTAATTTTTTTAAAAAAAAAGTGTTTAACCTTAATGTGCATGTAAATATGAAGGCACTTTTTGTTTCTTGTTGCACAAGTGTATGAACACTGTGTAGTAGTATGTCTTGCTAGCTCATATATAGCTAAATGCTTTGAAGCATTAATAAATTGACATAATGTAACAGGGTGGTCTTGCTGTTCTTTTTTGTGTGTTGTAGTTAGATTTTGTTGTAGCACAGTGTGATTGGGTGGTGTAGGATTAAATATATGAGTTGGGTATATTGATAAAAATTATGTAAATATGATGCATTTTAAGTACATTGGGTTTATTACCTAATAATACATATACATGTTTCTTATGCATTTAAAACAAATTGAATTTATTGGTACTATTACATAAGTCTTATTACTTGTTTCATTTACATAAGGGTGGCAAATTTTTTCTTCACATAAAGTTTATTAGTTTGTTTAAGTTAAAAAATATGTAATCAAAATGGATGGAAATTTTGTATGCAATTGAAATACATAAATCTTAAGAATTAGGCCTAAATATTTTTTTGAGTAAAGACCAGGCTTTCTCAAGCCAACGTCAAAGTTTTTCATGTTGCTATACAATCATAAAACAGAGGCTATTTGAAATTTAACCATACATAAATTATAAAGGTTCATTGAAATACATTTATTTTATGCTAAGTATACAACAAAAACGTTTACATATTTATTTGCTTAATAAAATGCCCTGCAACTGTACTTTTGGTATACTTAAAGTCTGCTAAATTGGAACAACTAATTTTGTACTAATGCACTTTAATTGTGCTGAAGTCCAACTAAAGATATAATGAAGTATATTTGATTGTGCTAAAGTGAAACTATTTGCAAGTATACTTAAATATCTTGCATTTAAAGACTGATGTTATTCAAACATCATACAATCCTCATCAATAGTGACATTAAAACACATTTTACACATTGTGCATAAGTAGTACTCCAAATAAAGTTTAATTATAATTTTTATATCTCAAGCAATATGTCAGTAAATATGTTAATAGATCTGATCTATGCTTAGTATAAAATAAATGTATTTTAAATATATTACTTTTTTACTAGGGTATAGTTGGATAAACAATGAAACAGTCCCTTAAAGGTTTTGTTTGAATGCTCATAGGCTACGGATGCATTTGTCAAAAAAAGAAAACTTTTTGTTAGATGCTGGGTTTTTTAAAAATCCCATCAAAGCGAAGTTTTATGACAAACTATGTTTAATGGAATAAAGGCAGTGTGTGAGCTCTGACACAAATCCCTAAACCTCACAGCTATGTAAATAAGCAAGTCTTGTCGTGTCCAGACAGACCCCTGTAATTACACCTTCATCAGAATCACCTGTGTGAAGGTCTATCAGTGCCTTCATCACAAGAGGGCTGCGTTCAAAAGAAAAACACAGTGTGGAAATGATGCTGAGCCTCAAACACAGACACCCAGAGCGCATTATATATATGCCACTACAGCTGAGAGAGATGACAGAAATACCTATCTTTGCACAGACTATATGTGGAAGGTTCATTCAAAGCATAAAATATCAGCTGGGCTCTTTGAAGTTGCTAATCTGTTGATTTTTGGCAGTGAATTTCAGATTTCCCAGCAATCCTCTTGGTGTCAGGACAAATGAGACACGGTCTATCACCCAGTCTTTTAAAAAACAGAGACATGCTGAAAGAAATGGACGTCAGGGACTCCTGAGGACATGTACCTGCACGGGAGAGCTGACAGCTGGAAACAACCTGTGCAAACAAAAGAAGGTAGAACTTAAAGAAAGGAAACCAAAAAATATGGAAGTGGAAGGGTCTTATAAATAATAAATATATATAAACATATATGCACTACTGGTCAAAAGTTTGGAATAATTAAGATTTAAAAAAAACAAAAAAAAAAAACAAGTCTCTTATGCTCACCAAGGCTGCATTTATTTGATTAAAAATACAGTAAAAATAGTAAAATTGTGAAGTGTTATTACAATTTAAAATAACCGTTTTCTATTTGAATATAATTTAAATTGTAATTTATTTCTGATGCAAAGCTGTATTTTCAGCATCATTACTCCAGTCTTCAGTGTCACATGATCCTTCAGAAATCATTCTAATATGCTGATTTGCTGCTCAAGAAACATTTATTATTATCAATGTTGAAACGAAAACAGTTGTGCTGCTTAATGTTTTTGTGGAAACCATGATACACTACCATTCAAAAGTAAGAAATTAATACTTGTATTCAAAAGTGACAGTAGTAGTTCTTTGCAGCAATGCTGATAATGGTCTATTTATTCACAAGATCTTCTGCGAAGAGCAGTTAGTGAATACATGTAATTAAACAAACTCTGAATAAACACTGTCTTTTAAAGGAAGTTTAGGTAAATATGTTGACCACCTGTTTTTTCTTTCTTTAAATGAATTAGTTGAGTGTTGAGTTGAGTGGCAATCATTCACCAATGTTTAATCACCTGCAAAAAATAATGTAGGCTAACTCTTCATATTAGAACAAGGATGAAACCAAATATTCAGTATTAGGGGGAAGCAAAAGTAAAATTCTGAGGATTGGTTATTGAAACACATACTGAAGCACCCTTCATTTATGTTGGTTACGGCCCAGTTTTAAATAATTAACTACAGTAACAATGCATGATTGTAAATTACTCCCCAAAATAACGCCAAGAACTAATCAATTGATCAAGAATAGCATCAAGGATCAAAAGATCAAGTTGATTTTCAGTCACTAGTCAGTCTATTTTTGAAATGAAATTTTGGAACTGACTCTATAGTCACAGTCTTAACTGAGAGGCTCTGGTTTGGTCAGTGCACTGTGAGTGATACTAGAGGAGACAGGTTTAAAAACCGCACTTATCTCTCCAGCATCAGCAGATTACCTGGAGCTATCAGAGAAAATGTTACTCGCTGGGAGTGAAAGAGGTGGCTTGTTTTGTCCGGACGCACTTAGGTCCCTCAACCTGAAAACAAGGGATCATGGGGATAATCCAACTCCACAGCAAACTGAGATATGAACAGCAGACACGGCCTCCAACAAAATACCTGCTGCTTTTACTGTACAACATACATCATTAAATATCTTCATGAGTGCAAAGCCAAATGCTAAAATAAACAGACTTATCATGGATTTATGAATATGTAGGTAATGGAAATGTTGCACAAATATTTTTATTTAACTATGTATGTTCACATTCTTGTAATTTGACAGCAAATAATAAACTGACCTAAGTGCACCTATCTATCTATCTATCTATCTATCTATCTATCTATCTATCTATCTATCTATCTATCTATCTATCTATCTATCTATCTATCTATCTATCTATCTATCTATCTATCTATCTATCTATCTGTGTGTGTGCATATTAGACTGATCTAGGTGAACTAAGTTGACTGTAAAAAAAAAGATGTGTAGAATATAATACATAACCCCCCTCCCCCCCAAAAATAAGATAAAATAAAAATAGAATAAAATACTAAAATACATACATGCATACATTAGGCTAACCTAAATGTACTAAGTTAAATATAAATAATAATAATAATAATAATGATAATAATAAAGTAAAATAAATAAATTATATTATTATAAAGATATAAAAAAATTAAAAAATAAAGTTGCTCTATCTTGTCTGCTCTCTTGTGTAAGTTAACTGTAATTTTTTTAAAATATTAAAAATTAAAAATATAAAATATAAAATTAAAAATATAAATCACCCCACCAAAATAAATAAATAAATAATATTATATTATATTATATTATATTATAAAAATATAATAAAAATAAAAGAATGATCTCTCTCTCTCTCTCTCTCTCTCTCTCTCTCTCTCTCTCTCTCTCACTAGACAAATATAGATATACACATGTGGTCAGAATTGTTAGTACCTTTGGTAAATATGATCAAAGAAGGCTGTGAAAATAAATGTGCATTGTTAATCCTTTTGATCTTTTATTTTAAAAAATCACAAAAATCTAAGCTTTCATTGGAAAATAAGAATTTTAAATGGGGGAAAATATCATTATGAAATAAATGTTTTTTTCTCAAATACACGATGGAGACAATTACTGGTACCTCTAGAAATTCTTATGAGTAAAATATATCTGAAATATATTCCCATTCATATTCACAATTTTGAGCACTCCAGCATGATTATGAACATGAAATTATCCAGCCATGGCTTCCTGTTTCACAGAAATATGAACTGGAGGGAAAACAAAACAAAGGCCAAATTCCAAATTAATCACGCATCACAATGAGAAAAACCAAAGAATATATTTCTGACGTGCAGCAAAAGAGAATTGAACTTCACAAATTAGAAAGTGGCTTTAAAGGTGCTATAGAATGCATTGATACAATATTTTAAATTGCTCTCTGATATCTATAGAAGGTATGTGGCTTAGGTAAGGGCAGAAATTCTCCAGAAACGGTTTTACATGTGCATTTACAACCCTAGGATTTCTCCCCAGAATGAAATGGTCTGTTATTGGCTTATAGGGAAGGGTCATGAATAATAATGTTGAGCTCTGCTCTGATTGGCTGTTTCACAGTGCGGTGAAATTCAGTAATCAGTTCAATTCAGTAGCTCACAGCAGGAAGGAAACACAGGGAGGAAAACATATATTTCAATTTCAATACTTTCTCTCGCAGTTATATCGTCGGGTAATTACACTGTATATAAAATGCGGGCATCAGGGAGCCACTATTAATATGCGGGGCATTGAAACTGCTTTCAAATGCACGATCGCTTTTTACTTTCACTTTCGCTTTCGAGATTCGCAATCGCACAAACTCTGTTTATACTATGGAGCGGCAGTACTTACCACACATTTTACAAGATCAGATGCTTGTCAGTGGTGCTCAGGATCTGTAAATCATTGGCCATCATCCTCAGTCATCTCTCTTTACACTGTTTATGTGGTAAGTGAAATCTTATGTTCTGTATTGTAACAGGCTACCGCTAGCAAGAAGCTAACCATGTTCCTTTAGTGGCTCGTGTTATTTTATTAGAACGCGTTATTTGCTTTCCGTGTCTTTTTGAATACAGACACCAGCCCATCCCTGCACTTCACATCCCCTGCACAGCCTGGAACATAACATTTATTTCAATGATCTGCCATTTTCGCTATTATCCTCGCTTGTTTCTTCACAATACCTGCAGAACTTCTGATGGTTCGGCTGTGCAGGTCCGGCTGGCCTAGAACATGGGCGTGTATATGCAAATGTTGGTTGCGTGACTATTAGTGATCCCGACTGTTACGTCACAGTCGGTGTTATGTTCTGATTCACCTATTTTTCAGTGGTCTTTTTTATTCACAAGATTTACATAAGAAGGAGCAAACAATGGTGTTTGAGGCTCACGGTATGTCATTTCCATGTCCAGAACTCTTATTATTCAACTATGCCAAGGTAAATACAGTTTTCCATTCTATGGCACCTTTAAGAAAAGAGCTAGAGCAGTGAAAATTCCCATTTCCACCATCAGGGCAATAATTAAGAATTTCCAATCAACAGAAAATGTTGTGAATCTGTCTGGAAGAGGACATATGTCTATATCGTCCTGCACGGTGAGAGGGAGAGTTTGAGTGGCCAAAGACACTTCAAGGATCACAGCTGGAGAATTGCAGAAAAAGATTGAGTTTCGGGGTCAGAAAACCTTAAAAAAATGATCAAACAACACCTACATCACTACATGTCATTTGGGAGGGCTTCAAGAAAAAAATCAAGAAAAGAAAATGCTTTCACCAAAAAACAATCTCCAGCATATTCAGTTGCCAGACACGACTGGAACTTCAAATGGGACTGGCTTCTATGGTCAGATGAAACTAAAAAATGAGCTTTTTAGCAGCAAACACTCAAGATGGGTTTGCTGAACACAGGGATAAAAAGTACCCCATGTTTACAATGAAATATACTGCTGTATTTTTGATGTTGTGGGCCTATATTTCTGCTGGAGGTCCTGGACGTCTTGTTTAGACACATGGCATCATGGATTCTATCAAATACCAACAGATAAAAAATCAATAAGTGACTGACTCTGTTAGAAATCTTATAATGGGCCGTGTTTGGATCTTCCAACCGTACAATAATCCAAACACAAACCTCAAAAACAACACAAAAATGGGTCACTGAGCACAAAAGCAAGCTTCTGCTATGGCCATTCCAGTCCTCTGACCTGAACCCTATAGAAAATGAGTGAGGTGAACTGAAGAGAAGAAGCACCATCATGGAGCTGGGAATCTAAAGGGTCTGGAGTGATTCTGGATGAAGGAATGGTCTCTGATCTCTTGTCAGGTGTTCTCTAACCTCATCAGGCATTATAGGAGAAAACTCCTATACTGTTTTGCCAAATGGAGGTTTCAAAAAGTATTGAATAAAAGGGTACCGTTAATTGTGTCCAATGAGTATTAGAGAAAAACTTTTATTTCATAATGATATTTCCCCCCCATTTTAAATTCTTATTCTCCAATGAAAGGTTAGATTTTTGTGAATTTTTTAAATAATAGATCAAAAGGATTAACAATGCAGATTTATTTTCACAGCCTTCTTTGATCATATTTACCAAGGGTACCAACAATTCTGACCACGTATGTATATTATTTTGGAGTTGTGCACTCTGGAAAGTTTAGCTGTAAGGTTGATCACATTTGCACTCAAATAAAATGGATATACAGATAAGTGTATTTTCTGGATCTCTGGCTGTCTCTATCCACAGTGTAGTGACGGCAGCAGAAAACACTTCCTGTGCTCTGACCTCAGCACCTCCAGTCCCTGAGGCTGTGACCTCACATCCACAGCGCACACACACACACACACACACATACGCTCAATATGAGTCTAATGCATACTGACATGACTGTGCACTTCCCACTGCTGACTTACTCTCCCCTGCCAAAGAGAGCGATAGAAAGTTTTCCTGAAGTATTCATAACTTCTCTGAGCCTCACAGTGTTCCTGTAGCTCAGGCAGGAGAGCAGTCACAGAGCAGTTCATGGTGACCATATCTGTCAAGTGCCAAAAACAAAAAACACCATAAAAATTGCATAAAAGTAGACTGAGGAAAATAGTATATTACTTTGAAACATTTATTTTATTTTATTGAGAAAAAATTGGAAATTTAACATTTTAAACTGAATTTGATATTTTTTTAAATTGCTAGTAATTTAAATCTTTTTTTTAGACTACAGACACTCATAAAAAATAAAAATGTTTCTTGAGCAGCAAATCAGCATATTAGAATGATTTCTGAAGGATCATGTGACACTGAAGACTGGAGTAATGATGCTGAAAATTCAGCTTTGCATCGCTGGAATAAATTACATTTTACAATATATTCCATTAGAAAACAGTTATTTAAAGTTGCAATAATATTTCATAATATTACAGTTTTTACTGTATTTTTGATCCAGTAAATCCAACCTTGGTGAATTCAGACTTCTTTTAAAAACATTATTTTGAACTTTTGACTGGTAGTGTACGTAACAAATTAGTTTCAAGATTTTATGTTCCACAAAAAATAACAGCATGAAGGTTTGGAACAATTTGGGTGAACTGTTCCTTTAATGTAAACCTAAACCCCAATGCTATATGGGAACAGAAGCATCTTATATCCCCCTAAAACCTGTCTTAAGTCCCTCTCCTACGCAGTAATAATAAGATCAGGTGAATTGTTGAGTAAGCGCGTGAATAACTTGTGCCAGCGGAATTTCCCATTGTAAGAGAGCATGATGCCACAAGCGTGCAATGAATCACTGCTCTACAGAAATGCTCCGGCGTCTCTTCTGAGGGACCTGAGCACAGGGTGTGTAGCAAACGCTCTTTAACGGGAGTCATAACATGTATGGCCAAAATTAAAACCACAAAAGGTTTGTTTATTCGATTCATCCTCTGTATAGGAGGCACAGGAATTATGGCTTAAGGTTTAACTTGCGGTGGCAGGAAATGCTTGTTTACTGTTTTCTAACATTTCAAATCTGCTAAATATATGCTGACATTAGCTCTGTTTTAAAACCAAGGGAGCTTCCTTGATGCCTACTTCTGAGGCAGCATGGACCTAAATTTTGCATTACTTTTGCTCACAATTGATTACAATAGTTAACATACACAAAAGTACATAGTACACAACTATTGGGTAAATTAGTCCATTTTTATCAATATGTTGCAGTAAATATATTTAATTAAGCTGTCTTTGATTATTTTTTTTTCACAGAAATTTAAATGTTATTTTAGTATCATCCTATTATAGTTTTCATTAGTTTTTGAATTGGACTTTTTTTTGTGTGTGGTAATTTTAGTAGTTTTTTTTAACTATTTATAGTTTTTTTTAATAAGTTAGTTATTATTTAGTTATTAGTTATTAGTTATTATTTTAGTTATTTAATTACTTCAGCTTAAACTAAACATAAATGAGAAATGTTGCTTTGGCAACTTTTATTTTATTTATTTTTTATTTTTATTATTTTACTTAATTTTATTTAAAGTAATGATTCTTATGCTTTTTTAATTTTAGTTTTGGTTGACAATTATAACCCTAACTTTTTTTTTAAATAGTTAATGTTAATATGATTTTGACTTTTATATTTGACTGCAGTGTAAGAACTTTTTTGAAGTTGCAAATAAAGATTCTTGGATTTATGAAATTTACGTGGAGGTTTTATGAGAAAATTGTTTAAACAAATTTGTTTCAGTGAAGGATCTTCTTCTTTTTTTACACAAATTATTAGTAAAACATTGACTAAAAAGTAGAAAAACTAAAATATTTTCTTGTAAAATGTACTCAAATAATCTTCAAAGAACTTTTTTTTTTTTTTACAGTGTGTAATGTAATTCATACTTCAGATATTACATGAATATATACTTGTTTTACAGATAGACTGGTTTGCACAGATTTTAAAGTATCAGTTTTACAAAAAATTACATTTAAAATTCAGATGCATTTTCTGCATCCATAGCATCATACGGATGACAAACAAACACACTGTTGATTACAGACATATAAATTTGTAAGTCAAGTCAGACCTTTTTTGAGTTTAAAGGTCATTAATTCTCCTGCTAACACCTGACTTTTAGATACAGATAAACACAAGGACACTCTCAAATAAATAAAATATATGACATTTTTCAAGCAAATGACATTTTATCTATTGTGTTTTGCCTGAGCTAGACAATTTTGTCAATAGGTCAAACTAAACACACCAAAGGCTTTTCCTGACCATTGTTCCCACGAATGAGGCATTTTACCTTGAGGGACTGTCCTTGTCAGTAACAATTAACTTTAGGAACCTTTACCTTTAAGCTATTCAGACTGCTACAGAGCCCTGGGTGTGAAATGCTGCTGACTAAGACAGATCAACATCAGTCTGTGAGAAGAAGCCATCACAGATAAACATCGTTTGCTGTGGACTCAATGAACTAATCATGTATCAATTCAAACTGTGAAAGCAAGGATGTAGCAGTCGTTACACCTGCGGGTGGAGGGACATTTTAACATTCAAGCCGCCAATTTTCAGAGATAATCATCACTTTCTAAGACCCCCATTCATCAAATTAATCAAATGCCCCTGTTTGAAAGCACTTGGTAAACCTAGGTTTAAAAAAAAAAAAAAATGTTTTTTTTTGTTTTTTTTTTTCCTTTTTCTTTTTTTGAGAATGGTCATAATTTAACATCAAATAATAAAATGAAACTTATGAGGATAAAGTGTCATTATGAGATAAAATTCATAATATTATGTGAATAAAATCAATAAAATGACACTTAAGAACCATTTCTCTCACATTTTTTATTATACACACAATCTACTGATGACAGTAAACTACGGGAAAGACAATATACATTATTATACATCTCCTCTCCCATTAAAAACCATTATGAAAAATATAAAAGCTGTGACTTTGGTCTCATTATTTTAAATTAATTCTAAAAATATTGCTACTTTATTTTCATTTAAATTAATATATATATATATATATATATATATATATATATATATATTACATGTATATATTATATATACATGAAGAGGTTCATAGTTAATGTGAAACTAAATCTATCACAATTTAAAATACTTTTTTTCTCATATTATTAAATTTATTAAAAAATATTGTTACTTTATTTTTAGAATATATATATATATATATATATATATATATTCACTCACACATTCATACACACACACACTCACATACTTACATATATGTACAATAAGTGCATGGAGTAGTTCTTAATGTTTCACAACCAAAAAGTGTCAAAATAGTTTTTGTTTTATTTTGAACACTACATCTGTTGAGTCTTAATTTAAAACACATTGTGAAATGCTTTGCTTGAGTGTACTGTTGTCAAATAAATACTGTTTTGTTATCTGATGCGATGACATTCATACTCTTCAAGTGTGCTTTAAATGACTAAACACTTTTTGGAGACACTGAATGGAATACAGATGGAATCTAATATATACAAAGGAGTAATAATTAGAAACAGTTAGAAATGCTACAGCTACATATTAAAGCCACACCCATGCAGTAAATCTAGGGTATTGAAAGGCGATTGGCTGCAGCTCAAGTGCCTCTTCAAACTCTCTGCCATGTGTTTCTCTCACACCTCAGCGTCAGAGCTGGTCTCTAATGACAGAGCAAGGCGAGCCCAGGATAACACACACACACACACACACACACACAAGCCCCTGCATTCCTCAAGCAGAGCACCATGCCCACCACAAGTTAAAACACGCTCATTAGAGTCATATCTGTCTCTCCTGGCCAAAAAACACTCCCAAAAGCCACAGGGGCAGTGCCATTGCACCAAGGCTGGGACATAGCAAATGGGCTTTTCAGGCTACAAAAAACTTCTCTGTCCCAGGCAGGGATTCACGACACATGAAGACATGCACCTGTTAGATAGCTGAGAGAGGGTGTGTGTGTGTGTTTGTGTGTGTGTGTGTGTGTGTGTGTGTGTGTGTGTTTGAGAGAAGGAGTGAATGAATGAAAGCGTGATAGGAAGGAGAATGTCAAAAGCTGTGCGCGTGCAAGTCAAGGCTGTAAACGGAGCCACTTATTTACTTTGTAGAAAATGATTATCGTATGCGTGGCCAAAAACTTACTCTTTTGTTTATTTCTTGGCCATAAGAAGATATTAAAGTGCTTATATCCAATCAGCAGTGTTGTATATCAGTGTTGTTACTGTTAACTAAAACTGAAATTAAAACTAAAATAAAAAAATAGTTTTAAAATCAAAGAACAAAATAATATATAATATAATATAATATAATATAATATAATATAATATAATACAATATAATATAATATAATATAATATAATATAATATAATATAATATAAAACTTAAACCTACAAAACCTAAATAAAACAAAACACGAAATATTGCCATGCCAAGTAACTGAAATAAAGCAAGTTGAATTTAAAGTAATAAAATTACTAAAACTAAAATAAAATGAATAAAAGTTCAATAGAAATATTTTTTAAAAAATCATAAAACTAAATTACTACAACATACAATAAATTAGTGTTTATACAGTATAAAATAAATTACTAAAATATAAAAAAGTTAATTCAAAATATGAATAAATACTATATTAGTATATAAATAATACTAAAATAACACACATTTAATTATATTTATTTGTAATAACATTTAATTCTAATAATTATATTATTAAATATTATTCTTATTACTTTTTTATATAAATATAAAATATAAAAGTCAAGTATATACAAGTCGTAAATGAGTGTATTTTAAAAATGCATTGAATAAATAAAAATATAAAAGTGTAAAATATAAAAATGTTATTAAATAATTCATAAATATATTCAATAAAATATAAATTGTATGAATATATTAAAAATCTATAAATATTTAATCAAATATTGAATAATATTATGAAAATAATAATGTTCACATATTTTAGGGGAATAGTTAATACTCTTAACAGTGCCCAGAACTAGATCCAAGCACAAGAGTGATCGGGCATTTGCGGTGATCGGTCAAAATCTGTGGAATAAGTTGCCACTAGCGATTAGAAAGGCACCAACTCTGGCTATTTTTAGATCCAAGTTAAAAAATGGCATTTTAAAATGGATGATGTTTTACGAATGAATTAGTTTAAAAGTTTGTACTATCATTATGTTGAGGTATTATTGACTGTGTTTATTTTGTAAAGCACTTTGGGCAGCTTAGTTGTATTTATTCAGTGCTATATAAATGAATAAAAGAAGAAGAAAGAAGAAGATACGTTCTATACTTCAACTATGGGTCGACTGCTAACCAGCTGTAGTCCGAACGCCTCAAATAACTCAGTCGGCCCGGCTCACGGCATTACAGACAGGAGATAACACCTGTCCAGACAATCCAAACCACCTGCTCTTTCAGGCTCTCCAGAAACACTCCCTTACACAACACATGACGTGAGAGAGATGAAAAAGAGAGCAGAGACAGAGGCAGAGCGCTGGAGATCGGGAACACACCCTAGCTAGTCACTTTACACTTGAATGTAAGGAGCCGTGTGCATTCCTCAGCTCCTAGAGATGTTCCTTATAACCTCAGGCAGAGATTCTATCTGTGAGCATCTACTGAGAAATAACTGAGCCAATTCCAGCCGAGTGAAATCTCTGTGGTTTGCTTATCTTTACAAAAACATTCCTGGCCTTAATATCTAAGCAACATCTGAAACCGACCATCTTGATAGACTTTGGCAGCTGCACATTTTGTTTATGTAGTACCAAAGATGTTAATTCAGCTACCGATTGCTTTAGTTGTAGAATTTGTTATATTATAGCCAAATTTAAGACTTTACATGAATGCATGAAAATTTGAAATTAGGTTGTACTTCTTTAAGACTCCCTGTGACAGCCAATAAGAAGTCCAAACTGGTCACGCAGATAAATGTTGATGCGTATAAGCAGGCTGCTTGTTAAACACAGATCTCTGTTTCTAAAACAAGAACATAATGCTTATATTTCTTAACCTGCTGAATTTCAACATTATTATAAAGTTATGCTTACAGTGTCACACACTTAAAATCAGATTTGCACCTGTGTGTGTTTCTAGCTGTGTGCTGGAGAATGCATGAGTTAAATAGTGTGATCTCTCTCTCTCTCTCTCTCTCTCTCTCTCTCTCTCTCTCTCTCTCTCTCTCTGTGTGTGTGTGTGTGTGTGTGTGTGTGTGTGTGTGTGTGTGTGTGCATGCGTGCGTGTGCATGTGATGTGATGTGCACAGGTGTGTGAGATATTGTGTCTTGTTGCCACCACCTGGTGTAGTGATGTGGTGCACCTGTGAGAGAATAAACCTGGTCAGTGCAAGAACTGTACGTGATAACTGTACACACACACACATATGTGCATCTCAAGAAATTAGAATGTCATCATCACAATTAAAAGAACCAAAGACTTAAACTACTTCAGTCTGTGTGCATTGAATTTATTTAATACACGAGTTTCACAATTTGAGCTGAATTACTGAAATAAATGAACTTTTCCACGACATTCTAATTCATTGAGATGCACCTGTATATTATTTCATATATTAATATAATTGTACATAAATTAATGCAATAAAAATTGTATCTAGATATGGCTTGGGTTCGTCTTTCACTGCAGGTCTATGAGATTTTTATTTTTATTTTTTGACTGAGACTGAAATAGTCAAAGTCAGAAAATCCAAAGCAACAAGACTGTAAGTCTATGTGATTTTTTCATATTTCTTTTTTTTTTTTGTTTTTTTGTTTTTTTTTTTACTTTTGTCTGCTAGATGAAAATAGTTAAAGTCAGAAACGCAACAACAAGACACATGATTTGAGGAATCATTCATGTCTGTCTCAGGGTTCAAAATACTTAAGGTTTGTTCGCATCACTAACCTTAAATATCAGCAAAAACAACAGTGATGCTCCCTTAGCAACCCACCCCCACCCCACCCCCAAATATAGACTACATCATCTAGGTCACAGTGGTACAGGACTGACAAATGGAGCCACTCAGAGAGGACACAGTGTCTCATAAAGACGAGAGGAAGAGAGAAATCTACGATCAATAGCTTTCCAGACAATAGTACGACCTGACAGCGTTTGAGCTTTTGTGGAAGACTCCAAATGACATTCCATCAGGGCTGCTGGGAGGAAGCAGGAATGGACACGGCCGTCACACTTCCTCTGCCATTTCACACACACGTTAACCTCCGGCGCCCTGGAGAGACGGGGCCGGACTCGGCCTGTCACCACTGAAACACACACACACACACACAGGACCGACGCTTCCTCTAAAACACACCTCACCATTTCACATGACAAAGATGATGAAACAAAATCATCAAGATTTTAGATGTGTATTTTTGTTTGTTGCTGGGTTTTGATGACGGTCACAGTGACCTTTAGAGTAACTGTACAGTCTGAACAAAAGACAGAGTGTTTCCTATTACCTATTTGTCCTGCAGTCAGACTCAGAATCAAATCGCAGTGATACCGGCGCCTAAATCACATTTATTGAGACAATGGGTGAAGATTTAAAGTGTAACCTTTTCCTGACCGTTTTGTTGTTTCTGACAAATATTTTTTGGGAAAACTAAACAGAAAACAGATAAACTAAATGATAGTCTATATCTTGAATACAAAAAGCCTGCAGCCGGTCACAACAATCTCCACACACAACACAATCTCCTTAAATTAAAAAAAACTTAGTTATCATTTATTTATAATTAAAATTATAAGGGTTTTATAAGTTATAAGGGTATTGCGCTAAATAGCAATATATTTTTAGGTATTTTATATATAAACATACATTGAGATACATTAACAATTCTATGCGGAATCAATTTTTTGACTATAATAAATATACAAAATATTGATATTTTTATTCCACAAAGAATGGTTGTATTTTTAGTACTAGTATTGTACTAAATATAGCTATATTTACCTATAGTGTGTGTGTGTGTGTGTGTGTGTGTGTGTTTGCTAAATTCTATGTGAAAAAGTTTTTTAAAAGACTTTTTTATATTTAGCTACAATGCATTAAATTAATCATAAGTGACAGTAAAGAGATTTTGTTACAAAAGATTTCCATTTCAATTAAATGCTGTTATTTTAAACTTTCCATTTGTCAAATAATCCCCAAAAAAAAACGAATGTATCAAGGTTTCTAGAAAAATATCAAACTGTTTTAATAATAAGAAATGTTTCTTGAGCAGCAAATCAGCATATTAGAATGATTTCTGAAGGATCACGTGACTCTGAAGATTGGAGTAATGATGCTGATAATTCAGCTTTGCATTACAGTAATAAATTACGTTTTAAAATATATATCAATAGAAAATGGTTATTTTAAATTCTAATAATTTTTTCACAAATTGTTACTGTTTTTACTGTATTTTTGATTAAATAAATGAAGTCTTGGTGAGCAGAAGAGACTTCTTTCAAAAACTGACCCCAAACTTTAACACAGTGATGTTTATAAGAATTTTTAATCAATGAAACAGACTGTTTGAAGAACTTAATAGAAGTGAAACAAACTTATAGGGCCCACTGACAGTGATTTGCAGTGCTTTGCAACCCAAAGTGATTCATTTCTGATGAGAGCTGACAATTTCTGCCAACATTAGCATTAGAATTAGCAAAGATAAACTTCATGCAAATGAGTTCAGAGACTCTGCAAACCTCCAGCAACTGAATCAATGTCATTCTGAATGTACCTAATGGTCTGAGACCATTTTGCTAGTTGCATTTAAATGAGAGCCATTGCTCCTAAAAATACTCTTAATGGTGTTAAACCTGCAAGTTGCAAGATGAGGAGGGAACGCAAATCTAGTATAATCATACAGTCCTATAGGAAACTTAATGGTCAAATAAAAGGCACATTAAAATCACTGTGAATGCATTGTGAATATTTGCTATCCAGCCCTAGTCTGATCCATAAACTAAACCCTATTTTTAAAATGTTATATTTCTTTGCCCTACTTTGTACCGAATCCTTATTTACAACCGATTACGAGATGGTAGATTCCCTCACAACTGAAAGATGTGGCCCGCGGGAGCAGTCACCAGGAAGACTGATGGGGTTTTCTGAATGGTGTGTCTGTGCACTTCCTGTTTGGCTTGATATCAGAAAGTGGGAAGTTACTGAGTCTGCAATCGGCCTTGCCAATACTGGAACAATCCAGCTGTGAGAGCGTACGAGACAGAGAGAGATACACATCTTAAGATATACAGCAGCCTTAGAAAGCGTTTGAACACTTAAAGGAATAGTTCACCCAAAAAATGAAAATTTGCTGAAAATGTACTCACCCTCAGGCCATCCAAGATATAGTTCAGTTTGTTTCTTCATCGAATGAAGAAATTTTGCATTCCATCACTTGTTCACCAATGGAGACTCTGAAGTGGATGGGTGCCGTCAGAATGAGAGTCCAAACAGCTGATAAAAACATCACAATAATCCACAAGTAAACCACATGTCTCCAGTCCATCAGTTAATGTCTTGGGACGCGAAAAGCTGTGTGTTTGTAAAAAAAAAAAAAAACAATTATATTATTAAGACGTTTTTAACTTCAAACCTTCAAACCAAATATTGCTTTCTCCAGTTAAAAATGTCATCCCATCTAAATCAGGAGAGAAATATGTACAGATCAAGCACCGTTTACAAGCAAAGACAGTCCAAAACAGCTCTAAACAAATACGTCTGTGTATTTTGATGTGAGAAGACAACAGGGGATGGACTTTTTCACTGGAGGAAGTGTTATTATGGATTATGGACTCATATTTTGGCCAGAAGTGATGGTTTACAGTTAAAAATGCCTTAATGGAAGACTTGTTTCTTTCAAACATACAGCTTTCCACGTCACAAGATGTTAATTGATGGACTGGAGTGGTGTGGATTACTTGTGGATTATTGTAATGTTTTTATCAGCTGTTTGGACTCTCATTCTGATGGCACCCATTCTCATTCTGACGGCACCCATTCACCATTCATTTTTCCAAATCTGTTTAGATGAAGAAAAAAACTCATCTACATCTTGGATGGCCTGAGGGTGAGTACATTTTCAGCAAATGTTACATGCAAATGTAAATTTAAGTCACACTTAAAAATGTCATTGAATACAAACCATTTGTTCTCACTGACTTTAAATCAGCTGTTGTTTTGGTGATTTTTAGTGGACGTATAAAGTTAGTTCTCCAAACAAGTGTCCTAGCAGAGTAACCACATAAACTATAAACATGTTGCACTAACATTTAACAAAATACATTTCTCTTTATACTTAACAGTACATCTTTTGTTTCATAATTTGAAAGGTCCTTTATATTGCTTTAAAATAAATGCCACTTGTTTTGACATTTGTTATATAAATCAAAAACACTCCCAAATACTTTGCAAATACTTTTTTGTACAATTTATGTCCTGTTAGCATAAATTCCTTCTCTATTTAATACTGAACATAACTACATATGAGATTGCATTTGTGTACATGTACATTTATGGCTATGTGTAAGTCTGTGATTTCTTTAACAAGGCACTAATGTCCCCGCCGCAGTCAGCGAGATGTATTCTCGGCTCCATTCGCAGCAATCGGTCGGTCTGTCTTGCTCTAATTGTTTCCAGATTTGTGTGGGAGGTCAAGCCCCACAGTGCGCGGCCCTGCCAAGTTTATAAACACAGCAACGTTTCCAGATGGCCAGCGGCTCCAGCCTGGCTAGCAGGTTGATTGGGTGCAGAATAATAGCAGGTGGAGAACAGACAATGAATTCCTTGACACTTTAGACCTCTCGCTCTCTCGCTCACACACTCACCAGAAGTTTTTAGAAGTCATTTTAGAAATAACCATTAGAAGCCTCCGGCGCTTCTCAGCATAGCGTTTGGCGCATGGAGATTTTCGGATTTCCTTTAACCTTCTTTTAACGACTCGACTTTTAAAGTTACTTCATAAATTGTGAATGCATCAATACATTATTCATGCATTATTTAATGCTAGAGATTTCATAGCTGGTGTGCACTATTAAAATTCAAATTCAGCAAAGAATCATTTACGTTTTCAAAATGATGCTTCATTAGGCTTTTTAGACTGGAGTATTGGATTTCATGTCATTAAAGCACGGACAATAGAATAAAAAGTTGTTTACGCAACTTTAAATAAAAGTTTTTTTGTTCTAACTGGAACCTTTATTTTTAAATGTGCACTTCTGCTGAAGGAAAATTAATACAGAAGAAAATCAAACCTTCATTACCAGATTCAAAAAAGACTAACTCATTTAAGCCTGCGGGCAATTAAAGTTGCCAATTTCTCCACCACTTTTTTCCATATGTGCTTTCTGGGTGACTGCAAATGCTTTAAAAACATCTAGCATACAATTACGCAACTTTAGGTTCAGGTTGAGTCATTTTTATTTGCACAGCGTTTTTTAACAAAACATATTGTTTCAAAAATTATGCCTTAATGTCTTTAAGCCTCAGAGGAGACTTTAGAAAGAGATTTTGACAACTCATGCTGCCATTTCTGGGTGTTTACTCAGAAATACACCTGGCAGCTTGAGTGACCGGTGTGCAAAACCCCTTATTATCTTAATCTTTACATAGGGTTTTTCTAGATACAATCCCACTGGTCATCGAAGTTGAAACCATCTTTACATAAAAAATGTACTTAACAAATTGCACAGTTCATATGAAAATGTGCACAGATATCTTGGGTACAAATTTGTGCATTAATGGGTTAAAGAAGTGCAATTTTTTAAGAAAGCTAATTTCATTGTGTTACTTCACAACAATTAAATAAACTTATGCATATGCTTTGCTTTCTCAAGAAAGAACTTTCACAAATCACTATTAAAGAATAATCAAAATGAATCAGCATTAAAAAAAATGAATAATTATATAAATAGCATGACTTTAGGTAAATTCTGCAACGTTTTCATTTATATCAATGTAAAACAGTGTCAATTTAATTCATGCTGTTTACTTAATTATTACATGTATGCTGAATAAATTATAGAATATATGTTTATACAGTGGTGGCCAAGTTATTAGAATACTAGTATTTTCACCAGCTAAAAATGGTCAGTCATTTCTATCTTTTGCTGTAGTGTGTCAGTAGGAAATATCAGTTTACATTTCCAAACATTAATTTTGCCATTAATTGTAATAATCCAGAGAAATTTTTGTTTGCACATGGAGTCTGCCAACAGCCAGTGCTCCACACAGAGATCTGATCTCATCATCATCCAGTCTGTCTGGAACAGAAACAGAACAAACTGAGACAGACTAAATCCAGAAGAACTGTAGCAACGTCTCCAAGATGCTTCAAGAAACCTACCTGCAATCCATCATAGGCCTATATATATATATATATATATATATATATATATATATATATATATATATACAGTATGTAGGCCTATGATGGATGGGTAGAGAGAAAGAGAGAAAGAAAGAAAGAAAGAAAGAAAGAAAGAAAGAAAGAAAGAAAGCAGATGTGGCCGTTGGTGAGATTTGTCTGAAAGTGTGATTTAACATCTTTTTTAAGTAGTGATTCATCGCTCAGCTCATATATTCCATAAGGTATCGTATCGCAAGAGAATCACATCATAACATTGTGCTGACACTCGAATCTGTCACCAGTTCATCCAGACTATTCTGTCATGACCGAGGCTTTTTACTTTTATGTCACGCACATCTGGACGCCTGACACGGCTGAAGGAGTACTTCAGACTTTGAAAGGTGAGATTTTTATCAAAGGAAGCAGATTGCAGACGAGCAGTATCCGTCCACACGGCCCCGTTTCCACAAACTCTGAGGGAAGAAGGAGGAATGGAAATGGAAAGAGAGGTTTGGGGAGCTCCTTTCATCGACTGTGGTGTGCTACACTTGTTTTAGCCAAAGCACCCCCCCTCCTCCTCCTTACTTCCACCTTTCACTCACCCTCTCTCTCTGTCTCTCACTCTCTCTCTCTCTCTCTCTCTCTCTCGCTCTAGTAGACTCCAGATGTGCCGTGGCTCCAGTGTGGCTGACATATACAGTAAATCGGCATCTGAGGGCTCGTCAATCTGCGGGGCACTGATCAAGAGGGTCCCGCCCCTCTGCGGGAAGTTTGGACGATGGAGATCCCAAGAGGGTTTGTGGACGGTGCTGACGCGGAGGCGGAATCAAAAACCAGAAGCCAAGGAACATTTTCAGAAGGAGTCTGAGGGAAAACTGTGTACCACAAAGCAGCAGAAATCACTTGCAAAATGAACATGGTTTGCTGTAGTATTTGCACACATCATCGTGGTATTATGTGAACTCATAAAATGTGCTGATTATAGGTCCTTACAAAATCTACTGTAGTAGTACCATGGTATAACTGGGTATTATGTGATGCTTTGATGTATATGAAATTACATCAAAAATTAAAAATAAATAAATATTAAAGCACTATGGTAGCCTATTAATATGTTTATGAATAAATAAATATTAAAGCACTATGGTAGCCTATTAATATGTTTATTTATGTACTACCACAGAAATTTAGAAACTTTTTTTAGTATGGTAATACAGGGTTTTTCTGGACACATACATAAAGCAAAGTAATACCATGTTTTTTAAACAAGTACCATAATAATACCATGTTTAGAAAGTTATCCTTACTAAAAGGCACTGTGTCAATACTTTGATATGGTAAATACCTTTGTGCCATGATATTGCAATCGTTCAGTACCATGGTATTGTCATCTGTTACCGTGGTGTCACCACAGTATGTTTGTAAGGAACTTTGAAACATTAAGTATTTTGCATACAGTTCTGTAATTACCACATTTTATGAATGTTTGCCCTAAAAACACCATACGTGCATAAATATAGGCCTACCATGGGAGATGAATGGGAATCATTTAATAACATGGTGATATTATCATATCACACATTATACAGTACAATTTCTGTAAGGGTGCTTAATAGCTAAGAATCATGAATATTTATATTCCAGAATTATTTCATACAAAATTTACATCTTTACTCATGTATAGAAAAATACTCAAAGTGTGACCAGTCAATTCTTAGGACTTTAAACACCCACTTCCAAATGTAAATCGTTCATCAGCGCATGAAAATTTAGCATCTGCATCGTTCACTCAGTAACCTCACACACTTGTGCAGATCCAAATTCTGTTAACTCCTCCACTCCAGACGAAACGAGACGAACCTCAGGGACAGATCAGGGTGAAAGAGCGAGAGACAGAGAAAAAACAAATGTTCTCTTTCAAACAAGACAATAAACAGAGGGAATGAGAGCGCTCGGATGTTTCAACACATCTATAAACACACTAGAGACTTCGAATTGACCAAGAACTGGGCAATGCGTCAATGGCGGGGAGAGCTGGAAAGGTTGAGAAAGAATTCTGCTGATCTTAGATAAACTTTTCAAGGAGAAGGTTAAGCTTGACCTTACACATTCGGCCAGTGACGTCTGCAGAGCAGTGGATGCTCAGAACCTGTCGAATTTGAAAGCACACCAGATATAATTATGGGAGTTGAGTCAGAGTTGCAGAATTAGGATTCTGCGTGTGTCTGATGATGCGAGTGTGTGAGAGAGTGAGAGCGTGCGTCTGGCTCTGCGATAAGAGCACTTACTCGGATTGACTCAAAGCCTGGGAAAATGAGTGGGCTGGAATGTATGAAGAAACAGCATCTGCGTACTAGCACACACACACACACACACACACAAACACACTTGCCCATATATACAGTCTACTTAGTCTACTGTACATGCAAAGTCTCTCTCTGAATATTCATGCATGGAAATTCATGTTTTTGTACCCATGAATGTGCTATATATGAATACAGAAATGGTGCGTGTGGACTGCCGCAACTCAAACCCCGTCCTCAGAGCGTGGTTGGAGAACTGTGTCGCCAACTTCCTGTGGGATCCCTGTTCTCCATCATACATATTTGGGGCTGTGTGAGTATATGAGTAACCGACCCAGGCGTCAGCAAGTTGATTATTTTCACTGACCCGAGTCTGTCTCCTGCGGGGGCTCTGACGATCTGTGTGAGTGAGAATGAGAAAGACAGAGAGAGAGAGAGAGAGAGAGAGAGAGAGAGAGAGAGAGAGATGGTGTGAGCAAAGAGACATGAGAGAGAGAGAGACAAAAAAGGATGAAGATCAAGGAAATGCAAAGGTGAATGGAAAAAAAGAGAAAAGAAATATAATAAGAAAAGGGAATGGAAATAAAAAAGGAAGATTTAATGAAGATCCAAAAAGTGTAGTGGTGAAAGAAAATGGAAAGCAAAAGGAAATTAAGAATTAAGAAAAGGTTAAAGATGCAGAACATGTAGAGATGAAAGAAAAGGCATAAGTAAATAGAAGGAAATAGGAATAAAAAGGAAAAGAAAATAGAAAAACCAAAAGAAAAATTAAATAGAAATAAATAAGGAAAAAAGGAGGATGATAAAGGATGATGAAGATCCAGAAAATGTAAAGGAGAAAAAAAAGAAAGAAAACAAATAGGGAAAGGAAATAGGAATAAAGAGGAAGAAAAGAAAAGTTAAAATGCATAGGGAAATGAAAAAAAAAAACAAATTTAATAGAAAATGGAAATAAAAGTGAAAAAGGGAAGATCTAAAAGGAGGAAGGTCAAGAAAGTGTTGAGATGAAAATAAGTATAAAATAAGTTACAATTGGAAAAAGGTAGAAAAGAATGAAGATAAACAGTGTTGATGTGAAAGAAGAGTATTGCAAGAAAAAGAAAAGGAAAGGAAGAAAGGATGAAAAAGGAAAAAAGATGAAGATGCAGAAAGTGTCTCAATGAAAGAAAAGGTACAGAAAAAGGAAAAGAAAGGAATGGGGCATGAAAGAAAAAGGAAATAGATTGAAACAGGAAAGGACTTTGCAAGGAAAAGAAAAGAGAAAAGGAATGGAAGTGGAAGTGAAAAAATGAAAATGAAAAATAAAGAAAAAGTGCAAGAAAATAGAGAAAAAAAAGTAAGTATAACCACAAGCATTCCTTTTCCTTGTCCTTTTTCTGGAAAGTAAGGAAAGGAGAGTAAGTGACTTGAAAAGTGTAGCTGCAAAAGCAAGTGTAAGAGTAGAAAAGTTTTCTAGGGGGTGTGGGGTGTCTGACAGCGCAAGCGGCCGATGTGGCTCCAGTACGGCGGCCGACTCGGGCAGGTTGATGAATGTCTCGGGCTCAAGCATCGTTGCCACCCAGAACTCATGAGGGCCGGCCACAATGACTTACAGTCTCCTGGACCAAACCACCAGCCTTCCCTCTGCTCCCAAACCATCCCATACACACACACCCCTCCTCCCCTCTCCCTCCAATCCACAAACATCGTGTGTCTATCCTGAGACTCTCAGGAGCATATCTCAACACCCGGCCCTCGTAACTCACACAAACACACTGATTCTTCCTGTTCATCCCCTCTATATATAACACACACATTCAGCCACACCACAAATCTCACACACTGCTCGGAGAGGAATGTTCAGTGTGTGTGTGTGTGTGGTTGCACCATGTGATTGAGTGTTTGGTAAATACTGGAAAAGTGTGTCTGAAGCAGCAGTGATGTCTGAAGCTATGTCCTATATGCTACATTTGATGATTTTCATGAATAAATCAGACATTCTGCTACATGCCAACGGTGAATGAAGCAGGTGTACTACATGAAGAATGTGGAAGAAGCTGATGGCCAACCACTGAATGATTTCTTGATGCTGGCAACCCGATCAAAGCATCAGGAACTGAGAGAGAGATAAAGAGCAGATATCAGCACTAAAATGAACTCCTCCACTGCCAGATCTACTTCCTACTGGCACGACTAATGCTGTAAGCACCTGCACTCTTAAAAATAAAGCTTCTTATCAAGGGTTTTTGCAGTGATGGCACCATTTTTGGTTCCCCAAAGAACCTTTCAGTGAACAGTTCTTAAAATAACAATTTTTCTTAATGTGAAGAACGAACAGTTTAATGATCTGAAGAACTTTTGTCACCTTTGTGGAATGGAAAGTTTACATGGATGTTAAAGGTTTTTCATGGAAAAATTGATGCCAATAAAGAACCTTTATTTTTAAGAGTGTACTGGCACCTATGGCTCCATCAAGAAACTTCAACAGGCATAGAACCTTTCCATTGCACAAAAGGTTCTTTATACACTCTTAAAAATAAAGGTACTTTATTGGCATCTATGATTCCATGAAGAGCCTTTAACATTCATGGAATCTTTTCAATGCACAAAAGATTCTATATACTGGAAAAAGGTTCTTTAGATTATAAAATGTTCATCACACTAAGAAATCAAAATGGTTCATTTAAGAACTGTTTACTTAAAGTGTCTTTGGGGAACCCAAAATTATTCTTCAACACTTTTACATTTCTGGAACCAATAAAGGTTCAAAAGTTTTGCAGTGATGCCATAGAACCATATTTGGCTCCCCAAAGAACTTTCAGGTTCCACTAAAAAGAACCTTTTGTGGAATGGAAAGGTTTAATGGATGCTAAAGGTTATTCATGGAACCATATCCCTATACACTTCAGAATTCATCTTGCTGTTTCTGTCTTCTGTCACGTCACCACTTAACACCAGTAACCCAGTGCCACTGGAAGCCATGCATGCTCATGCCATCACACTGCTCCATGTTTCACAGAGGATTTTGTATGCTTTGGATCATGAGCTGTTCCAAGCCTTCTCCATACTTTTTTCTTCCCGTCATTCTGGTACAGTTTGATCTTAATTTCAGCCATCCAAAGAATGTATTTCCAGAAGTGGTCTGGGTTTTAAGTCTAATCTGACCTTATTTGCATGGATGTTAAAGGTCATTGATGGAACCATAGAAGCCAATAAAGAACCTTTTTTTAAAAAAGTGGACAAACGTTCTTTAGATTATTAAAATGTTCTTTGGGAAACCAGAAGTTACATTCAATGACATTCACTGTGAAACCCCCCTTTTGCAACTTGAATTTTTAAGAATGTGGATGTAACAAATCATATTATGGATTTTCTTGAAATCAGACTTTCAAAAATCAATATTGAAGAATATCTTTACAGGCTCTGATTATTATTGTGATCGTAATGAACACTGTAATGTGATCTTGATCTAATCTCTTTACCCATCTAGTAGATGTATCACCTCACAATGTCGCTTTGTTACCACCGTCCTGACCAACAGTCCCTAGCAATAAACTATTCAGCATGAATAATAGCAATTACCTGCAGCTAAGGATCCAGTTATGCTCCATTAAGATGCTTATAAAACCAGACTGTAATAGCTTGAGGAAAGCAGCACTGTCATAAACCCGACTCCCTGTTGCTCGTACAAATTGTACACCTCTCCCGGTTATTATCCCTTGGCCATGACAATCCCAAGAATTTTTACTTCCATACGTGATCCTTAGCACTGTTTAGCGCTGGCAGTAAAACAAGTCATGCATACAGCCACTGATGAACAGGAAAGAATTGCACAGTTTTGGGTGCCATTACAAATGCATTGTGGTGATACAGTGATGGAATCAGATCCATACTTTGATACCATGCTACTAGATGATTACCATATTCATATTTCATTGTTCTCCACTAATCTCAAAACAACTGGTAATGCCGTCATAGTTTCACATAACATTAGTATCAAGGCTAGTCCATTTGGAGCTTATTTTGACCGAGAACTGTCTACTAATACAGGAAGGGTGTTACTGACTGACATTTGAATAGATCAATCACAATTTTTGTTTTGTTTTAATGTACTCTTTGGGCGGGGTTATCTGACAACCACAGGGGGTGGGGAATTTATTATTTGGTTCAGTGTTGGTCTGCAACTGGCTGAACTGAAAACATTATTGAAAAAAATCTCATAAAAATAGTACAAAAGAATAGTACAAAAGAAAAAAAAATAATAAAAATAATGAATGATGCATTATAAAGCTATTCATAATGTACACTGTAATGCATTATATGTTTTCATTAATAATTGTGACCAAAGTTAGAATGCATTTTAATGCATCATATATATAAAGGATTTAAGTAAAGGTTTACCAAAATGATTAATAAATAACAAAATATAATATATAAAAATACAATATTTAATAAAATAAATAATAATATTAATAATAAATTAATAAATCATAATAATAAAACAAATAAAAATAGCAAATTAATATATATTTACTAACTAATAATAAAAACAATTTATGTGTAGACTTTGTGATCAATCCAAAAGTAAAACCTACTGATTGTTGGGATTACAATTTCAGTAAATGCAATTTCACAATAGTTTACATTAGTTTCTAGTTGTCTAGTTTGCAATGCATGCTGTAAGCTCTGAATATCATTTAAATATTTGATGTCACTAACCTGAACAACTTTGGCAAATCCAGCTAGACTTTCCTTAAAATGCTCATTTTATCAGCCCAGCATCTTATATAACCATAATTTACACCTCTCAGTCCTAAAATCTGTGTAGCACCATATCAGTCAGCTGTTGCCATTTTTTGCATGATATCAAAAAGCCATCAAAAACATTGTATGAGCATAGAACATTTATAATATCATGATTCTTCTTTTTTTTCTGATTATCTCACAAATAAGTACTCTGGATCTGTCACACATGACTATTCACATAGACCCATTTCCAGAGTGACTGTGGGGGGTAAATGTCTTTACGCAGGGCCTGATAGTGACTCAGAATCATCTGACAGCACAGAGCAGTCGTTCAAAGGAGGCTTTGATGGTAAAGCTGCACTCTCTCTTGTTCTCTCCCCCTTCCAAGCACATCTCCTCTGCCCTTTCTGTGACTTCTCCTCACCCCTTCACCCCCAGCACACACGCATTCCACACTGCATGCTGTGAAAAGCAGGCCTGTTGTGTGGCACAGCCCTGGCGGCAGACTCTGTCACGTTTACAAGCCGCTCCGCCGGCCCCCACTGTGAGCCCGTCTCCAAGCCCCTGCTCCCAAATGACCTATAAAACACTTGCCTCTCACACCAACCTGACCTTAACAGCTCGCCATGAGCTCTCTAATTGTGCCATTGAGAGCTAAATGTGCTCTTTTGTGATGGTCGGCCATTAGATCATGACGACTAATTGGGTGCTTGTATCTCTTTCCACTGCGTTGGATGCGAAATGGTAAAAATGGAATTTACTGCGCCTATGTTTTGCACAGTGTCTGGGGTGGATGTGGATGTCAGTGTAATTGCGTTTTTGTTTAATGGATTGTGGATATGTAACTGTGATGTATGTAGTGATCTACCGAGTGCTTGTGTAGGCTAAGTATACCTTAAAAAACAAAAAGTAAGAGATTACATTGTTAAATTACACCTACCGAATAGCTATACTATGTACACACACACACAGCGCTGGATAGTAACTGATTACATGTAATCTGGATTACGTTATCAGATTCCACAAATAAAGTACTTGTGATAAGATCATATTACATTTTAAACTACTTGTAATCAGACTACAGTTAATTTTTATTGCTTAAATTATTGCATTTTATTCACACAATAGCAAAAAATTATTCATAATTGATTAAATTAAAATCATCAACCCCAGTTTAGGAAACTTTGACTTATGATGTTTATGTATAATGTTTAATGCACTTCATGTTGTTAATAAAGTTATGTCAAAAGTAATCAAAAATAGTCCAATGATATTGCCAAAAATGTGTAATGTAATCGATTACATTACAAACTACAATTTTTGTCACGGATTACAGTTTGCATATGCTAAATTCATAAATATGAGTGTAAATATAGCCAAAATGTTTTGCACAGTTTTGTTGTACATAAATAAATATAGAACGATGTTTTTAAAAAGTTGCTTGCACCAGCTGTAAACCAGCATTCTCAGGGGTCAAAGGTCAAATGCTAAGAACTCACAGAGATTCCAGTAGGCGGTCTTCTTAAACCATGATTTACAGCACGTCAAGACACTTTATACATTCACTAAATAAATAACAATTGCAGAGCAGTTAGCAAAATAAGATCATCTGCCACTAACAGGAACGGCATATCCGTATCATATATTACAGCAAAAAAAAAAACAGTATTTACAATGAAATATGCACTATAAAGGGCACAAATTCTAAATCTGATAGCCTAGCAACCACCCAGAACACTCTAACAACCACCTAGCAACCAACCAGAACACACTATCAACAGCCTAGAAACTACCCAGAACACCCTAGCAACCCCCTGACAATACACTAGTAGAAACCATTCAGACAGGCAACAAAACAAAAGCAAAAATGTAGCTATAAACGTTATACAAATTGTACATTATAAACTGTAAACAAACAAGTATAAGTGTAAGAAATAATCGTTGAGAGTCACATCATTAAACTAAAAACTAAAGACACAATACTACCTTTTTTACAATAACCTTCAATGATGGCTGATTATCACATCTTGTACATTTTTAAAATGTGAAGTTGTTGTGAAACCAAAACACTAAAATTGGAATCACAATCCTTCTAAGAAACAGTCATTTCAACAGCACTGAGAGAGAAAACACTCAAGTAGCAATTGAGCTCAAGTAGGAAAGAGGTTACAGCAGACGGGCCTCTGGATTACAATCTCTGGCTGTGTATTTGCTTCTTAAGATAAGAGCTGCAAGAATATCATTCCCAGAACTGAGTGAGAAAACTTTTTTAAGCAATTCGAATGACTTTTGGATGCTGGACAACAAAACTGGAAAAAAAATCCCACTGAAGGCGTGACCTGAACAATATACCAGAGAGACTTGTGGTTGGACTCTTGACTTGGACCAAGCAACACACATTTACTTAAAAAAATCTACATTTTATATTATAAATTATATTATAAATCTAAATTTTATATGTGTGTATATATATATATATATATATATTTGTATATATATACACACACACACATGCTGTGCAAGGCTTAGCCTTCCCCTGGCCACGGGTCTGAATTTATTGGTGGTTTGGGACAAAAATGCCACTAAATTGGACAAAAATGGCTCAGCACAATTAAGCTAAATCTGAAAATTAAATGAAAAGTTTCTATTGTGGCTTTAAATTCAGATCTGCTCATGCTGGATCACATTTCTTTTTAATGCGTTTTTACAGTGTTGCGCATTATAATCAATCATACACGATTCTACTGAGCTTATGAACGCAACGGCTGAATCACCTGTGTTTTGTTCAGTGTGTGCGCTCGCCGAATGAGATCTGCGCTCTTGAGAATTCTCTCATCGTAAACAACAGAGTGCAGATGTATGTACGAAATAGGACAATTTCACAGTATAAACAGCTTCAGGAGTTTTTTGAAAGTGCTTTAACTCGTGCTAGACTGAAGTCAGTGATAATATTGTTTGACAATGTAATTAAATGTTTTGTAAACAAACAAGCATCCATGCCAGAAATAATCTATGGGAGTCACATTATTAAAATAAAAACTGAAGATGCAATACTAAGGCTTGCCTGAAGATTCGTTCAGGTAATATAACAAGGCTGTTTGACCTTTATACAAATGCACACATAGTAAAAGTCATTATAATGTGACTCAGCCATAGTGAGAGCAAAGGGGCACAACGTGACATAAAAATGAAGTGTATAAGAACAAGTAATGACCATGCAGGCAGAGCTGAAATCGACTGATTCCTTTCATTCCAGCTCGCAGCGGCTCAGTGTCAGGTCCTCATTCATAATTACAGCCTATTTAGATTTTTAGGTGAAACTTCAGCAAGAACTTGTGCCAAAGCTTTGTTTGGTCTGACTTTGAAAATCCGAGAGAGGCAGAGACCAATTTTCTTTCTCTTCAGTATTTATAAGGTTTCTGCTTTAACTCCAGAAGTTCCACTGAGTTTAAAAACTGAAATGTATCTTGTTCACGTACTGTAGAAATTCAAATGCATATAAATTATGCCTTCAGAGACATATATATCAATTTATAATTTTCTCTTCAAAATGAGTTATAAAATGTGCTGTGTCAGTTTATAGCTGTCAGATAAGGGAGTTGTTTGGGGCTAGTTTCAGATGACAATGGCAGTGAATTATAGCATCAGCAGGTACTGTATGTTACTTCATTACATTTGTGGTTCTCAACTGGTGGGTCACAATGCTAAATGCAAAAAATAAATTAAATGGAGCTTAAAAGGTTATATATTTTGTCGTTGATGTCAAGCATCTAATAAAACTCCACATGAATCTGGTGCAAATTCATCTGTAAATAAGACATATGATATTGCTAACATAAACCGTTTGTGTGACATACTCTTATTCACAAAATATATGAATAAAACTACACAGCATAACAGATAATATAACTCCTAGACTACAAGAATAAACATGATTTGTGCCACCACACAAATGTGTTGTGTATGGTAAAGTATTGGCTGAGATTATATATGTATATTAAATATTTTTAAATATTTTTTACAACCATTAAAAAATATGAATATTAAAATAATAATTAAAATTATTAACATAATATTACTCACAGAAGCCTATATTTCATGAATATTATTTAAAATAATTAAAACATTAAAATAAAAATAGGATATATATATATAATATATAAATATATATATAAATATTATATATTACATAATATGATTTGTGCCAAAACACAAATGTGTTATGTATGGTAAAGTATTGGCTTAGATGAATATTATATATGTATATAAAATATTTTTAATAATTTTTACAACCATTAAAAATATGAACATATATTAAAATAATTAATAATAATTAATAAAATTATTAACATATTACTCACAGAAGCCTATATTTCATGAATATATATATATATATATATATATATATATATATATTCAAAATAATATATTTCATATAAATATGTATAAATATTATATGTTACATAATATTATATATTATATTAAAAATAATTAAAATGTTAGTTAAAATAAAAATGTTACATTACATAAATTATTATATATTATACATATATGTACATATAAAATAAATAATTTTGGCACTGTCCCACATGGGTCCAATGTGAAATCAGAGTCCTGAAACAAAACCTGTTGAAAAGCACTGTAATCCTAAATTACAATAAATCCTCTGAAGTCATAACAGGAGAGAATTTGCTATCTCAGATTCCTGGATCTCGTTTAAAAGCTTTCACAGATGGAAATCATTGTCTTTCTGAAAGTGTGTCAATAGTTTTATAATACATCCCAAGGTTCTCATACAACACCTGTAATATTCCTTCACATCTGTCAGTACTAGCACAAGTATTCTGGTCATCGTTCTTAAAATAGATATCACGTTCAATTATAACCAGGTTAACACTCAAACTTTAGGTGATGTAGGAGGTCTCGCTCGCTTTTAACTGGTTATCGCAGCTGATAACTATAATAAAGAGACTTTCAAACATTTCTAGATGCCCACTTGTCCTAGTAAGCAGTGCTGAGGCTGGATGAGAACTATTGTACGAGGATTAATGGAAACCAGATGTTGCGCTTGTGTCCTCAGAATGAATGGCTCTATTGGGAAAGCAGGCAGAGTCTCATGGGACATTCCATACAGCGGCTCAGCCGATTGGTTCGCATTGAAACAACAAGGCCAAGGTAAACGCTGATTTGAAGGAAGGTAGTGTGTGTGTGTGCTTGTGTGTGTGTGTATTTTGGGGGAGAATTTAGTCTTGGACGGCGGAGCCTAAAATAAATCGTTAGGGCTAAAGGAGGAGCTTAGCTCATCCTCTAAGGAAAATAGAAACTTTCGCAAATGACTGACATGCATGATGACTGTGGCGCCAGGCAAGTGCAGACTGCTGCCCACTTTCTGAGGCTTCATGGGAAACGGGGAGTATCGGGGGAGCCAAAGTGTTTTTGCACTGATGTCACAGAGCGCTGCAGCATAATTTGCCTTTTTCAGCACATTGTTCTAAAGCTCACTTTCTACATCAATGTGCATGAATTCACTGTTACCACACTGCGGCCAAAGACCTGCTTTTACTGGCCAGAGCTGCAGTGAGAGAACACAACATCTGAAGATATAAATGCCACACATCCTGCTTAACTAAATCAACGCAAAAATATAAGTATTAGATTAAAAACTTTGAAAACCTAACAAAAGACTTGAGTAAAGTAAGTCGAAGTACTAAAATTACTCAAAGTTAAATTAAAATTAAAGTGAATTTAAAATATTAATAAATACTATAATAGTTTCTAAATAATACTAAAGTAACAGGTGAAATGATCAGACAAAATACCATTATGATCATAAAATCATTCTCTAAACATTGTTGAAATTTGTGCACAAGCACATGCTTCTATTAATTCTGTCATGACATAAATGTAGTTTTGTTTTTCTAGTTGGAATAAGCTATTATGACAAAAAAATATGTAATTCGAATTCAAACAGTTTTTAAAACTAGATAGATGTTGGCTTGAGAAAGTCTAGTTTGAAGGTTTAAAATGAGTATAATATGACAAACAGACAGACAGACAGACAGACAGACAGACAGATAGACAGATAGACAGATAGACAGATAGATAGATAACAGTTAAAATTGACTAAACTTCTGTTTTGTCTACAAATTTACGTTTATATATTTACTTTCTAAACAGGATTCAAAGATGATTCAATACATTCAAATACACTTTCACTTACACTGATGAAGGTTGCATATAAAAATATGTTGCATTACAAAACTAAAAATAACTTTTAGAGAGTGAATAGTAAAATGTCTCTGAAAACTGTCCAATAAGTACAAGCTATATGGAAAGAAATTATACAAAATACCAGACATATAGGTCAATACTATTAATAAATCAGACTAGAGAAAGACACAGCCTAACTGGGTTTGGAGCCACTTGGCTCTCTTTACAAATGAGGTGTGGGGCCGTCCAGACACAGGAAACTGACCCAGACCCAAAATGTGCCCTCAGACATGACTGATGCACTCACTCCTCCTGATCTGACCTCTTGCAAGTTTTTTTTTCAGTCTAAAAAGACGAACAAAAATATTGTGTCCACAAGGAGAGATTCTAGTCTGGCCATAATTTATATAGAACATAAAAAATGTGACATTATTAGAGCAGGATGTGTGCAATGTTGCCCAGAGTTTCAATATGGCCACAAACAGTGTTTGGAGATTTAAGTCACAGTTTAAAATGTATGAACGTATGAAAGCTTAATTCCACCACAGAATGAAAATGTGAAAAAGTAATTGCGACTTTTTATCTCATAATTCTAATTTGCGAGTACAAGTACTTTTCAAGCGAAACATGTTACAAAAGACATTTTAAGTTATAAAACAACATATACTGTATAGAATGAAAGTATTACATCACTTGCTCACCAATGGATGCACTGCAGTGAATGGGTGCCGTCAGAATGAGAATCCAAACAGCTGATAAAAACATCACAATAATCCACATTACTCCAGTCCATCAATTAATGTCTTGTGAAGTGAAAGGATGTGTGCTTATAACAAACAAAACCCTCAAGATGTTTTTAACATCAAACCATTGCTTCCATCAAAAATATGAGTCCTCTATCCATAATTTAGTCTCGTCTGAATTAGGAGAGAAATATGCACAAACACCGTTTACATGCAAAAACAGTTGTAAACAAATATATCTGTGTATTGTGATGTGAGAGGACAACAGGTGATGTACTTTTTCACTGGAGGAAGCATCATTATGGATCTTGGAATTGTATTTTGGCCAGAGGAGACATTTTAAAGTTAAAGTGCCTTGATGAATTTGTTTCTTACAAACACACAGCTTTTCGCATAATAATACATTAATTGATAAACTGTAGTGGTGTGGATTACTTTTGGATTATTGTCATGTTTTTATCAGCTGTTTGGACACTTATTCTGACGGCACCCATTCACTGCAGAGGATCCATTGGTGAGCAACATTTCTCCAAATCTGTTCTGATGAAGAAACAAACTTATCTACATCTTGGATGCCCTGAGGATGAGCAAATTTTCATCTTGAGTGAACTATTTCTTCAATGTGATGCACTACACCTGTGTGAACTCAGAAGAACTGACTTCATACATTCACTAAATCACCAAAACACCAGCTGATTAAAAGACACTGAGAAAAATGATGATGAAAAGCGTGGAGAAAAACTCTTTGCAAATGGCATTCATAGATTTTTAAACGGTTTAACTGTCAAAATACTTTTTCAGGCCATTGTATAAGAGAAACAAAAAAGAAACATCCAGCATTCGAAGAGGAATTATTCATTTTATTTTCGGTTAATCTTGTTGCGTAATCCTCCTACATTCTGACAGTTGGCTTTCTGACTCGGCATTCGCACTAATCTGTTATTCAGAAGAGTCACAATTACACCCCATTGATTAGAAAGATCCGACGCTCGGAGTGCTTCTTCCTAACGCCACGTCCTGTGCCTGTCCGAGCCCCGCGAGCACAAAAGCCGCGGTCTAAATTGAGCCGCGGCTCCCGGAGCAACAATAGCTGGAAAGAAGGAGTGTGACGGAGCTTTTCCTCTGACAGAGGTGCAGACGGCCCTGTTTTGTAAGCACTTCCATCCTGTGAAAGTCCCTTGGAACAGAGAAAGACCTCCACCTGCCATGAAAGTCAAAGGCGCTCGGGGCCGACCACCTTTCCAGGAAGGGACACTGATATCATTCGGCAAAAGACAAAGTGCAGATCTGATCCAGGATCAGTGGTGGAGGGGAACGGACGCACACAACGCCCTCGCTTTAGGTACAGTCTCAGAGCCCGGGGCCCCTCCTCCTGTTTGACTGGCGCCAGTACTCAATAGGCCCTGCACTTTGATTATTTGTGTTAACAGTTAATTTAGCACCACAGACACATGTGCCAAAGCTGCCTTCACTTCCTCATGCATCACTAACAAATGTGACTTTTATGAGTTTTTCTGCACAAAACCAGACACCCCCACTACTTCCCCCCCACCAACACACACACCTCCCGCTTTCTGGCGTCGCTCATAACCCTCTGCCGACCGACAACTGCCTTTAACGCACATACACAAACACACAGACTCGGTGCTAATCGCTTCCACATCTTGCGTGAGGAGTTATTTCTGGCTCCTCTGTTCCCAGTGTTTGCATTATCAGGGATACATTTCATGTCAGAGCAGAGCTGGGTTAGGAGAGCAAGAAACCTTCTGATGCCTTTAATCCATGTTTGCTTCCATGCAAGAATAAGGAAGAAACACTACAAACGTTTGCTTGGCATGCTCGAGTTTAGCATCAGTGTGGCTTTTTGTTATCTTTTGGCTGTTGACTCTGGAATAACTGGTTTTACATATCATATTTTTACATTTTCAGAAGACACAATGATGCTAGGGTGTTGTTATGCAATTACTAATATAGTTTTGACTTAAAAGTCAAAGGGTTGTTATCATCAACTAACACTAAAACTACTAAAAATTATTTTTGTTACTGAAAAATTTTAAATATAAATATAAGATGAAAAACTAAAAAATTTGAAATGTTGGCGATGAACTAAAATAAGTTTAAGTTGCACAAAAATTACTCAAAAATATAAATAAATAAATAAATAAATGTAAACACTAAAATACTAACTGGAAATACTAACAGTAAAATACTAGCTGGAAAAATTTAAGAAAAATAAAAATGAACAAAAAATAAAACTGATGTAAAAATAAATTATACCTAAATAGTAATATAAAAAAACACTAATAAAAATAACACCTCATAACAAAATTACTAAAAATTAAACTTAATTCAATGAAAACTGAAAATAAAAACAGCTAATTCAAAATATTAATAAAAAATTATAATAGTATATAAACAATACTAAAATAACACTGGTCTCAAGTCTCTGTGATATTCTGGTCCCTAGATTTGTTATCACTTTAAAAAGGTAATAAACACAACAATTTAATACTTAAATATAATAATAATAATAATAATAATAATAATAATAATAATAATAATAATACCATTTTAGAATAGAATGAATGTAAAATAATAATAAAATATAATTTACAATTAAATAAAATTAATTGTAAATTATATTTTATATGTATGTATATAATTTACAATTTAAAATAAAATGCAAAATTATGAAATATAATTATAAGATTAAATGAAAGTATATATTACATGATAAAATATATACTACTGACAATGTGTCTTGACTATTAAACTACTAGCAACAGCAAGGTCACTGGTTTGATTATCAGGTAATGCATGAACTGATAAAATATTGTACTTGATTATTTTGCCAGCAATTTTTTTTAGCCAAATATATATGCAAGGCCCTGAATGCAATTTGGATAAAAGTGTCTGCTGCTAAATGCATAAAATTCAACAATAATAACATCTATATAAATGCACAGAGAGTAAACATCTCTCATTTACTAAATGGCTGATTATAATCATGCATATGAAATAATTCATTCTTGTTGAAGGATGAAAAGTGGTGTATGGATCACCCATCATGAATTCAGTTGAAATCTCTGCCAAAACAATGTTTTAGACAAATACTTGCCTTAAATACACCTCTTAATGGAATAAGTCAGCAAAGCGAGAGGTAAAGCGAGCACAGTCTGCATGGACACGTCTGGATGACGCTGTAGTTGGACATTGACAGTGCTGAGAAAGACCTAACTGGCCGCACACATGAGCTCATGCCAGAGCTATGCTGCGTCTCAAGGCCACAGGAGCCTCTGAAACATCCTGACTCCACTCACGCTCCGTTTCTCGTCTGAGCCATGACTAGCTCCGTCCCCTCCAGCGGTGAGGAGCGTCATCCAAAACCTCAGAGGAAACACCACTGCGGCCGCTTTTCTACTTTTCAAAACAGAGAAAACTGATATGCTTTCATTAGTCTTTTGAGAGTAAACAGACAGATGAACAATGAATGAAATCTAATACTGTCAATGATACATGCAGCCAAGATGCACCAATAAAAAACACAAATTTGATGACTTGCCATCATTTGAAGGCCCCATTAGAAAGATTCACCTGTTGTGGATGTTTATGGGGCATAGCTTCCAATCAACCTTTAAAAATTCAAGCACATGGCTGGAATACACTAAACAACGTTTTGGTTTGTTTTTTCTTCAGATTTTTTGCCCCAATCTACAGAAGGGTCAGTGATAGTTGCTGAAAGTCAGAGTCAGTCTGCAGATCTTGGGCTGCTGTAGTTGATCAATTTCACATAAAAATGATGGACACAGATTCCAATTTTTTAACTATAGACCATAATTTTTATCCAGTCAGAGGATATCAAACATTTTTGATAGTTTGAGTCACTTTTAGAACACATATTGGTTTAAGGTAGCAAATGGAATGCAATTCGAAATTGAATTTAAATAAGTGGAATTCACATGAACTGAACTTTAAATAAATAGGTGTAATATTTAACTAGGAAAAGAAGGTTAATCAAACAAACTTTAAATTATGGCATGCCTGAATGTGCAAATAATTTTAAATGATTAATAATTTTAAATAATTTTAATAATTATTATTTTGTAGGCCAAATGGATATACAGACAGATGAAGTGTTGTCTACAGAAATGTAATAAAATCTTTCAATGTATTGACAAAGCTAAAAGAACACTTCATTTTTCAGAAGGCCATTACCTGTTGAATTTCTTTGAATTATAATTCAATAAAATCCATCAGAAACACCAAGGTCACAGTTTTGAATCCTAGGGAATGTGTGAATGGATAAAACACAAACTGGAATGCAATGTCAGTCGCTTTGGATAAAGGCACCTGCCAAATGCATGAATGTATAAAATGTTATTAAACTGGGTAAGTAGGGAAAAATCTCTTCTAAACTATTGCTTCACAAAAATGACTGTAGAAGGAAATTGCAATGCCAATGCCTGCCCTACAATGTAAATCATTTTTTGAAGTTGTAAAGATTATTGGAATACGATATCAGTCTTTCAACTTCAAAATTTAAATTTTGCGAATTTCGCCATTTGCAAAATTCCTTAGCAATTTCTGAGTGAAAGTTGTTTCAAAGCCAATTTCATTGCAATGTAACACGCCTTTTGTTGTGATACTTAAAATGCAATATACACGACATTGTTACGAATGTTGGTCTGACTCACTTCATAACACAACAAAGCAAAAACTCGAGCCTTTTTGGGCTTTGCAAGCAAACAGTACAACAAGACTGAAGTTAAGAAGGCTCTAGCCTCTTAAAGGAAGTGGAATGCATACAATGAAGCTCTAATGCTCAAGTCATGTAAAGGGATATAGTCTGTATCGGGGCTTCACAGGTTGGCAGGTTCATGTCCCTTATTCTCACTGCCTCCTCTTTCCTTCCCGGTATTGTCCTACATCCTGTGGACTACTTCTGGAACCTGTGCCACAACAGCACCAACAGGGACCAACTGTCTTTACAGCCAGCCTGTAACCACAACATTTGTCCGCTAGCTCGACCTCTGCAGGTTTACGGCTGTTCCACTGGAGCCCGTGAAGAACGACCTGTTATTGAGGCACCGGAAGTCTCATTCTGGACTCCAATGCGGTTGATTGGGAATCCCTTGGAACACAACAATCCGCCATCATTCAGGTGTAATATTTCAGTTTAATTTAAAACTACAACCAGGTAAATTTACGTTCCAATCATCAATTTTGCAAAAACAATTTTAATGGAACACAAGTTGCCAGAAGGTGCGCTATGGCAAGTATCAATGCAAACTTCTTCTGCGGTCAGTTCTCTTGTTCAGGTCGACTACTCTCATGATGCAGCAAGAGTTTGAAGGGAATCTTATTGTGTGATATAGTTAAAAAGTTATAGGTCACCTGTAAATGAAAATTCTGGGTAACACTTTATTTTATAGTGACCTTGTTAGACGTTACATGCACTTACTAAAGTAAAAGCAATAAATTGTGCATAATTACATGCAATTAACCCTCATCCTAACCTTAACTATACAGTTAGTACAAGTAGTTAATTAATATTACTCAATACTTAAATTGCATGTAATTGCTTAATTACATATAATCACACAGTAACAATGACACCGTAAAATAAAGGGTAACCAAATTCTGTCATCATTTAATCTTTTTTTCATACACTGAAAGAAATTGGTTTAGAAACAACTTTCACTTAGAAATTGCTAGTAAATTTCAAAATAATTCCAGAAATGACAACTAACATTACATCAAACATGACATTTTGATGTAGAAAGACTAAAATAGACTTATTTTGTAATAGTTTTCAGGTTTTCTTGTTTATTATTTACAACTTTAATCATTTCTTACAGTGTACAATAAAAGTCAATGTTGTTCGGTTCCCAAAGTTCTTTAAAATGTCTTATTTTGGAACAACATGAAGGTGATTAAATGATGACCAAATATTCATTTTTGGGTAAATTATCACTTTAAAGTTAATTAAAATATTTAGTTAGTTAGCTGAATAAAAACATTCCGTTTAATGGCACATTCAAGTTCTTCAGAATATCTTGGGATCCAATGTTGTTTGGTTCCCAATGTTCTTAAAAAGATCTACATTTGTGCTCCGCCACAACAAAGTCAGTCATACAAGTCTGGAACAACATCAGAGTGAGTAAATTATTGCCAAATTTTTATTTTTGGTGAATTGTCCCTTTAAAGTTGGTTCAAATATTTAGTTAGTTACCTTGAATAAACACTTGTTCAATGGTAGAGTCACATTATTCAAAATATTCTGGGTCCAGTGCTTTTAGTTTACCAGTGTTCTACAAAATATCTTCTTTTGTGTTTCACTACAAGAAAGTACAGGTTTGAAATGACATGATGGTGATTAAACGATGACAGAAAAAGTCCATTCAGGCTATGCACACTACATAGTTATCCTGATGACTTTTATGACTTGCGACAGCACGTTTCTGCAGTCATGCTTTTGACAAAAGCACAGCACAACGTCATTTGATGGCTCAGTCTTGCTTTGAGTTTTATCAAAAGCATTTCGAATCGACTTGACGTGCCGGTCCATTTGTCTGTTACGCCTCACAAAAGACAAACTGCTGATATGGACACCAAAAATGTTTCATATACTAATAGCGAACATTACCAAGAGATTTACTGACTCTCTTCGATTTAAAAGGCCCTGTGTGTAAAATAAGGTCAAACAAACTGTAAGTAGCCGAGTCTGATTCGACATACACAGCTCCAGAATATATATGGCACCAGATTTGAGGTTTCAAAAGAGACGTTAACAGCAATTCTACTGGCGACAAGTGCTATTACTGATGGCACCAGCGCAGGAGACGGATTACAGCCTGCAGGGCCAGTGAGAGTGACGCTTTGCGGCCGTACATCTGGGATTGCATTTAAGTCTCCTTAAACACAGTGCACAAGAAGCCAAAACTCTTTTAATTTAAGAGCAATTAAGTGGATCAGAGCCCCGTTCCCACCCCGTCCCACTTTCCTTGCTTCCCCTTCTCTCCCTCACTCCGTTTTCACCCTTGTTTTATTAGCTATTTCCTCCCTTCCAGCAGCAGCGTGAACGCTCACTTTTCCCTAAAAAAAGAGCACACTTTCTAGCGCTTACATTACATAAACACACACAGACAAACACACAGGAAGACCACCGGGACGAGGAGGGACCGAGTCTGGCCTCCCCAGCAGAACTGAAGACAGGGGGCTGAAGCGCTCTGAGCCGGCTGTGTTGCTCCATTTATGGGCGGTAATTAAAAACATCCAGCGGTAATTTAATAGCGCTCACAAGCCAGAGACACAAAGTCTGCTGGCTTTGCCCTCTGAATAAATAACTTGGAATGGGAGCCGTATACAGCTTATTTGTTCTTCTCCTTTCTCCTCAGCATGAATATATATTTTCTTTGCCTTGTTGCATTTACTGACAAAGACAAACTTCAGGATGACAAACTTTTGGGCAACACTTCATAATAACTTTATAATAACTAAGCATTAAGACATCATGCAATGTTAACAGACTAATTAATTCACATCAAGATGGTTTGAACTGTACAAATGCATACAAAATACACAAGTATATTAATTTGGTATATATTTGTTTTAAAAAACACATTATATAATGCATGTGTTTATGTATAAATAAATATTTACAATTACAATTATACATTTTTTTTCTATCTGCATTACCAATATGGATAATTCAATACATGTCCATTTGTTTAACAAATATATATCTACACACACACACACACACACACACACATCTATCTATCTATCTATCTATCTATCTATCTATCTATCTAAAATATTTTGCACATTACTTGACATAATGAAAGTTAGTTAAATTAAAAATTATTTGTATTGCACTTTTCACAATATATTGTGAAAGCAAATTCACAAAAATGTTTAAATGTTGTGATAAGTTATGATACTATATATATATATATATATATATATATATATATATATATATATATATATATATATATATATATATATATTAGTGCTGTCAAACGATTAATCACGATTAATCAAATCCAAAATAAAAGTTTTTGTTTACATAATATATGTGTGTGCTGTGTATATTTATCATGCATAGCCTTTATAAATACACACACATGCATGTATATATTTCAGAAAAATATTTTATGGTTATATATTAAATAGATTTATATATAGTATAAATTATATTAATATAAATATATACATGTCAATACATGTAAATATTTTCAAAATATATACTGTGTGTGTATTTATATATACAACATAATTATACACAGAACACACATATATTATGTAAACAAAAACTGTCATTTTGAATGCAAAAAAAATAATTAAATATTTTACACAACAAAATGTTTGTTTGTTTTCTGACTTAATGAAAGTTATTATAAGCATTGTTCTGTCCCAAACTATACAAACACATTATTTAATATTTTTAATCCATCAATTTTAACAATGCTACCAAGTTTAGACTGCAGTGCTTTATTGTTCTTATATAAGCATCACGCCTGCAGCATCATATTGATTACATTGTGACGTCACAGTCTTGATGTCATGGTTTACTTTGCAGCTCGGCAGAGCATTGAGTAAACACACATCAGACTGTCTCCAGCAGATATTTACAATTGCATCTCATCAGTCAGGAGTGAGAACAGGCGACAAGGGGAGATGAGAAAAACCACACATGATTTCAATGTGCCAGAGGTTCTCACACTCACAAAAGAGCAGTCATGCATATTAGCAAGTCTGAGCAAACTCCTCTTGCTGTCGGTTTGGCACTGAACAATGATGTATAATAACTTTCATTAAGTTAATAAACCATTACTTAATGCTAAAAAGATATGAAGTTCATGCATATTCATATCTGAATGTTGCTGATATGGTCTGAGACCACATTGAAAAGCTAAATTTTAGGGTTTAATTTTTTTAACACAAAAGTTAGGTGTATTTTAAGATAGGCTTTAACTTACAATCTGTTGAAATGCAATAATATAATGCAACAATAATGCATTATGTATTGCACAACATGCACTAAATTACATAAAAGTGCCATTATATTACCATGTTTTTAGACATGTACCATGATGGTAATCTTTAAAGTATAGTGTAAATACTATTGAAAGTATTCCAAAACATTATCTTTTTTACATTTAAAAGCAATTCTGTCACACTGGCTTGCACCAATGAAAATGAATTATTCAGGCACATGACTTCTTGGTCACACTTGCCATGCAAGTTTAATGACAGAGCAATTCAGTTAACATCTGACAGACATAAGGTTCTTTCTTTAATAAGGGACTTTTCCTCTCTCTGTAGCGGTTAATTCAGGATGAAAGGTCCCCTTGGACAGAGACAAACCGCTTACAAGTGTCGAGGATAATGCTCCAATTATACACAGCCTGAGACACAAAGACACCATAACATGGCCAAGAACGACTGCTCTGGTTCCCGCTCTGTCGTCGGCTTTCCCTTTGGCAAGGTCAATAAAGCATGTCTTTTTTTGAAACATAAAAATAATGCATTGCTGCAGCACTGGGCCACAGATGCAAAGTCACGGCAGTGCGCTCTAGTGATCGCAGAAGGTACTGCACGCACAGAAGCTCCTTGTGAATTTGATGTGAATGAATGAACCTCATATCTGTGCATATAGCGCCTCCTTGTGACATGCTTAAAAAGTCAAAACTCAGGTTTGATCATTGTAATTCCTGCAGGGTTTTGCACTGAGCAAGGTTATGTTGCGACGGTTTTTCTCAGTCTCGGTCTGCATGCAGGAACGGATCAAAGAACACAAATGTTTTTCGTTGATCTTGAAAGGCAGATCAATAAAACTCGAGATTAAAATGCACCAGCAGCTTTCCCAAAACACATCATTCACATCTGAAGACAATTTAAGTGCAGAGAAAGAACGCTCAGGCATTGCATTACACTCTCTCTAGATGTCATTTTATTGCTGAAATATTTATAATAGCCTTCACTAGACATTCCTCATCAACCACAGTGGCACACAGCACAAAAGAAGATATTTTGAAGAATGTTGGTAACCAAACAGTTGACGGTAGCCATCGGCTTTCATGGTATTGTTTTCCATACTAAGGAAGTCAATGGGTACCGTCAACTGTTTGGTTTCCAACATTCTTCAAAATATGTCCTTTTGTGCTCAGCAGAAGAAAGAAACTCATACAGGTTTGGAACAACTTGAGGGAGAGTAAAAGATGACAGAATTTTCATTTGTGGGTGAACTATCCCTTTTAAGTCACATTTAACCATTATGTTGTTTTGCAGTCATTTTGACCTTGAAAACATATTTTCTTTTTCTCGAAAATGCTCGTTCAAGTTCACATCTGATTAAAACTTACTGACTGCTCACACAGGGAACTTTTTTTTGTGATTTTTTGTCCTTGTGGTGTTCCTAGTCAAAAATGACCGACCTACAAAAATTGCTTATACATTTCTTATGCTGTATTATTTCCAAATATTGAATTCAATCTTTTTATTAACTTATTTTCTTTCAATTAGCACAGGTTTTTATTTCATTTTGGATCTGACTGATCGTAGGCCCCCTTGATCTGAGCTCATGTTCCTCAGTTTTTGAGTGAATAATGCCAAAATTATCCATAAATGCTTTTTTTCACTCAAAAACTGAGGTGCCTATAATCAGTCAGCACCAAAAAGATTTCCAGCACAGTTTCATTGTAATATAGCAAACATATCAAAACAATTGACATCTGCACTTGAATGCTGCAGCAGAACTTCCCCTTTTTGAGGCATTTTGCTTTTGCAATTAGTCTCAAGGTCATCTTTAGTGGTTATATTCTAGCAGTCACTTTTAACAGCAAGAAAGGGTCTAAATTAATTAAATGTGTTCATTTTGAAGTTTTGGAATTAGATGTTTAGATGTTTTCATTAGATGTTCTCAGTGAACCAGTTGGAATGTATCTAATTCAGTGGCATTCTGGCATTTTTAATGTGGTTTAAGTGTCCAAATACTGCGGCATGTTCTCAGGCTTGTGATTTGAGTTAAGAGAAAGAAATACAACCTATGATGTGGTTGAGCTTCTCAATACACAAGAATGTATGTGAAATGTATTTCAAACATCTTAGGTTCTACAATTTTCCAGCTAGAACAGAGCATCTTGGCTTTAACAAGACCCCTTAGTGGAAACAAAATCAATGTTTAACGGACAGAGAATATAAAACGGATGAGAGACAATGTTTCCACTGATAGACAGGTCTCTTCTGTCATGTCCAATGATGGACCAAATGCCTAAAACCATGAGGATGAGACGGCAGGACTTACGTAACGTGATGCATTTCCCAGTGAAACACTGAGCAATATTCAGCAAGAAAAATACGAAGGACTTTAGGACTTGAATTTATCCATATCGATTAGATCATAAAAAGTCTCTCTGTATGAAAGGTGGTTTAAAATAAGAGTGCTTGCTGACATCAGATAAAAAGGAATTTATATTTTAAATATTCAAAAAAATAAAAAAAAAATAAAAATGTAAATGCACTCATGAATCGATCACAAAACAAAGAAAAATATTTTTAGTTCACCAAAAAAATTAAAATTCTGTCATCATTCACTCACCCTCATGTTGTTCAAACCCATACGACTTTGTATACTCTTCAAAACACAACTTGATAATTTTAATGAAACCTGAGAGGTTTACGTCCCTCCAATGCAAGTCCAAAGCTTTTTTGCAAGATGCAAAAAAAGTCATAAAGGCATCATAAAATGAATCCATTTGATTTGAGCGGTTTATTTAAAGTTTTGTGAAGAGATATGATCACTTTGTATGATGAACATTTAATTTAGGCTTTTTTTTTTTTATTTTTTTATTTAGGGTTAACCAAAGTCTTAAGGGTTTGGAATGACATGAGAGTAAATGAGTAAACATTTATTTTTGGGTTAACCATCCCTTTAAGAAATAAAAAGGGTTCATTTTGTTGACTTAAAACAAGATATTTTCATTACAAAGTCAGTCAGTCGACCTCAAATAGGTCCCAAATGTAGTTAGATGTACATTTAACTAGACAACTAAAAATAAAACCACACACAAACACTTAACTGCACGGGATGTGCAAAACAAAAAAAACAAACAAAAAAACCACCAACTTGTCACTGGTGTGTTACCCTCAAAGATACACCCGTGTACTTTATCTCATATACAATTAAAGTACTTTATACTAATATTCAGTATTATGAATTAGTACCTTAAAAGTACACTGAAAAAAAAAAAAAATTATACTCAACTTAAGGTAAGTGGTTGAAAATTTATTTTATCTATTTAAATAAAATGTTGAAAGTTAGTCAACTAAAGTTGTTTATTTAAATATAGTTAAAATACACTGATTGCAACCACTTACCTTTAAAAAAAAAAAAATTAAAAAAAAAAATAAATAGTAAATTCAATTTATCTTTTTTTTCAGTGTACATACCAGAAGGGTTAGATAAGGTATAAAAGCATACTTCTGAGGGCACTGCTGCAACAAGCTAAATCTGGTGTAGTTGACTTTGCGTTTTAATATGTACTCCATAAATACTCCAAGCAGCCCTGCAAAAAATAACCAGAGTAAGAACCAAGTGTGTTCCACAATGTTTGTTTTATTATTCTGAACATAGCCCCGGTGTCACAAATTCAACTTAACTTGATTATATGTCTTTACAAAAAGAAAGAAAGAAAAAAAAAAAAAAAAAAAAAAAAAAAAAATGAACAGGGAGGAGAAAAATAAATGTTTCTTAGATGCATTACAGGGTGATTCATCGGTGGCTCTGAAAATGTTGAGACCATAAGAAAACTGCCACTACATATATTAATTTGCACAATAACTGCCTATTAGTTTTTGCTAGTGAAGACTTCAATAAAAAGCTCATAGCCAACTGAAGCATAAATGAAGAACAGCACAAACCCCCACCATTCACTGGAATTACAATTTAATTCAATGATTAACTTCGTTAGAGTACCTAAGGATTATAACAGTGGTTCTAATGTTATAATTACTGAAGTACTAGTTGGTGGCGTAATGAAAGCTACATAACAGCATGCCGTCGCAGTTACAGGTGGAGTCGTAAAGCACTGTGGTTAAGCAAGGGCAAGTGAACAGCAAATCCTTACCATTGACACAATCGGTGATTCCTACTGAAAACACCCTACCTCAAACTCACTTTCAAGCGATTTTCACAGTACAACAGTGTGGGAAATGTTCAAACGCATCAGATAAACTTATGTAATGAGCGATTTTAATGTTACGGATCACAACACACTTATGTTCAGTTGCACTGCAGTGATATGAGATAAATGTGAGCATTTACTGGTAGGATCGATGTATAAAATTAATCTATCACTGTAAAAATAAGGCTGTGTCATTCAAACGATGCAAAACAGCGAGTCGGACGCACTCTGAATCCCGTCCCTGAATGGCAAGGGTTTGCGGTTTTATTCGTACAGTAACATCTCAGCGGCGCGTGATGGACTCATATACAAACAGAGTCTGACAGCAGGTTGGAGAGTCATATTTTAATGCACCCAACAGATTCTTGCGCATGGTTTGATTTCAGAACAGAACAGAGCATCCGTTTACAACGCGCTGAAACACACTGCGATTGTGTCAAATACAGACATTAAAAATCAAAACGAAACAGAAGAGAAAGTTCAGAACCGCTCCCACCCCTTTTGCGATACTACTAGTAGACTACAGGCACACTTTTAGGACCCTTAATGTTATTGTCAGTGAGGGGTTCAGATACACACAAAAAAAGTTCAGTTAACTTACAATTTACGCAGCTGCTTTTTAATTTTTCTCTTTTTTTTTTTTTTTTTAAATAAGCATGCCGTTGTATATGTATCCTAATTTTTTTTTTTTTTTTTTTTAGTTTTGGTGTCCCATTACTTTAACTTAAAATGAACAGATCTGTATAAACCTCACCTAGCATGCCTTCTTTCTGCGTCTATGCTGACTGGATAAAGCTCGTGGTCGATGTAAGTGCTACTGGAAGAGAGAGATTTGTGCACTCGTAACTTTAAAACAGAATTGAACATGGTGCCACACAAAGACGTTTAACTTTCTTTGTTTCTCAAGCTAAACTATTAGAAATGTCCAATCGTGCTCCCGCAGAGGAGACTGTTTGAGTGTGGAGTGAGCAATATTTGTTATGTTTTTTCTTTTTCTGATGATTTACAAGACATTTCTAAGAGAGTAAGGTTTAAGACAGAGGGTCATAACAATCATTTACAATTAATTGCTGTATGTCTGTCCTTCCGGTGGTTGAGGAAGCTTCATATTCTCTTTGGACATCATAAGACGCCTTAGCTCTTGAAGAACGACTTTAATGCTATATGAGTTTTGCCATTTTGCTAGAACTGGTATGCTACGTGCATCCACCTGAAACAAAAGAAGAGACAGAAAGAAAGGGAGAGAGGGGACATGCAGAAATTAGTTACATGATTTAAGTTACAGCCGCACGTCATTAAACACTGCAAGAGTTGAACTGAACTGCACTAAATTAAAGAATATACAGGATTTATTAAAGAAATGTTTTGCCGTTTACACGAGCTAAACTCTGTCAACAGCATTTGTGATATAATTTCAATTCATTCCTGTCATTAAAATCAAAGGGGGGAAAAATGGTGGTTATAGTTACTCACAATAAAAATATACAGAATGTAAATATTAAAATACATAGTTTTAACCCTTGTGCTGTATGTTGAAAATTTGTCCAAAATATAATTTGGTGTTCCTGGTCAAAAATGGTCAGCCTTCTAAAAACTGATAGTAAATTGCTCATTATGCTTTATTATGCTTTATCACCAAATCTTGGATTTAGTCTTTTTTGTTAAACTGAGGTGCACGAGTTCAGATCAATGAGGCCTACGATCAATCAGTTCCAAAAAGAAATACAAAACCTGTGCTAATTGAAAGAAAACAAATTGATAAAAACATTTAATCCAATATTTGGTAATAATATAGCATGGCAAGAAATGAAAAAGCTGGTCATTTTTGACCAGGAACGCCACAAAAAAAAAAAAAACAAAAAAAAAAAAAACAAATCCCAAAACAGTGAAAACATTATCAGAGGGGGTTAGAGTTGTTATTCCCTGTGTGAGCAAAGTCAGTAAATTGTAGTCCAATGGGTTAAAAGTATACCCAGAAGATTTAAACAATATACTTGTTGGTTGGAAACTCATTATTATATTGGTAACACAATCAAAAGTTCATTTGGCTAAAAAAAAAAAAAAAAAAAAAAAAAAAAAAAAAAAAAAAAAAAAAATACCAGTTTCACATTTCTGTTTTCAGACTAGCTCGGTTAAATCACTAAGGCAGTGTTTTCCTGCAAGTGTGATTTTTGCATAAAAACTGAGGGATGAGTCAAAACTATTTTCTGTGCTAATTAAATTCTGCCACAAATGCTGCTGAAACCGCTAAGCTCGAACCTGGAACTCGACAATGACATTTTCTTGTCGACAAAACATGCCAACTAGCTAAAAAGCACAAAAACAGTAACAGCTTAAACTACAAGTCAATTAAAGTGGGCGCAAATAATATTCCACTTAGCAAAAACGTATCACAAAAACGTCCTGTGGTATCAGTATGACCGCTGTATAAAAATGTATCAAATAGACCTCAATTTCCAGATGAGCCAGATGATTGGGCTTTATAATCATTACTGTAGGTAAGATGTGTTATTTAATCTTGTGACAAAAAAACAAGAAACTGAATCTTTATTTGTGCACAGGGGTGACAATTTTCAGTCTGAACATGGGGTAAGATGTGTCACTGCACCATATTTTTGATAAGTCATATTACAAAAGCTTCCTTCTCATTTTAGTTGAAGGCAGACACCCTTGTGTGTAATTAGCTGTATTAACTTTACTTGACTAAAGGTCAATTTGATATTAAATTTAAGACAGCTTATCATATTTCCCCCAATTGCTTCAACAAATTAGCTAGTAAAATGTCTAGGATTTAGTTCATCTTAAACCAGTATACTTCTACTAAGCAAACAGTACAAAGAATTTGATTCTAAATCCAACAGACTATTTCGACCAACCATTAAGAAAAACAGACACAAATGAGTATTCAACAATATAACAACCCTCTGTGGAGTAATAAAGCGTTTAATTTACTATGGCTCCTTTTCTATTTTGTATCCAGCTGAATCTCATTAGATGTGTTTGAGATTCATTATTGCTTCTGCTTAGGCACAGTGAAAAACGTCCCTCCTCTGCAGTACTGATGTAACTCGAGTGCCTCTGTTCTGCATCGCTATGTTTGCAGCTAAATTATCTCAAACACAACAATCAAAACAGTCATTTATAAAGATGATTCAACTTACCATTCCATTGGAATTATTTATTCCATTCATGCTAATTTTTGTTACAAATCTAACAGTCGGTGGTACTTCAGGATATTTAGGTCCGCACTCCACTTTCAGGCTGTATATTCTGTTTTCGTAATTAGTCTGAGAAATGAGGAAAAAGTCAAAGGTTAAAGCCGAAATGCCCAGTGGAACATGAAAGTGAGAGGATAGTGAAGACATCAATTTATCAAAGAGAACAGATCCACACATCTTAAAAAAAAAAAAAATATATATAATATTAATCACACTTCACATGCTGATGCAATCTGTTTTCATCCTTAGTATTCTATACAATAACAGCACACAATAATATACTACAGATGGAAACAGTATCACACTTAACTGATGATAAATTTGAGGCATTTTAAGACCAAGTCAAGAAAATTTACAGAATAAATTGAAGGGAACAAAATATGTCAATATTTTGTCAAAATGCAAATGTCTAGTGAGCACAAAATGAGAAACTTTAAAAATACAGCTTCCAACAGAGCTCCATTACTTTTTAAATTCATTTTAGAAACTAATAGCTTAAGGCTTGAATACCTCTGTTCCTAGCAACTAAAATATGGAAATAACCATAACTTCCACTGCACCTGCAAAAATGTGATATTCTTCCTCAGTAGCTCTCAGTATGTTGTTTGAGTACAAATATCTAAAGATTCTTAAATCAAAAAACATTGTCTCGAGAAGCAATATGACTTAAGATAAGAAGTCTTAAGATAAGGAAAACAGATCAAAATTAAGTGAGTTTAAATAAAAGAGCAAATATCTGCGATTGTACTCAAACTTAAAGTGAAAAGTTTTCATGCTCTGAGATATTTGTTCATGTTTTAAACTCAATTTTGTTCAATTTCTCAGAGAAAAAGACTACGTATAATTATTTTGCACCTCAAGCAAATGTAATAAAATTGAAGGATATTTAGATATTTCTATTATATTTGTATTTTTGCAGTGCATGCACCATTAAATGCTAGAAATTTAGGAATTTATGACTTTCAACTCCAATTTTAACACCTTTTAAGGCCTTAATTTATGGAAGGGCAAATTAAGACGCATGACCTGCAGAAACCCTGTAATTTTTTCTTTAAATGACGACATGTAAAAGAGAAAATAATTCACCAATATTATCTATACACAATTATCTTGTCATTTCAGGCTAGCTGAATATTTTGAATGCTAAAGAAAACTGGACCACTTCTATTTAGCAAACTACTAGGTTAAAAGCTCCCCGAAACACAAACACACAAAAGGTAGAATTATCTTACTTCGCCTGTAGAACAGCACTATTATTATGGAAATTCTCACTAAGAAAAAATGTGAATGTTATTTTTCACCTTGAATTCAGAATTCAAAAAGTTACATTAAAAAGTAAGTAAATTTTAGGACCATTCATATTATTTGCATATTCATACCAATTCAGAATTTTTTTTGCACCCAAAATTTACCGCAGTAAAAAAAAAAAAAAAAAAAAACACCTCACTCTCATCCTGCCTGGACACAATGAATTCTGTGTTTATTATAAACATGCAATAGTTCAAATTTATAGTGAAAGGGCTTAATTGTCATGAAAATTATTTCATTGCAAACGCTCATAAAAATAGGCTTCATTATCTTTATGCAAAATATAATTTTGATCATTTTGGGGGTGAAATATGACCTAGGTTTCATGGCAGGTTTCAGTTTACCCATTAACCAAATGAAACAAATCACAATATATCCTAAAGACCTTTGAGTGATTCATATCTCCAGACCAATAAAGAATCAGTTGCCAAATTGAACAAATACATAAATCACCGAAGGAAGTTTCTGCTGCATTACTGCTTTCATAGCATGCATCTTTATCTGTAATCTACACCACCAGCGGTCATGTGTCATGCTGGATGGCACGATGAAGGCATGTTGTTTACTGGTGTCCAAGGCTTCTAGTCACGCTATCAAAATAGCTGATATGCAACAAAAAAAATAATCTTGATTTCTTAACACATCATTTGAAGAATGTGATACTTTCTTCAGATGAGTCATCAGTGTTGTCACTTAACTGCTACATTAAGCATGATTAAACCACAAACATACTCGTGCAGGTCCGATGATCATGCCCGTCCACCGTGTGAGAGTCATATCCTCGTCATCCTCCAGACCCCAGCTCACCGTCCCATCACCGACACCCTTCTGTCCTTCCTCAAGCTCTTCCAACAAACGAAAATTACGAGGGACTTTAACTCCTGCAAGAATTCAAAAACAATTCATGAACAACGTGAAACACTGTTTCTGTGAACCTTTGTTTGCAGCTGGTTAGTTTGACATGTTGGAAATAATTTTAGATGAAGTATAACATTTTTTCCAGACTCGTGTATAATTATTATACATGCAATTTTTATGAGTTCGTATTAATCGAGTGCCTTCATGGAATATTTATACTCTTGAAAATTAATTTGTCATACCACAAGACTACATAGTGAAAAGCAAAAGGCATAAAAGTTGATTAAAAATGAAAGGGAAACCAAAAATATACACTTTTCCTCTCCTTATGCATTTATGATCCAATTTATGTAAAACTTTTCATGAGTTCATTCAAGATCATTCAGGGTTCCCACACCATTTGATCAATGAATTCACATTATTAAATATTTAAGAGCAGAGCTAGAAAAATGTATGTTCACTGTAGAAAGATTTTAGTTTTTATTTCCATGACTCTTCCCTGGAAATCCCAATTATAAAATCTCAATTTTATTTTCCAGTTTTTCCATGCCAATGTGAATTCTGTTCACTGTACTAGTACAATAATAACAGAGCAAATGAACAGATTTAAACTGAAATATAGTAATTATTAATTCTAATCATTAACATCTAATTTTACAATGATCACAGAGTTTGTATATGATCAAACTTTTCAGAGAGTTGCATATTTCATTTAATATGAAACCAACATCTGTTTTGTTTTTTGTGGATGTGCAAAACCTATTATTTGAGGTACAATTTAAATGCTTAATTTAAACGTTATTTCATATGAAACCAACAAGCTTCTCTTTTTTTTTTTTCTTTTTTCTTTTTTTTTTTTTATGAATGTGAAAAACCTATTTAAAATGAGTTTTTAAATATTTAATTTAAATACTCAACCAAGACAAAAATTATAATGTAGGAACCTATAAGATTTAAACACAAAATTCGTGCAGTTTCAAATATGAAACATTAGTAATCTGTGCATTTCCACACGGAGTATCACCTAGTGTTTTCATAGATACTCCAGTGTTGAAAAAGTGGAGGGACAAGATTCGCAAGTTGCGTCTAAGGAAAGACCGATCACTCATTTAAGAATGATTCAGGAAATGACACCCGTGCTGCTATATCAGTGTTTCTCACTTCCTCAATCTCAAGATGAACACAACATGCACAAGCCTGAACAACTCAATATATTTCTGATAAAAGATTGGCTGATGCATCTGACCTCATGTAAACATTTAAGATATGTAAACACATACACTCCTAAATTTCATATATCTGATTCAAGATAAGCAAATGTCCAAATTAGCCTGTGCAAATCTAATGATCTGTGAGTTTATAAGATAAGCTGTTCTTTACATATGCAGCCTATAAACTCTAAATGTTATTTGATTTGAACATAGGCTACATGATCTTACACTGCTGTAATTTGCATTAAACAATTACAATGAATTTCTCAATTTTATAAGCTTCAACGGGTTTAAAAGTCTCCTTGAGTGTATATGAATAAATCAACTCCTCATAAACTCTAAACGTCATGCATTGTTATGAAATGGCTTTGCACTTAAATGAGTGTTGTTATGCATCTATATAGCTATATTACACAATCACAACGCACTTCTCCAAAAACTTATCTTTAAATAGTTTAAATGACTCTATGAGGGAGTAATAGCCTGCTCAGGTGTTATTAAGACAGACAAACAGCAGTTAAAGGCCCGTTTGTCATGACACTCTGGACGGAACCAGCAGCAGCACGCGCGTCAATGCTCCGCCTCGCCTCACATTAGCACCGATACACCCGCCCAACTGCAATATACAGCATTTTATCTATGCCTTACTACTATATAAGTGCATAATTATATCTGAAGCGTGTCTATAATATTGATTAGCTGATAATAAAAAATAAATGTGATGTTATTTTTAAACTAAAGGTCTATCTGAGGGCCGTTAGCTCGATGCTAACACACATACACAGTTCAAACTGCACACACATCTGTTAGGTGAAGTAAATTAAGGTGTTTGAGAACGGTAAACCTCTCGGATAATCTATATCGGATCGTGAGGCACGGGCTCAGCGCTTCTGTTGTTAAATTACGGCCGCGGAGGACCGCGAGGTTTGAGGAGATTGTGAGACAAACCTGAGGAGGCCGCCATCTTCTTCTGCCGAATCCAAAAGCGTACGAAAGCGTGACGTCGACGCGCCATGTGACTAATAACTACGAGGGAGGGGTGTGGCTCCGCTGCAAAATGATTAATAAAGCAATAATCCCCGTGAAGCTGTGGTTTACAGTGAATTTATAACAGCTGAGGGGCGTTGTTAGGCACGACGCGAAACCTCCTTAGTTGTTATAAATTCACTGAAAACCATGGCTTCACGGGGATTATTGCTTTTATAAAACGGTTATTCCACATATGTAGTAAGGTTTCACAAAATAAAAGAGCAAACTAAGCGTAATGATATTAATAAAAACATTATTCTTCCACCAAACAATGTAGTTCCTCAGAAACGGTTGTGGTTCCAACAAAGTGGTTGCCAAGCAACACAAATGTAAACAAAAGGTGTATGTTTGTAGAGTAATTTACAACAGCTTCAAACTGGGCTCAACCAATCAGAATCAAGGACCGGAACTCTCCGTTTTATAATATAATTTATTACACTTTAGCCTGAAAATACAACTTTTATTTTTATTTTTTTTACAATATCACATTTCAGGACATTTGAGTTAAATTATATCATTCCTCTAGTACACCTTGAGGATGTTGTCATGCTTTCAGGTGATGCAGTTAAAAATGTTTTAATTGGTAATTTTACATCTTTGTCCTCAATTTCACTTTTTAGCCCTCTGTAAAATACTTGACCTGTTTTTTTTTGTTTTTTTTTTATGACACTGTCCTTCAATAAGCGACTTTTTTAGTTTGAAAACAACATACATCAGATAGCATAAGCAATGTCTACATTCCTAAAATTACACATATTATATAAAATTGTTTCCTCTGTTTTCTCTCCTATTCTGTTAATATTGTTTCCATTGTATAAATATTCCATTAATAATAAATCAAAAGCTCTAGTTCCTGTGATAATACATTGTCATCGAGTGTTTTTATATACATTTGTACCCACTTGGTTTTCTTGCACCTTGTTTAAGTGGTTCTTTGAGGTTTTAACCAGCACCATGTGATTGATTCGGATCAGTGAATAGATGCTTTCCATATTTGATTATGTAAATAACAGCTATAAACCAACAAAGTCTTTTCTTGAACAACAAAATTCATTTATTGCAACCAGAAATTGTCCATACATGTCACTATTAACAATAATCGCTCTATAGAAACAGAGAATAGATAAAGCAAGTAGCAAAAGAGGAAGCAGCAGTCAGGCACAGCAAGCGTTCACAGAAGCCGAACAGTCTTTCCTGTGACGGTCAAATAATCTTCATCAGCAAGTGCTCTGAGGGCCTCATCAAACATGTCCTTTGTGATGGCCTGACATAAGAGGAAAATATTTAAGTTAAGATTTTCCTTGGGCTTCAGGCTTGTAGTTTACATAAATTCATAACATATATAGTTGGAGTGTCTATGCATTATTAGCATTATTAAAATAATTCAAGGAAAACATACCGCTTCTGACTGGCCACGAAGATCATCAAACAGCTGCTGGTACTTCATAGCTGGTGTTTTGCCCTTTGATTGGATGAGTTTCTTCAGAGCCTGAGCCACTTCTTCCTTACGCTTGCGTGCTGTAGCACTCATCCCTGTCCAGAAACAACCAATCAAAACCGTCAGACTCTTTTCAATTTGCACACAACATCCACAGGTACTAGTTAACGCATAATAAAGGGATAAGCTGGGAAACATATAATAAAAATATTTTATCTACTTTAATTACACTGATTTATTACTACTTTATGAATTTAAAACACATTAATTTTTATATGAATTGTTCTTTCATTGAGTCATAGCAGTGGTCTGCACAAGCATTTACAGAAACAACCAATTAAAACCATGACACCAAATGACCACCCTACCTGTGGTGAGGATGGAGATGTCCACGAATCCTGTCCTGGGATCAGTTGCAGACTGTTTCAGGGCTTCTCTGTGCAGTCTCTTGGCTTCCTCCACATCGATGGACTCGACTTTGTTAGAGAAACGTACTTTAGCGTGAGCTTCAGCCAGTCTGATGAGAGACTCCAGCTGACGGGGGTACGCAGACACCATCCCTCTGCCGCTGCCGATCTTGCGCATGTCTACATAGGCCTGTAAAGGTCAAAATTACAATTCATTTGATATTGTCAACTTGTATTATATATCATACTACACTACATTGATCTGTATTGTTTATATACCTCAATAAGGGCCTGACTAGCTTCCTCACTGAGTCTGGGATGCACAGACGTGCGAGCGAAAGCGATGTAGTCTTTCAACATGGCCATGTCCAGATACTCCTCTTCAATCTGCTCCTCACTCTGATAATACAGAGACACGAGGTGATGTGCGAGACGCCTGTCATACGCCTCATCCTGAGGGTCCAGCATCAGGAAGATCAAATCAAACCTAAGAACCAGAGATTTTATTTTTAGTTTAACAATAATACAGAGAAATGTTCAACAAAAAAAGCCAAAATAGAGTATTTTAACATTTAGATGTTAACTTTTAAAACACATCGTGATCATTAAATTCAAAATTTACCCCATTAACAGTCTATAATAAACGTCTCTAGGGTTACTATGTACAATTCGCCAATTTAGGTATTTTTTTTTTTTTTTTTTTTTTTTTTTTTTATAAATAGTAAACTTTATTGCTAACACTACAAAAAAAATAGGATTAAACTGATCAAAAGTGACAGTAAAGACATTTATAATCTTACAAAAGATTTAAATAAATGCTGTTCTTTTGAACTTTGTGCATCAAAGAATCCTGAAAAACAAAAAAATAAGCAGCACAATGGCTTTCAGTATCTTTTGTTCTGGTATCAGTGAGACATTTTTCTTTTATATTTTTAAGGTTTTGATTTTGTTTTAATTTTTCTATTTTCATTTTAAAGTTTTAGTAATTTTGGGTGTTTGTGTCATTTTTAATCTTTTTTTTTTCTTTTTTAATAATTTCTATATTTTATTAGTTTTTTTTTTCTATATCAAGTTTACTAAATTAAATGAGAAGTTCTGTTTTTGCAACTAGCTTGGCAAGTGTTTAATATTTAATTCAGTTAACATTTATTTTAAGTAACAAAAATGTTTTCTTACGGTTTAAGTTAACTTCAATAACCAAACTTTTGAACAGTAGTGTAGCTCACTTTTTACAATCAACTGTAATCCTGATAGATAAATCATTCTCGTTTCACATAATTTCCCACTCAAAATTCTGTTTCTCTCAGAAATCAATCACATTATGGATGTTAAGTGTGTTGTAAATACAGTCATGTTGTGTTCTTACCTGGACAGAAGTGTGTGAGGAAGCTGGATGTTTTCTATGGTGGTCTTCTTGGGGTTCCACTGAGACTCCATCGGATTGGCTGCGGCGAGGATGGAGGTCCGAGCATTAAGCTGGCAAATGATTCCAGCCTATGACACAAAAACTGCATTAATGACCTGTCCTGACAATCAATCATCACACAGTGATCGTTCACGCATCACCCTCACCTTAGCAATAGAGAGCGTTTGCTGCTCCATGACCTCATGCAGCACAGACCGCGTGTTGTCGCTCATCTTATCGAACTCGTCGATGCAGCAGATGCCGTTGTCGCTGAGCACGAGCGCTCCTGTCTGCAGAACCAGCTGTCGGGTTTCTGGGTCCTTCATCACATACGCTGTGAGACCCACAGCGCTGGATCCTTTCCCGGACGTGTACTGACCGCGAGGAACCAGGTTATACACATACTGGAGCAGCTGGGATTTACTGGTACCCGGATCACCGCAAAGCAGGATGTTGATCTCTGCGCGGAAGTTTCCGCGGCCCGTCTGAGTGAAGTCTTTACGGGTCCCGCCAAATAACTGCAGCAGGATGCCCTGGGGAAAAAAAAAGAGCCTACTATTAACTCACATCCTGAGAAACATTTGAATTGCATTTGTTCTAAGGAAAAACATGAGGCCGTCTTAAGCAGTACCAATTAAAACTCACTTTCTTGATGTCCTCGTGTTCATAGATGCTGGGCGCCAGCGCGGAGGACAAGCGTTCGTAGACGTCCGGTTTAGCTGCTAGTTCTTTGAGCAAGGCGACCCGTTCTTTGGTGAAGAGTTTCTGCTCGCTGTCCTCATCCAGTCTGTGAAGACGCTTCTCATCCGTCTTCAGGAAGTGGATGGCGTCGATGTGGGTCTTGTACACAGACTTCACTTGGCTCTGTCGTGGGTTCAGACGCATGGGGACGGCTCTGTAAATGCCTGATGAGAATAACAGACATGCTGGTTAGACTTTTCACAATACTAGTTATGTAATAAAACAAAAATAACTGTTTGAACTTCAATTAACATCAAAGCTTTTAAAATATTTAATTCAAAATTCTCTTGATAAAGCAATTAGATAAAAATACAAATAATAAGCCGTATCATTGCATATAAATAACCCTACCAACAAGTGCTACTACTTCTATAATTATAGCATATAACACTGTTTATAAGATATATAACTATTATTAGAAACGTAATATTCTATGAATAAATAATAATGAGTGTATAGAATATTTTACAACATTATAAAATAATAGTAACAGCACAAACAATAGAATAATGCTAACATTATATATTATTACTTATAAATGATATATGTAAATACATACATAAAATATCATTCTATTAATGTTACATTATAAGAACTAAGTTAAAAAATTAAGACACTATAAAAATGATAAACACTAATATTCCATAACATTGTTATTAATTATAAGATACTGTGCAAAAATGTAATAGATATATAACAGTTGTATAATATTATATTAATGATATTCATAACCTACAAATAAATACTATTAATAAAAAATCTAAAATATTAAGTAACAATACTTAAAAATATTAATAATAATAACCATAAACATTATTTAAAATAATGTATAATCAATAGATATTACAATATTCTATCATTTATAATAGAAAAACACAAGTGTTATGAAATCTGAACATTCATTTTTTAAGTTGCTGTAATAAACTGTTATCAGATAGGAGTTTCTCTACAGCAGCGTTTCCCAATCCCAGTCCTTATACCTCTGTAAATAAATACAATTTAAATTCACGTTTCGCACACTTTAATGCCCTTTGAATGAAACATATACACTCATTTCGAACTAGAATCGTGGCGGAATATCCGGTGATGTCCACTTCGCAGGGCACTTACAGTCGAATAGAACAAACGTCGTTCGTAATAAGAGATACATACGAAATATGCAGAGCGGGGGGGCGCGAGGACTGGGATTGGGAAACGCTGCTCTACAGAAAAGAATTCTTTTAATAAAGACTACAAGTACAATAATATCAAAACATTCTAATATTTAATGTTTCTGAAAGTCTAGCTGTTAAAATATTCCTGCTCCATAACTTTGAGGAAGCTACAATACAGGCATTGCTCATAAAGTAAAGAAAGAGGAAGGAGCAAACAGGATTAGCTATTATATAAAACGTCAATGACAACAGGTCATACCAGTGATGTTTACTCTGTCTCCAGGTTGCACTTTGTCAACTAGGTCATTGTGTGCATAGACGATCGTGGTGTGTGGTGTCTGACCCGCAGGCATATCCTCTGGAGATTCTTGCAGTTTTATCTGTCAGGACAAAAGACATGGAAAAGGGAAAGAAAATCTCACTTTTTGTTAGGGTAAATAGCACTTGAAAACAAATGCAATCAAACAAAAAATCTTTATTTACAAAAATGATGTGATGCAAATTTAAAAATAAAAAATAAAATAAAAATAAATATAAGAAAGAACAAATAAAACAAAATAAAATAAAACAAAATATAAAAAAAGACAAATATAATTAAAAAGAATAAATTAAAAAAAAATAACCCACCATTTGTTTGTCAGAGAAGATGGAGCGGTTATGCACCAACGCCATGCTGTGGGTGGTGTTGCAGTTGCGGCAGACAGCAGGTTCAGCAATGCGGCCGCGGTCCACTTCCACACGCGTGTTAAATGCACACACCTGACAGCGGAAGAACGCCTCCTGCATCTCAGGAATCAGCTGAGAGGTGCGGATCACCATCCCACTGATAGTGATGAGCTGGTCAATATCTGAAAGAGACGAGAGACGATGATGTGATGGCTGCAGACATTTCTCAATCAACAGCGTGCGATCATGACACACTGGGTCTCTTACCTTCAGGGTTGAGCGCGCGCATGTTTCTGGTTTTCAGGGCGCTGTAGGGACGCACTTGAATCTGATGCTCCAATATGGAGTCTGGGAAACGATCGAAGAAGAGCTCATTGACGGCCATATCGAAAGTGGGGATGACTTCCTGTGAGGAGAAGAGTGAAAGACTTTCAATAACAGGTCAAAGTGACAATACAATAAAGTTTTTTAATGTTTTTGAAAGAAAAAGCTCACCGAGGCTGCATTTATTTGATTAAAAAAAAACATAGTAAAAACAGTAAATTCGTGAAATATTATCAATTTAAAATTAACGATTTTTATTTTAATATATTTTAAAATGTAATTTCTTCCTGGGATGCAAAGCTGAATTTTTTAGCATCATTACTCCATGAATGGTATGAATGGTGGAGTCGCTGTGATTTTCGGCCTCTGCATCTCACTACATGACGACAAGAACACATGAACTTACAGGCTGTGAGAGCCACTTCATGAGAATTTTACTGTTTCATTTGCGAAAACTAGCATCATATCATACTGTATACACACAGAAACTTCACTGCAACCTGTCAAAATAAAAGTGCAGTTTAACATGTAACAGAATTATATTACTCTTGTATTACTTTTGTACAGTATAATGTACGTCTTTATATATTCCATTTACTGTCAAATTTAAAACAATTAAATGATAAAAATAATTATTACAACCACATTAACCACTTAATTGTAGAAAAAATACAATTATTATTAAAACTTTTTTAAAGGAATATTCACACATTTTTTTCTACATGTATTAATTTTAACAGTAAACCCGTTTGTTTGCCAAAAAAATAAGAGTGTTTCATTTTCATTTGATTTAAAAATAAATGTTTCATGCCTTCATTTGATTATCAGAAAAAAATAAAATACACAAGAAAATTTAAAAAAAATTGTAGGGCCCAATTGTTCAAAATGTTGAAATTGAGAGTTTTGGACTTATTTTTTCACTGAAATAAATGTTTTTGTTATTACACAGAGAGTTAAGTACCGAAAAAAGGTACCGTTGGGTACCAGTACCGAATTTCAGGTACCGATACCGGTACCGTACCGGTTAAAATGTGAACCGTACCCAACCCTAGTCTTCAGTGTCCCATGATCCTTCAGAAATCACTCTTTTATACTGATTTGATGCTCAATGTTGAAAACCTTTTTTTTTTTTTTTGGAATTCTTTGATGAAAAGAAAGTTCGAAAGAACAGAATTTATTTGAATTTTACATTTTTTGCAACATTATAAATGTCTTTACATCTTTTTATACTATACTGAATAAAAGTATTAATTATTTAAAATAAAAAAAATCTTTATGGGTAAGAACTTCTTGATGTTTATTTTTTATTACTAGGCTTATCACTCTCACCTGTGGATAACAGATCAACTGACGGTAGAGATCAGCATCAAATGTCTGAATATGACTGCAGTTCACATTCAGTACCGGCTCTCCAACAACACTGATCTGAAACACACACACACACGCGCAAAGCAGCAATATTATTACACAAGAACTGGATATTAAGGATTCTGCATGACTAAACGTGCAATCATTGTTTATGCCTTTGTAGTCAGTACTGCACTTCTCACCTCATCCAGTTTCTGCATATAAAGAGGCTCATTCAGGTCCAGACCAGCGTTCTCATCCTCTCTGGAGTTGGGGTCTGTGAACTGCTGAAGGAAACGCTGCAAAGAAAACCACAGATTTTCAACCAATGATCATTTTGTCACGGAAGACAAGCTTTTTGCCAGTCAGCTGTGGATGAGTGTAGTTACACAGACCGCATTCACACCTGAAACTTCTCCTTGCAGGTTCCCACATTGACATCAGTCCCCCAGATCACCAGTCTCTGTCCTGCACCCTGCTCGCTGCCGGCCACTGCGTCTCCAGACGGCTGAAAGTGAAAATATTGTGTTCATTTATTCATTTTTATTATTAACAAGTTACTTATTCAAAAAAATATTTATTATTAATTAATTTAGTAATCTAAAAATTCTACCATATTTTTTAATATATTGAATCAGCTTAAATCAATTCAAAATTAATTCAGTTTTCATTTTAATATTATTTTAATGTTTAGTCATTTTGTTATACGTTAGTTTTTTTTGTTTTTTTTAAAATGATTTTTGTTTTTTAAATATTACTATTTAGGTATTTCCATTTTAGTTTGTTTTCAATTTATATGAAATGACCTTTATTTTTATATTTCCAGTTTTCAATTAATTTAGTTTTTGTTCTTTTTTAAATATTACCATTTAGGCTTCATTTATTTTCATTTCAGTTTTAGTTTATTTTTATTTACAGCTAATAAATTTAGTGCTTCAACTTATTTCAGTTAGTTGCTAAGGTGACATTTCTGATTTTTTGTTTACATAATATATGTGTGTGTACTGTGTATATTTATGTATATATAAATACACACACATACAGTATATATTGTGAAATCATTTACATGTATATATTTATATTATCTATATTCAGATAAATATATTTAATGTATAAACATAGCATATTTTTCTTAAACATATACATGTGTGTATATTTATAAACACATAATAAATACACACACTATACACACATTATGTAAACAAACATTTTTATTTTGGATGCGATCAATCGCGATTAATCGTTTGACAGCACCATTAATCACATATTACTTCCTTGATTTTTTTAAATAATTTAAATGAATTTTTCATTATTGTTATTATAATTATATTACATTATAATTTTGCCCTTAGCTGATCACATGCCTGATACTCATGAACAAGCCACAAAAATAAGTCCAAATTCAAAACAGAGTAAAATATCAACAATTAGAAATAATTGATCATGATGTGTTAAATGTAATAAATCACTTGTATTAAAAACACACCAGTAAGTCAAAATGCAAAGATTAAACTCTTAGTTTTTTTTAAATGAAAAAGCAACTTTCACTCACCGGTTCTGAATGCATGTCGACCTCTGGAGCTTTCCGGACAGATCCCAGGTCAGCCGCTGACGTGCCGGGGTCCCACGTATGCCGCTGCGGGGCGTTCCTTCCACCCTGGAGCTGGGAGTGCCGTACATCAGCGGAGAGCTCGCGTCGATCTCGCTCTGCAGGACTGGAGGAAACACATCTTGATGTTTTTCTAATTCAAATTAGCTGCATAAACAATTCAATTCAGTGCAAGTAAGATGTTGAATACGGGCCGCACCAGAGCGCGGGGCCATAGGGCTGGAGAACAGCGACACGTCCTGAGCAGATGTGTCCATGGCTGGAGACGTGGGCATGGGCTGAAGCTCTGTGGACGTGTCATGAGCCCTCGACCGCTGTGATGGAGGGGAGAGAGGATCCTCGTTCGCAGCTGCAAACACACACAAAAAACTGTTCACATGCAGCAATTGTCAAAAACAAACCTGTCTGGAACTGATTAGAGAGAGAAAAAAAAAAAAAACTACATGCATGCCAGCATGTGTGTGCATTTAAAGTCAGTGTAACTCACGGGTTGGAGGGTCTCTCTTACGGCTCTGGGATGATGATGATGATGGTGAAGACATCTTGACTCAAAACTGAAAGGATAAATCTCAAAATTAGTCTAGAACCAAAATTCATTAAAACAATTTCTAAATCATGTAAATCATATTACAAGTTAATAGTAAGTTTATAATTATATATTATTAAATTACAAAATATATTAAATATAAAATCCTTTAATTTTTAATGTGCACTTACATTGAACTTAATGTAAATTCAAATAGTTGCAGGTTCGTTTCATACACAAACTATTTCAGCATATATGAAACTTAATACCTCATTTATCATGTTAATGACTTACGGCTTAAGTTGTTATACATCATAATCATAAATGTTATGCAAATATTATATCTGTTATACTATAAAAGTTATTGTTATATTATGACAGCAAGCCTAATGAGATTTTCCAGAATAAAAAATATCACGGTCTCCATTACTGCACTGCAAAACAGCAATGCGTCACAAAACACTTTTTAGTAAACATATCCAGATAAACACAACATGAAGACAGGAAGAAGAAGAAGAAAAAAAACTTTAGTTTGACAAAAAAAAAAGTTGAATGCTTGTATGAGATGCCCAGGGAATACAATAACTCTATCCACAAACCAAAACTTCTTAATTAAACTAAATCGGTAAATCTACGTAGCACATCTATTTTGTAAAAACATTTGAAAAAAAAGAATTCGAGTTTAATTATGAAGGTGTTAAGGATGTACAGTAACTTTGAGTTGCTACATTTACACTGGAACAGTGAAAGAGGCTAGCAGCACGCTGCATCAGCCACAACAATGACATAACATCATCTTTTACCTACAATACAGAATAACTATTATTTTCAACTACAACGCACTATGTTAAGGTACAATTGACCAAGCTCTGTTTTTAGGTTATCATTTACATTTCCTTTCAAACACGATGAGTTTATAGAGAAATATAACACTTACCGTTCGCACTGTTTCCCTTCTGATGTGAACGGTGGCGCGAAACTGTCTGTGACGTAAATTTCGCGGGGAAATTTTGACCAACCAACAATACGCTCCTCACTATCAGTCGAGAGGGGGAGAAGTGAGACACGTGTGCGCTTAAACATATATAACTCGTTATTTCTAAGATTACGCAATTAAATTGCAATTACATATGTTTAAAATTACAATAAACTCTTTTCCAAACGTTTTTAATGGCAGACTGATAATTGTAGGATGAGTGACATCAACGAGTCCCATCAACTGTTTGGTATCGCCCGAAGTTTTCGCGGGAAAGAACAACAACACAGAATAAACAGAGGTGATTCCTCTGATATCCACCAGATGTCTATGTGGACAAGATGAAGTGCCACAATATGCCTGCATATAGAAAAACAACTGTGCCATCCTCAGAAAATTATGAATGACATTTTGGCCCCATTAATGAAGATGTTTATTAATGCAAGAATAAGGCAGGAAAATAAAACAAAATTTAATTTGTATTGCTTATATAACTGCAAAATCATTTAAAACATTTTTTTAAATTAAATGTAACATTTCTAACGTTATTTTATTCGTCTCTCGTTTCAATTTATATTCTGTTTGTACTGAATTTGTACGTTCAATGTACTTCTCAAATACATAGATGTGAATAGATAATAGATGATAATAGATGAATAAATGGATGTATATTTCCGCCTATACAATACAGCAAACACTCAGTTAATAATAATAATAATAAACCAAATATCTTTGTATTCGTATTATATGAATTTTCTCTCGATGATCCTTCTTTCTTCTCATATACGCATCCAAACATGCCTTCATATCCAACAAAATTACGTAATAATAACAACCACCACCACAAATATGAATGACAAACTACAACAACAACATTAAATACGAACGAAATAAAAATTACTTTTAATTTGTTATTCAAATTTATTTATTTAGGAAGGTTGAAAATGGCGCATTTATTTAATTTTCTCTCACTGATCCTTCTTTCTACCCATACATACGCATTCAACTTGAGGTCATAATAATAATAATAATAATAATAATAATAATAATAATAATTATTATTATTATTAACATTATTATTATTGATAATAATAATAATCAAACATTAATAATAAATAAATAAATAAATAAATAAATTGTTGTTACTATTATTATTATTAATGCAAACGAAAATCCATAATAATTATAATAGCCTAATAACATCATTAATAATAACAAACACGAACGAACCAAACATTTTATTTTTTATTCTTATTTTTTTATGTATGTATGTATATATGCTGGTAGGGCGCATTAAATAAATTTTCTCTCACTGCTAGGTTCTTAGACACATGCATACGCATTCAAACATGTCCTCACGTTCTACAGCATGAAGTTCTGACAGGCTGTTCTTAAAAGTTGCTGGTAGGCGTTCATGCACACCCGAGACTCCTCAAATAGGAGCACGGGCGGAACATGTGACTGACGCTGGACATTGACTGGCTTCTGGAAGGGGGCGGTGATGCCGTGACGCAAGCCGAGCGCTCGTACTTATGCACGCGGACAGCAGAGTTTCGATAGAGAGCTACGAGGACTTTAACACCTGCTTGAGAGACAGCCAGACTTTTGGAGATACGGGCTGGTTGCGCGTGAAAAGTTACGCTTTTTGAGGACTGCCAAGGGGACGAGGAAAGCATCTGCTGATTGAGTTTGAGTTTAGCTGCGTCCATGTCTGACATATACAACCTGGACTCACAGTGCGTAACGCCACCATGCAACATGAGCTGGGGCATGGAGCCTGCTAACTTCTATGACAATAAAGTCATGCCAGGGGATGTCAAATCCGGGGGAGAGCATGGCATGACCGAGGACAACAATAACAACAACAACAACAACAACAACAACAGCAGCATGATGGAGCTCAGCAACGCTCCTGCCATCTACGATGATGAGAGCGCCATCGACTTCAGCGCCTACATCGAGTCCATGTCCACGGTTCCGCTGGAGATCTGCAACGACGAGCTCTTTGCAGACTTGTTCAACAACGCCGTGAAGCAAGAAAAGCCCGAATTTTACCTGCCGAGCGCTTTTGCTCAAAAGAGCGCGGAGAGGCTGCAGCACCAGGATGGGGGCTTTGGCAAGGGCACGTTTTGCGCACCGATCAAGAAGGAGGCGGACTGGAGCGACAGCGAACTGTCCTCTTCCTTACCATCTCAGATCGAGACGTGCGCGCAGACGACCGTGAGCCTCATGCACACGGGTCAACCGACACCTCCCACATCACCCGAGCCAGAGCCCGTCACCCACAGGAGGCTGGGAAAGGAAAAGGGCAAGAAGTCAGTCGACAGGCACAGTCCGGAGTATCGGCAGCGGCGCGAAAGAAACAACGTCGCCGTGCGTAAAAGCAGAGACAAGGCGAAGCAGCGCAACCTGGAGATGCAGCAGAAGATGATCGAGCTGAACTCTGAGAACGAGCGCCTGCACAAAACCATCGATCAGCTGACGAGAGAACTCAGCAGCCTCAGAAACTTCTTCAAACACATGCCAGATTCTTCGTTTGGGACTGCGGCGCGCGCGGCTGTTGACAGTCGGTGACGCACGTCGGGGAAAGAGAGAGAGCGCTCCCCAAAAACCTTGCCAAAAACATACCTCAGTGACCTTGAATTACTATGTTCTCCTGTAGCAGACGTGCATTAAGTTACACATTGGATGATGGACTTTGGCACCGCATGGTGTCGTCGTGATTATTTTTGTGAATGTTTTTGTATTCTAAATTATTACAGAAAAAACTTCATATATGTTTTTATGGTACCTGTTTTATAATTCCCCAAAACTTCGTATTAATGCCAGAGCATGTTTGAAATTGTACAGTGTGTACAAATGTACAATAAAACCACGTGAAATTTCCAAAAAGATCTATGTGAACTCGCGTGTGTGAAATGGGGGCGGGTCTGAGGGGGCGTGGTCTGTTGAAAGGTGTAGCTGTCAATCAGCTCGATGGGATAGTGAGTATAGAAATTTTAATAATTTAATAGGCTACTTAAAAAAAATAATAAAAATAAAAAAACTCATGTGGGTTGTAAGGAACAGCGATTTTGGATTTAAGAATAAAATAAGGTATGTGGTAAACACTAGAGAGACACATTTCCAAATTTTAGATTAATTTGCCAGACTTCAAAGATAAATTCCAAAGCTGCTGGTTTTGCTTTTAAATAAGTTGGTAAATAAGGGCTACAAATACTGCAAAGGTTCAAGTTTAAGAACTTGACGAATTGAAGCAACTTTTTAGAAAGAAAAAAGAAAAACTACAACAATGGTATTCACAGGTGAATAAAAAAATAGTAGCATTTGATCTAGTTTACAGTTTGACCCATTCATAGCTGAATCAATTCAATGGCATAAATAATTAATTATAATCATTAAACATAATATAAATATTCATAGAACATATTAGGTATAATTGTTGTGTACTTATTGTCACTGGAGTCAAATTAGGAATAAAAACAATTTTGCATACTAGTTATAAGACACTCAAAAAATGGTTGTGAAGAAATAATATTAGTTGATCTTTCATGAAAATGACTTGATCAGTTATTTGGTGGCATAACACTTTTATTTATAGTGAATGTAGGCATTCAGCTGTCATAGAGAGCAATAAATCAATTATTGTACAAATAATTTAACAAACACCACCATAATGTAGATGCCATCATTTGATTGACAACACAAAAACCTTTTATCAGCTGATACTGGACATCACATGAGCATCTTTCATACTAATATTATTAGTTCTGGTTTTCTTAACAGTTTCAAAATAGGCTCCAGAATGGTCATTGGTAAAGTTATTCTAGCACTGTACACTTTTTTTGGTTTATTTACATCCATTTGAAAATGAAGCAAGACTAGTGTTGACTAATCATTCTTTTTAAACCATGAAATGAAGAGATACGTGTGCTAGTCAGTGCAGGTCACACTCCTCCAAACCCATCCAAACAGTGTGACTTCTGTTGACGACGTGGACGAAGACACTGAGAGGACCGATCTCCGACCCGAGAACATTTTCCACACTGTAACCCTGTCAAACAAAAAACAAACTGTCAATTAAAAACAGAAATGACTGACACTTTCACACTGCTAGTCCAGAATCTTACCTCAGCACAGCTTGTTGAGTTTAAAAGAGATTTAATGGTCTTTTGCTGCAACTGAAACACATGAATGCATTAATATCATCATTTGATTCATACGATGTGGCAGGAATATGGAAAAACTGTATGAAACATTAATATTTTCTGTTAACTCACAGACAACCTTGGAAATCATTTAGACTCTGAAGGCCTCAGGAAATCAACTCTGTCTGACCTCGTCTAATCAAGCATCTTGAGACAATTTCGCTTGACAGCAAAATAATGTTACAGGCTTCTTTTGCATATTGAAAACTAAATGCATTATAAAATGGCTAAGTATTAAGTAAATTCTTATTCATATACACTGAAGACTATGAGATGAAAAACTCGCAGAAACTCATAAGGCAAGACCAGTGTTGACCAATTATTCTTTTTGTTTGACAAAATTTAATTTATTTACATTTAAGATCAGAACGTTTAAACTTTCCCTTTCATGCCTCATCATTTACTCAATGGTCACAAACTTTATTCCGGTTCTGTGGGTGAAACTCATTTCTGATAACGTATGAGAGATAATCTTGTTAAATCTGTTCCATAATATGTGACCCTCCACTTTCACTGAAATTTCCAGGAAATAAAACAGAAAGAAGATAAACACTAAATGAAAAACATTTGGGTTTCTGCACAAGTGATAAAATCATGCTAACTTCACTTTCTTAAGTGTTTATGATCATCATTTTAATGTCATGTGAAATGTAGATACAAATGAGTTTGTTTTCAAGAGAGCAGAATTAAAAGAATTGAAACACGAAGCCTGTCATGAAGTGGTCTACGTCATATATCAGCCCAAAATATATATTTACATCAATAAAACTTACTATTAGGATTTTATGACATTAAATATGACGTGATAATGTGAAAAATACCATTCACATTATCATTATGTGCAAAATAAGTACTTCATTATTTAAATTGCAAAGTATGTAAATATCTAGTATACTAGAGTTTGCTGTACTGTCTTTAATTTATGCTATTTAAAAAAAAAAAAAAAAAACCTGGACTTGATTTTTCGCTAAAACGTATAAAGACTTCTTACTATCAACTAGTTGCTTATTAGTGTGCCTATTATTAACATATTGGCTGCTTATTAATACTCATAAAGCACATATTCTGCATGGCCATATTCTACATACCTACTGTAATCCTACCCAATACCTAAATTTAACAAATACCTTACTAACTATTAATAAGAAGCAAATTAGGAGTTTGAGGCAAAAGTTGTAGTTAATGGTTTGTTGATGAGAACTGGACCTCAAAATAAAGTGTGACCGATTTTTCTATAACAGTAATAAAACTCTGATATCATTTAAATTAATGCAAATTATTTAAACTAAAGAATTTATATAACATAAAAATGTCTGCTGTACTTTGTCTTATTTATTTATTATATTAGGTCTGCTGTAATTTATGCTTTAAAAACAAAATAGACATGACTTTTCTAACAGTAGTCAAAAGCTGATATCATTTGCTGTACTCTTTCATTTATGCTTTTTTTTTTTTTAAACCTGGACCTGATTTTTTCTGCAACAGTAACGAAAATCTGATATAATTTAAATTAAATTAATGTAAATTATTTAAACTGTAAAGTATTCATATAGCATAAAAATGTCTGCAGTATTGAGTTTAATTTATTCTATTAAAAAATAAAAAATAAAACCTGGACTTTTCCGTAACAAAAATTAAAATCTGATATCATTTATATGTCATAAAAACATCTGCTGTATTGCATTTATTCTAAAAAAAAAAAAAAAAAAAAGAAGATTTTTTTGTAATAGCATAATTAAAATATATAATTTAAATTAATGCAAATTATTTAAACTGTATTTTTATATCCAGAAAATGTCCTGGATTTAATTTATTCTATTTAAAAAAAATAAATAAAAAAAAAGACTGGACATGATTTTTCTGTAACAGTAATGAAAATCTGACTTCATTTAAAGTAATGGAAGTTATTTAAACTGTAAAGTATTTGTATATCCTAAAAATATTAGTTGTATTGCATTTAATTTATTCTATTATTTTAAATAAAAACTGGACATATTTTTATTTTGAAAGTAATGAAAATTTAACATCATCTAAATTAATGCAAATTATCATCTGCTTCATTTTATTTTTACACACACACATACATACATACATACATACATACATACATATATATATATATATACACACAGTGAGGCAAAAAAGTATTTAGTCAGCCACCAATTGTGCAAGTTCTCCCACTTAAAAAGATGAGAGAGGCCTGTAATTTTCATCATAGGTATACCTCAACTATGAGAGACAAAATGAGAAAAAAATCCAGAAAATCACATTGTAGGATTTTTAAAGAGTTTATTTGCAAATTATGGTGGAAAATAAGTATTTGGTCAATAACAAAATTTCATCTCAATACTTTGTTATATACCCTTTGTTGGCAATGACAGAGGTCAAACGTTTTCTGTAAGTCTTCACAAGGTTTTCACACACTGTTGCTGGTATTTTGGCCCATTCCTCCATGCAGATTTCCTCTAGAGCAGTAATGTTTTGGGGCTGTCGCTGGGCAACACGGACTTTCAACTCCCTCCAAAGATTTTCGATGGGGTTGAGATCTGGAGACTGGCTAGGCCACTCCAGGACCTTGAAATGCTTCTTACGAAGCCACTCCTTCGTTACCCGGGCGGTGTGTTTGGGATCATTGTCATGCTGAAAGACCCAGCCACGTTTCATCTTCAATGCCCTTGCTGATGGAAGGAGGTTTTCACTCAAAATCTCACGATACGTGGCCCCATTCATTCTTTCGTTTACACGGATCAGTCGTCCTGGTCCCTTTGCAGAAAAACAGCCCCAAAGCATGATGTTCCACCCCCATGCTTCACAGTAGGTATGGTGTTCTTTGGATGCAACTCAGCATTCTTTCTCCTCCAAACACGACAAGTTGAGTTTTTACCAAAAAGTTCTATTTTGGTTTCATCATTCTCCCAATCCTCTTCTGGATCATCCAAATGCTCTCTAGCAAACTTCAGTCGGGCCCGGACATGTACTGGCTTAAGCAGGGGGACACGTCTGGCACTGCAGGATTTGAGTCCCTGGCGGCGCGGTGTGTTACTGATGGTAGCCTTTGTTACTTTGGTCCCAGCTCTCTGCAGGTCATTCACTAGGTCCCCCCGTGTGGCTCTGGGATTTTTGCTCACAGTTCTTGTGATCATTTTGACCCCACGGGGTGAGATCTTGCGTGGAGCCCCAGATCGAGGGAGATTATCAGTGGTCTTGTATGTCTTCCATTTTCTAATAATTGCTCCCACAGTTGATTTCTTCACACCAAGCTGCTTACCTATTGCAGATTCAGTCTTCCCAGCCTGGTGCAGGTCTACAATTTTGTTTCTGGTGTCCTTTGACAGCTCTTTGGTCTTGGCCATGGTGGAGTTTGGAGTTGGACTGTTTGAGGTTGTGGACAGGTGTCTTTTATACTGATCAAACAGTTCAAACAGATGCCATTAATACAGGTAACGAGTGGAGGACAGAAGAGCCTATTAAAGAAGAAGTTACAGGTCTGTGAGAGCCAGAAATCTTGCTTGTTTGTAGGTGACCAAATACTTATTTTACAGAGGTATTTACCAATAAATTCTTTAAAAATCCTACAATGTGATTTTCTGGATTTTTTTTTCTCATTTTGTCTCTCATAGTTGAGGTATACCTATGATGAAAATTACAGGCCTCTCTCATCTTTTTAAGTGGGAGAACTTGCACAATTGGTGGCTGACTAAGTACTTTTTTGCCCCACTATATATATGACTACATGTTTTTGTGGACAGTGGGAATGAACATTTTCCACATACAGCATCTGAAAGAATCTCACCTTGATTTTGACGGTGCAGTGGCTCAGAGAGGAGCAGTTCAGAAACACCTCCAGCTGCATCTTTGTGGTGGGTTCATCCATCACTGCTCCACATGTTAAACAGAGGAATCCTTTCCTAGAAACCAGCACACCAACACTCATTGCAACTTTTATTGCTGTTTTTCAAATGTTTGTTGTGTCTTTTTCAGTTTGAGGACTCAAAGGCACCATGATTCATCACTTCAGCTTTACTCTTACACAAGAATGTGAAAACAATTTAGCCATGTGGTGAGTTGTGATTAAACACAATGAAATGGAGGAGTCTTACGCATTAACTCTGAACACATACGCATCAACAACCTTATGGCCTGTACAAGACCAACACATGCATTTAGCATTCCAGAACAGTACCATTATTCTGCATATTCTGCAGCTTTTCACTTCATAAAATGTTAACTGATGGACTGGAGTGTTGTGGATTACTTGTGGATTATTGTGATGTTTTTAGCAGCTGTTTGAACTCTCATTCTGACGGCACCCATTCACTGCAGAGGATCCATTTGTGAGCAAGTGATGTAATGGTAAATTTCTCCAAATCTGATCCCTTGATGAAAAAACTCATCTAGATCTCGGATGGCCTGAGGGTGAAGAAATCTTCAGCGGATTTTTATATAACGGGGGGGGGGGGGGGGGGGGGGGGGGGGTGGAGTCTGTTCTTGTGGCTTCGGGAAGAAAATAAAATGCCACAAACACGTCCCCTATAATGCACTTTGGGAAAACTTAATTTTCTAACTTGCTTCTTAATAAAGAAAGCATTTGGGACTCAATAAACACTTCATTTTACAAGATGACGCAAGTAGGAATTTGCAGCTGTGATGCTGCTTTAATAATGTCTGTAAGCATTAATTCTCTAGAACTGACGTTAATCTGTCAGCCCATCCTTAACACAGATGCTGTAGGGTTGACGTTCACTTCGGATTGTTTCTGGTCTTTAAGGTTCACCGGTTTGGACTTAGAACTGGTCTAGGAGAACTTTGGACTTACTGTTGATCTCGAGTCTCTAAACGGCAGCTCTCGCACCGGCTGCAGGTGGGCCAGGAGAACGCTGTGCTTTCATCCACTGCTACAACCACACCTGCACATTAACATAAGCAAATCACCCAGAATTAAAATCATTTCATTGGCACACTTCATTCAAATCACTTAAACCATGCACTGTATTAGTAACTAACACAGTTATATGTGCACTCTTAAAAATAAAAGTTCCAAAAGGGTTTTTTCACAGTAATGTCAAAGAATCATTTTTGGTTCACATTTCAGTGAAAAAGAACCTTTTTTGGAACCTTGGAATCAAAGTTTCCATGAATGTTAAAGGTTCTTCATGGAGCCATTGATTTATTTTTCAGAATATAGTCCTTGGTAATTAGTTTCATCACTGTTATTTGCACTCCTTACTGTGTAAATGAGCTCACCATTGCTATTTTTACCCTTCTGATTTGACCTACTACTGAGAAATGAATTATGAAATATTATACACAAATAAATCATCAGCACATAATCTATGACTTTGTTTGTTCAGACTTCAGCGGAGAACTTTAAATTAAGGCTTTGCACAGACATTTTCTGACAAATAACATCGTAAAATCAGTAAGATGCAGCACACAAACACACATATGTGTTACATAATAGACAGCAGGCAGAGTGATAAGACTCCTGCGTGAACCTCTGCACTCTGGAGGATCCTCCAGCACACAGCCAGAAGCTGAAGTTGCTGACCACTGCAGAAGATAATTTGTGCTTTTGAGTCAGATGATTTGTCTTATCTTCAGGGTGAAATGGCCATGGAGTTTCAAAGTCTAACATGGAGTTTCAAATATCGTATTTCTATCCTCTAATTGAACATGGAACAATCTAAACATAATGTCTGCATGAAACCAGACAAAGCATAACATGACAATCGAATCTGTATTTATCGCTTGATGTCCTGGGTCATCCACAGGGATTTCAGCTTGAATAACTTTCATTCGGTAGCTTTGAACATTTCCTTAAAACAGATTTAATCTAAATCTGTAATGCATTATGAAAACATGTGCAGGTCATATTTCACCCCCAAAAGCAAAAGAAAAAAGTGAAGAAAAAATTATTTCTAATAAAGAAAATAATGCATCTTTTTAGGACCATCAAGATTTTGCTGTTTTTTGTAAATTATTTAAATAATTTAATGATGTATACATACATTACAATATAATGAAAAATATTTACTTATTACTAGTAATTATTAAAATAATTGCTAATATAATTTATTAATTTTTCATTTACAATAATGAGAATTATTATGAAAATAATGTCGAAATGCAAAGATATATACACACCCACCCATCAATCAATTAAGAATAAAAATAAATAAGCAATTTAAAAAAATAATGAAACATTTTTACACAATATTTACTCAAAGTTCTCTAAAAATATTCAAAGTGTTTATTATCCATTGAGAAGTCTGTTGGTAGATTTTCTGGTAAAGATAAAGTATGCCATTTCTGTACCACAAGAGAATTTTTGGAAAATTATTTTATTAAAATGAAATGTATTATATATACATTGGAGAGAAATTCTAACTACTAACTATACATACATTTCTGCCATTTTTTTCCTGTTTTCTTTATAGCCGGTTACAAACTGCCCCTATATGACACAGACCTATGTGTTTAATCGATTAATATGTCAGACGGTCTCTTCCTGCCTAACTGGACAGCTCTCGGTCAGAAAACAAGTCGCAAATATAAGACTGTTTTCCATTTTCTGAATGATAAATTTTTAGATATGTGGTATTACTGATGACATTTGAAAATCAATGAAATAACTCTCAAAAACTATTTATCCTAAGAAAAAGGTCAATATTGGTGGATCATTTAAAGAATGAAACAATACAGAGAGATGGCATCACTTTGCATGAGTTAAAATAATATAATAAGTGAATGAACAGAACACTTTGTAACAAAATGTGACTTTTATATCTCCAAACCAGGCAAGAAGACAACTTCAACATGTGGGAGAAAGATCTTTAAAGAGGAAAAGCAAATAACAAACCACAAGAAGGTCCCTAACAAAGCATCAAGAACAAAGCCTGAGCCAACAAACAACTGGTTTCGTTTAAATGGCCAAACATGCTGTACCCCCCTGAGATCTGGTTCGTACCAACTCCTCAAAAACAAGGGAGGCTGTGGGGGGAATATACCAACCTGTGACAGTGCAGAGAGAGTATGGAAGGGTTTCTGGACCCAGGTGGTCCAGTATGATGGGCCGTGGTATGGAGAAGGATGAGTCCTCTGGTTCCAGTTGGATCACCGTCTGTTCCCAGCAGAATATATGAGCTGGTTTACGAAAAAGGAGCAGTAGCTTAATGTCACGGAATGTTCTACAGTCATGGCTCTGAGAAATAACAACACTAAGATTAATGTAGGAAACCTCTAAATCTCAAAATAGTTCAGACATGAAGAAGCAACCACAAAGACTTTCAGCTTGAATGGCTTCCATTCAGTAGTGTTGAACTTTTCTTTAAAAACAGAATCTTTAATGCATTATAAAGCATTTGTGGCTGCATCTCAAGAAAACATGTCCAGGTCATATTTCACCCCAAAAATCAAAAGAAAAAAAAGGAAGAAAAGTGAAACCTATTTTTAGGACCATTTTGTGACATTATTTACAACGGAGCACAAATTTCTATTTGTTTTTTTTGTTTTTTTATTAATTATTTAAATAGATACTACCATTATGTATATAATGGATTATGTAAATTATAAAATTATTTATTCTAACTTATACTTAATAATATTATTATTTTCACATACCAGTAACGATTGTCATGAAAATAATGTCACAATGTATAATGCACTATAATACCTTATAATCAGTGTATTTCGTATTATTGGGATACTATTATAGTTTGAATCAGTTTTATGAGAAATAAAATGAGAAATGTTGCCTTGGCGACTAGATGAAATTAAAAGATTTTAGATTTTAATTTGAAGTAACAATTTTTTTTTATGGTTTTAATTTTTGTTTCAGATTTTGTTAACCTTAACTCTGAAAATCAGGATGTTTTAATTGCAGATTTACAAAATGTGATATATATGGTTATTTGTGTGTGTGTGTGTGTGTGTGTGTATTATATATATGTATAGTACGGTGCAAAAGTCTTAGGCCACTAGTATTTTCACAACTCAGTTATTTCTATTTTTTGCTGTAGTGTGTCAGTAGGAAATATCAGTTTACATTTCCAAACATTCATTTTGCCATTAATTGTAATAATCCAGTGATATTTTTGTTTGCACAAGGAGTCTGATAACAGCCAGTGCTCCACAAAGAGATCTGATCTCATCATCATCCAGTCTGTCTGGAATGACATGAAGAAGCCGAACAAACTGAGACAGACTAAATCCAGAAGAACTGTGGCAACATCTCCAAGACACTTCGCGTCAGGTGGTTCTTGGCCTCCACGTGGTGCATTAAAATTAGTTAGCTGTGCATTATCCCTTATATATATATATATATATATATATATATATATATATATATATATATATATATATATATATATATATATACATACATACATGTATATGTATATGTATATATATATATATATATATATATATATTAGTGCTGTCAATCGATTAAAAAAAATTAACTAATCGCACATTTTTCTGAAATTAATCGCGATTAATCCCACCTAACATTAAAGTTTTTAAATATACTTTTATATTGCAATAATTCCACATTCAATCTTCAAATTAATGTACAAACAACATAAAGACAATATATTTTTTAATATTTGTTTAATGGCATCTTTTTTTTATGATTGAAGGCCAGTATCACTGATACCAATACTGATTTCTCTGTAAAATCCTCCCCCCTCCCCTCCCTAATATTTACCAATTGACTACAGCCATTCAACATTTCAGTATAATTGAGAGCTATCAATTTTAACATTTATTAGACTTAAAAAAAGAACTTTTAATTTAAGTTAACTTAAAACAATCTTCACATAAACCCATTATAATAAATGTCATATTTACCTGTGCCCTTCAGCAGAAATATACAGAAATTTAAATTGAAGTTATCAAACACTAAATACTAAATTAAATATAGATGAATCCTTAAAGCTATAAAAGTTCTTTTTTTCCTCTTTTTTTTATTTTATTTTTTATTTTTTTTGTCCTTTGATTAATAGACATCACAGCAGCTGGTTATTAGGTTATTTTGGCTGTTATTTCTTTAAGAGCTATCGCTGCTGAACATGACGCGGATCTGACAAGCATCATGTTTTCTCTCAACTCTTTTTACCATTTCTGACCCACTTTCGGTCTCTATTAATGATCTGTTTGATGACGCGTTTGAAACGTCTCCTGTTTGATGTGGTCATAAAGACGTTCTGCGACTGAATAAATGCACTTCTTGTCAAGAGAAAAAGTGACAGAAACAGCAGTTGTGAGAGGGGTGGCCAACCCTAGCCCCGCCCCTGCGTTAAATATTTTTAACGCGTTAAACTGAAAAAATTAATCGCCTGCGTTAACGCGCTAATTTTGACACCACGAATGAATGAATGAATGAATGCATGCATGCATGCATACATACATACATGCATACATGCATATATATATATAAACTGGCTTTACAATTATGATTTGCAAAGAGGCACCAGTTACCAGAGGCACTGTTAATTATAATACTTCAGAATTACTACCATTATGGCAGACTGAACTAGCAATTAACAAGTCCTTCGAAATGCACAGTGTTAGTATAAAAGGCTGTGCATGAGACAATACATTCAGACAGCTGATGTGTTCATGTATGTCTAACAGGTGAAATACCATTCTCCTTCAAGGCGTCTCTGAACATTAGAACAGGCTGTGTCTGCAGGGCGTCCAGGACCCGTGTGACTGAGCTCTGGATCAGACAGGACGGGCTCAGACACACGGCTACGGTTCTCCTGTTCGCGTCTGCATTTGGCTCACTATGGAGACTGGGATCTGTCACAAACAGCAGCATCTCCCTCTCACCTGCATTTGAGTTCTGCAAGACCAAGATGCACGTGGAAATCAGTGAAATTTATGAAATAAATGATCATGAACTGACTTGGAATATGCCTTTCAATATATAATGAAATTTTCCCTTTTCAAATATGTAGACAAAAATATTGTATAAAATTGTGTAAAAGATTGAGTATATCGCATGTGCAGGAATTCAAGAATGAAAAATTTTAATATTTCAATATGAAAAATAATCTATATATTAGATAATACTATGCTACGGCCCAATTTTGGGACATAACACATAAAATCATAAAAAGCTGCTCAGATAAATGGAAAATGTCTAAGGAAAAAAAATATAAAAATGTGTTTATAATAATAAAAAATGTATTTATATATTATATTATATTATTTTTTTAATAAATGAGAGGGACACTGGCCTTTACTATATTGTTTTATAATTCATGTATAAGCAAATTTGGGGAAAATATTGGTGTTTATCAAACAGAGGTCTGAATACACTAGGCTAAATAAAACTTCAATTGTTTTGCCTCATTTATAAAGACATAAATCTGTCATTATCAGAGGAAAATGCTTTAGGGGCAGTTTCCCAGACAGGCTGTTCCTTCATACACCTACGCAGATGTGCAATGTCAATAGCAAAGCAAACAGAGCGAATCAAAACAAAACAAAAAAGGTTAATTTACTATTCACATGAGCGTGTATGCATGACCCTTAACCTCCTACAAATAAATCCCAGGTTATCAAAGTCCAAAGTCTGAGGGTTTGCTAGATCAGTCAAGCAGATTGTCAATGGATGATGTCACTTACGGTAAGCTTGCGTCAAACAGCGCGTAAAGCTTTCCGAAAGCTTTTCCAAAGGTGTACAGTTTGGAAGCAACCCTGAGGGATGAAGACTTGGCAAATGTGCTGGGAAAACAGCTATGGTGGGTTCTTAAGAAGACAACCTATAGGCAAAGCTAAGGACTATTTCCCACACTCCTTAAACCAGGCGTGCCAAGGTATCCCATGAAGATATAGCTATGATGAAAAATTATCTGATTTAGGCATTTGTTGTTAAAAATAGGTTAAGAAAACATTACCAGTAACTGTTTATGAACCACAGTGGCCCGAAAGCTGCAACGACACCTCAAAGATTCATCCTAAAAAACAAAGAAAGAAAGAATCATTCATAAATCTATTTACATTAAAATAAAATTATTTCATGGTTTGCACACCACTGTTGGTATTGTTAAAAACTAAAACTATTAAATAGCATTTTCATTAACTGAAAATAGCTGAAATAAAACAAAATATAAATATCAGATGAAAAACATGCATTTAAAAAAAACACTTAAAATTTGGAAATATTACCTTGGAAAATAACCGAAATAAATAGGTTGAAGTACTAAAACTATAATAAAATAATAAATATTACATATATAGATAATAAATGTTTGTCAAAAAAATTATTAAACAAATAAATATAACAAATAAAATAGCTACTATAATGACACAAGCACATAACAAAATTACTAAAATCTAAACTAAAATTAAAATGAAAAATGAAAATATAAAGACTGGAGCTCGTTCAAAATGAACATAAATAATACTAAAATAATATAACACTGTTCCACATCTTTCGACCAATTAATTCTCAATTAATTAACATTACTGGATAATGATCTTTACAACTGATAAAAAATATATAAAATTATATAATAACTGCAGTCATAAAGAGTCATTTTTTAATTATTTTATTTATTTTTGATCTCAGCATAATTAGAAAAAAACAAAAACACACACACACACACACACACACACACACACACACACACACACACACACACACATATATATATATATATATATATATATATATATACAAATTCCTTGATATTAAAAATATATAAAATGTTTAAAATTAGTAGTTTTTATTTATTTTAAATTATTTTAGAATAAAATGAATGAATAAATATAACAGAAAATCTCAAAGTTCCTTGATATTTCCAGATTTTTCTTTATTTTGTTATTTATTTTTTAAGCATGTCTACTAAAAGAGGTTTCTGTTTGGATGTCATATTGAGTGCTGCACCTGAAGGATCTCTCTTAGCGTCTGAAGAACAGGTGGTCGGTACAGTAGAGATTCAGTCTGTCCTGATAACGGAACCATGTGTCCCTGCTGTACGCTCAGCCTATAGCAGAAACAGGGTGGTGGGACTCGATCCTAGAAAAACAAAAACTGGCCTGACTATTTAAAAACCAAGTAGTTCCTTAAATAGTTCAGAAGGGTCATTTTATGAAAATAGACGAACACCAGTTATCTCTGTCACCCAAAGTAAAGCTCCCTTCCCAGTCAACTTAGATTATTTATAGAATCAAAACAGCAAAAACGCTCATTCAGAAGCCACCATAAGCTCATTAACATATGACTGCCTAGATTTGCATTTATTTACATTACTTGGCCCGCTCTGATGAAAAAATACAACTGTTTTTGATGAAGGTTTAGGGAAAGTTCAAAAGTAGTGTCCTTCAAGATACAAAAGGATAGTAAAATGCTATGAATAGTAGAAAATGGTTCCTTTAAAGCTGCTTTTTTAAACACAAAAAAGGCTTAATGAACGATGAATGTAACTACTAATCTGTCCCAAGCAACATATTATCTACAAAACAAGCAGATTTTATGGGGAAAAACTGGAGATACAGTTGACATTCATGACATTCTGATCTCTAGGTCTCTCGTTCAGTGTAAATCTAAGGGATTTGTTGTCTGCTAGGTGAAAATCTGAACTATAAATTCACGTCTGGTATGGGACGAGTCGCTCCGCAAAGTTTAATACTCAGCGTCAGGGGTTTGTTTAAATCACTAACTCTTAGTATGAGAAACTGCAGTAATGTTTGTCTTTGCAACCACCGCTAATGAGTAATTTTGTATTTTTAAGCTCTGAAGGTTTATTTATATGTGCTTTGGTTAAGAATGCAGCGTGGTGGTTGTTTTGACGTTGTACTGCCGCTATCCAGGAGGAATCTTCCAGAAGCAAAAGGTATGTGAGATAAATATGAAGTAAACATGGCTGTGATTTACGACGTGATCTGAAGACCTACGCTGGGAGACTGCAGAAGATCGTCATGAGATTTTAGATCAACCGGAGGAGGCCCACAAACTGTCAATCATACTGAAGAGCAGAGGACATCTGCAAAGAGAAGAAGAGAGAGGAAAGAAGTAAGGTTTCAATCTCTGAACGTTAAATTTCAGGGGTCCTTCCAGAAACGCAGGAGCCGAAGGTGTAGTGTATACAATGTCAGTCTCATTAGCTTTGGTTGGACTGACGTGCTGCCAAGCTGAGCTTCTGTTGGAGCCGAATAGTGTCTGCTGACAAATACGAGATCAGTTTCACTAGCAGGCTGAGACTTGTTCACACACACACACACACACACACACACACACACACACACACACACAGGTAAATAATTTGTCATTAAAACATTCAAGAATTAAATTATCGCTATTGAAAATGCTGATAATTTAATATTTGGCAGGCCGAATGTTATTTTAACACTCCAATTTCAAATTTATGCTGCTAACAAAATATCTCAGACAAAAACTGACATACAGACAAAAGGACAGAGATCAGCTCCGTCTGTGTTTGATTTAACAGATCGACAGATAAACACTTCCACAATATGACAATTATAACGGATATGGCGCAAGTAGGTACCAGTGTTATTATCGTTAACGAAAACTGAAACTATTAAAAACTTTTTGTTAACTGAAACAAAGCTGAAATAAAATAAATTAAAAATGTTAGATGAAAAACTAAAAGGAAATTTAGAAATGTTGCCTTGGCAACTAACTGAAATAAGCACTAAACTGGAAATAAAAACTAAAACTGAAATAAAAATAAAAATAAATTTAATCTAAATAGTTATAATAATAATTTAAAAATAATACAAAAATAAAAAAACATCCTAATAAAAACAAAATTAGCAAAAAAAATTACAATTTTTTTAACCAAAGATTAAGCTAAAATTAAAAATATAATTTTTGTAAAAAGAATAGCAAAAACAAACTTACTAAAAATTAAGCTACAATTAGAAAAAGAATTCTGAAAATGTAAAAAGAAACACTAATTAATATTATTTAAAAAGACTAATTTAAATAGTAATATTTTAAAAGTAATAAAAACGACAAAAGCACATTAAAAAATTGCAAACGTTAAACTAAAATTAAAAAGAAAGCTAACAATATAAAAATAAAAGCTAATTCAAAATACTGACAAAAACTATAATAGTATATATAGGGTATTCAAGTTGCTATATGGCTGTTTGGAGATCATCAGAAGTCCTTGATTTTTCATTACAGATCAAACTCAGTTTCTGGATTCTTAAAAGCTCCCATACATTGACGGAGCTCTAGAACGCAAGAATAAAATGTTCTTAGTGGAGCTTAAAAATTGTTCTTCAACCCTGCGTGTGCCTCAGTGCAGCATGATCTGATAACTCACAACCAGTTCCACAGCTGTCTTAATCAAAGTCTAGCTCTCCTTTCCCCCCTCACCTCTTCCCTTGACCCGCTCAACCGCACTATCCAGTCCAGCGGGACGAGCCCTGGCTGAAAACACTCAAGAGGAGCTTAGTACATACTGAGAGAATGAGACTGAAATTAAGCCATATATCTTATGTCTTGCAGTACAGACAATCATATTGTTCATTTCTGGAGAAAGTTGTCTATTCCTGAGCATTAACTCCAAAAAAATCACATTCTCACCCTGAGTATTTTGTTTTTTTTATACATTTAACAGATGCTTTTATCCAGAGTGACTTACAAAAGAGGAACAAAGCAATTTGTCAAAGAGCCAACAATGCCAGGTTTATTAGGCAACTATTAAAAAGTATATTTTTCTTGAAACAGCGTTAAGAATTAGAAAAAACAAGATGAAAGAGAGAAGATGAGCTAGATCAATGTAAGAATGTGCGATACAGAGCCTTTCCCTATACATAACATACACAAAATCATTTATTTAAGGTGTAGTTCACCAAAAAATTATTTTTGCAAACAGAAATAATGCTGAAATAATATTTAAATATTTGATGAAACTAATGGATTAAATGGACTAAATTTACTAACTGGTAATAAATAAAAAACTAAAAGTGAACTAAAACTAAAACAAAAATAAATTAAACAAATAGTAATATTGAAAAAAAACTAATAAAAACTAATAAAACAGATCTGATAAAAAGTATAAAATGACTAAAAATTAACTAAAATTATTAAATTAAACAAAAAAAATTAAGAAACATTAATATAAACTATAATGGCATATAAATGATAATAAAATAACACAGGTTCCAAATGAGGTACATTCATAGAAGACAAAAGGAGATATTACTCAGAAAGTCCAGGCTGCTCTTTTCCATACAATGAAAGTGGAAAGTAGGGACTGTGACTGTTAGCAAAAAAAAAAAAGAAAAAAAAAAAAAAGTGTGATAAAATTACCATAAACAACAGTCTAAATCAGTGGTTTTCAAACTTTTTTAAGAGCGACCCTATTTTTTTCTTTTTAAATTGACGTGACCCTATTATATATATATATATATATATATATATATATATAAAAAAGAAAGAACGAAAGACAGACAACTGCGCCACAGAGCTCCGGAATAATGGAATAATGCTCTGTTCCAGAATCCAATCACTGACCGAGCAAATTAGAAATTTGTGAGGGTGCTTTGCCTTCATGCACATCTATTTTGACATATCATATTTTGTCCAGTCCATAGTTATGATTATCATTATGCCAGTCATTGCGATTTCGAGAGGATATGCGAATGTCACTCCCGAAACAGCAAGTACGGCACAGCCTAATGGTCTTCTTAGCAGCATGAAAAAACACAACTTTTATTCAAATTCTGAATGGAATAAAGAACGCGCGCAAAGAGCACTCCCTTAATCACTGAAAAGCTGTCACTCATTTATATCACTTGTTTATTGCGATCTCGGAAAATTCCATTATAATCAAAGAATCTCTCAACGCGGCACGATTAATCTCTTATTTACATCACCTCTACACTTTGCACATTATAATGAGAGGTTTCGCGAGCTTCCAGAACTCAGGACTGAACAAGCGGTGAGTGATTCTGACTAAAAGAAACTTCTCTGATTGACATTGGGTTACAGAAATCAACAGATATTTCTGTGATTGGCTACAGAGTTGAGCACTGCAAAAACAGCACGCAATCACAAATATACATTAGATTCTGCCATAAGGCAGCTGCCGCTTACTTTCGTTTTATTGTTTATGTTTAGTTAGTTAGATAAGTTTGCCGGTTCCCGCTTCCTTCTTCCCTGAATATTGAACTTTGTTACACACGTTTTCCTTAAATCATCTTGGCGACCCATTTTTTTAAGTCTCGCGACCCAGGGTTTGAAAACCACTGGTCTAAATGACCGCTGCACTGAATTTCAAGTGCTCTAAAACCATTAACTAGCTTTATGTGAAGAAAAGACTAGAATTTAAGATGTTATTTACTGAAAATCTTCCCCTTCTCTAATATTATCAGTAAATAACTACTAAAATTCAATTTTTTCTTCAAATAAAGCAATCATATGGCTTTAAAGGACATATTTTATGTTCTTAGTGTCTTTTTGGAGACTGATAGTCCAAGTCCCCATTCACTTTCATTCTATGGAAAAGAGTAGCATGAACATTCTGCTAGACATCTCTTATTGAGTTCCACAGAAAAAACCCCCACAAAGTTTTGAAGTATACACGAGTAAGTAAATGATGACAGAATTTCCTCAAGTGCCCTACCCCTAATCTCACAGACCCTATTCACCATATAGATGGCCACTGATCCCAAATAAGCAGTGCATGCTGAAAGGCATCTTGTGTATTTGTGTACACGGCTCATGTTCATATCTGTGGAAACGTGTCACCAGAATTTCCTATCACACGCCATCTTCAACTTAAACAACACATATGTTAAAGCAGTGACCACGAAGACAACCTTGAGTGAGCAGACACATGTGGCGAGAGGCCAATAACAAATACTCAACGCAGATGTAAATCTAGCAGGCCAGTGTGCTGCAGATACACTGACACTGTGAGCTGCTAATCTGAGCCGGAGCAGGTGGAAACAGGAGCTCATATTAACTTTCAGTTCAACATAGTGCAGTAAGGTTCACTAATAATTCACAAATAGTGCAGAAAACGGGATGCAGTTTGAGACAAAATATGAAGAGGATATGCTCTTTGAATACTAAACAAATAGTTGGATTTACGAGGATAAATACATTTTATTTCAGATTTGCTCTTTATAGTTTCATTTATATTCTATAAACAAATATTACTTAATTCATAACTTTATATCCTGTAAATAAATATTTATGTTTACACGTATTAATAATAATAATAATAATAACAATATCAATTTATACATATGTATGTATGACACACATAATATACATCTATACATAAATATTTAAATAAATATGACTATTCATAACTCTATATTATGTAAATCAGTATTTATACAAGTAAATTAATAACAATTTTAAAAAAATATTTATATGAAAATACATATGACAAAATATAATATAATATAATATAATATAATATAATATAATATAATATAATATATAAATCCAGCAGCCATTTGAGTTGTTTTATAATATAATATATATTGTTGCTATTGTCCTAATTTGTTAGTTGCTTTGGAAAAAAAAAAAATCTGCTAAATGATTAAATGTAAAAATAAAATAAAATAAAATAGATATTTAAAATGATATTTTTCAGATCGGCAGGATGTTTTTAGTGTCATGTGATTATATCATAGACTCACTTGTCACGTGTGAGACGCTGGACGACTCTCAGGGCCTGGAGGAGACACACACGGCCCTCCAGCTGCTCCGAGTTCTGCTGGATCTCTGATTCTGTGGACACACAGTGCAGAAGAACCTCACCAAACATCCCGTAACTGTCCTGAACGAGAGCACACAACCTGAGAAAGAGAGGGGAAACAATCATTTTCAACCATTTAACAACCTTTAAATTATTCCCTAGTGCTTTGCACTACTGATTTAGTTTCAGTAGCTAATATTATTTATTTACTCCATTTGCACTACTGTTATTTAAGTTTATTTTACTAATTTTGCTCATTACTTTTGCAACACAAATGTTCAGTATTTTTATTGTGGCAATAATAAAGCACGCTAAACTGAAATTAAAATGCCAAAAAGAGAGTGGTTAAGAAAGACTGAAATTGTGACTACCTTTCTAAAAATCCAGCAGGCATTTGAATTTATGATGACAAACTATTTATAAATAAACTGCCCAAAATTAAGACCTGCAAATGTGAGTCTCTGATGAAAAGGGAAGCTTCATCCCAACAACAAACACTCACATAGATACAGATACTGTCTACAGATTAAATGTTGACTTTGGCACCAGACAGGGCCTAACTAATAACTTGATCTATAGACTGACTCACAGCGGTCACATGGCGGTGTTTCTATACTCGAAATGATATTTTTGCAGGTATTAATAGTCTCTACAGATAGTCAGTTCACAGAAACTGGTGACTTTTTTGGAGCCAGTAAACCACAGGACTAAACAAACAGGCTGGTATTTAAATATATTTTCACATGCTAGACAGTGATTTGATTGCACAGTAGAGATAACTATAGTAGAATACAAAAATAAACATGGTTGATTTGTACATTCTTCACACTGATTTGAAGACGTGTTGTTTAGTTAAAAAAGTGCTTGCAAGGCAGAACTGCATTGATATTCCTGAAATCTACATTTATTCTTTTTCTTGTCCACATTTTCTGCAAATAATCCAGCTCAAACCACTTAATGTGCAAACCATTAACAAACACTGTTTAGTAGACTGTTTAGAACAGAGATTCACAAACTTTTTATCAGCCAAACCCCTTTGACCCAAAAATATTTATTTGAAGTGCTTTTTTGACGTAAAAATTTCAATAACTTAACAACGCACATTCGTTCACGGTTTTCTGATGTTAGTTAATGGTCACGACATATTTCATATTTTTTATTAAGGGCCAGATTTACTACCAGCCTGCGTCAGCGCAAACCGTCTTTTGGCGTTAAAATAGTACTGTCAGGATTTACTAAAGACGCGCTGTGAAGAATTAGCGCTGAAAAGGCGTGGACACAGTTATTTTTGTGACTGACCTTATTGAATATGCATTTGTAAGAGATTCCCTTTCAGACGCAAATTTATGGGAGGAGAGTATTCAAATTAATCATGCAACGCGATTTACGAACGTTTGCACTCGTCAAATTACTGGTATTTGCGCCATTATTTAATGCCCAAAAAAGCATGTCTTAAAGCAGGTGGTAATTTGCGCTGCTCTTGTTAGATTGCGCTGGTCATTATGGAAATGATCTGGCTGTGTCTGTGTTCTTTGTAAATCACCCGCAGAATTGTCCTCTCCCATTGGCGCTTTTATGGAATTGCGCTCTAACTCTAATTTGCCCTGTTTAGTAAATCTGGCCCTAAGTGTTTAATTTTTAGAGTCTATTTTAAAATGATTAATTTATTTTAATTTTACATTAACTAAATATTTTTTTTAGAAGACAGCAGACTCAAGGCTATAGATCTATTTGTTTTTGTTTTTTTTATAAAATGTTAAATAAAAATACTAAGCATAAAAATCTCATAGTAAACGCTATTTGAAATCTAAGTGATGTCATTACAATATCTGCATACTGAATTGCAGTTGGTTGTCTTTCTTGCATTTATTTGCATACTGAATTGTGATTTTATGACTATTTTCTAATTGATTTCATACTGATAAAAAAAAAAAAAGTATAGCCTGAATGCACTGTAAGT
>CM077262.1:5046615-5421615 GCA_039654775.1 Spinibarbus caldwelli | reverse complement strand
AAAGCTCACAAAAGAATGAAAACTAGGGTGACAAAAAAGTAGAAAAGTACCAGTAAAAATATAAACCATCTCCTCCGTATAGCAAATGAACAAACATGCAGTGTTTTTTTCAAAAAGTCCAAAATTAAACAGAGACTATCTGTCCTGGGTGTTGCTATATGGGGTTGTAAGGGGGTTTTGTGTGGTTAGTTACTAGTCTAAGGCAAAAGGGCATCACCCCTGATATAGCTGTGATCCATTCTTCAATGTAAGTATAGATCACTAGAAATAGTGATGGTTGCCTGAGCAACAACTAAATCATTTAGATTTAAAAAAAATAGTGAGGTGCAGAAGTTGAACTGAACACTGTCAGCTAACCCAATCTGACTCATACTGGGCCAACAAAACACGCAGAAGGAGATCATTTATAGTTCTGAAAACAAAAACACTATGTAAACACTATGTCAATGTTATTTCTCCTCATCTGAAAACTTTGGCCAAGACAAATCAAATCAAATCATGAGGGAGCAATAATGGGATGGCATAATCAAGTGATACTGCACAGAGTGTCATTTTGAATACGTGTATGACTATGATAAAGTGTATAAGTGCATTTATGCATCTGAAAGATGCTTTTACTCATGTGCACCATGTGCTACCAGCCAGCTGAACTATGGTAATACAACACCATTACCCCACTGTATATTCAGTGTATATGTATGTTAAAAGTAACTAACTTAATGTACTGTTTACATAAATTACTCATCTGTTTATGTAACAGCTATTCATTCTTGAGTAACATTATAAGCTTAACAGATAGACACATCCCAAAACAAAGATTAAACTTATTTGCACTTCAGATTGCAAAAAATATTTGATTTTCTTTTTTTGACACTATAATAAATAAGCATTAGACTACAAACAGAAAAAATTAAACTGTATTACTATTATTATTATTATTATTATTATTAATAATAATAATAATAATGACAACAAAATAATATGTAATAATAGTTATTATTATTATTATTACTATTTTTATTATTATTGAAATTATTCTAAAACATTTTAAGGAAATAAACAAGCAGTATTTTTTTTTTTTTCAAAAAAGTGCAAAAGGAAACAATACTGTCACATTTTCTGAGAGCTACCTGCCCATGTAAAACTTGCAGCTATAATCATTATTATTACTATTAATAGTTTTATTAAAATAATAATAGTGAACAAAAAAGCAACAAAAAATATTTATTGTTATTTATTAATAATAACAACAACAATCATAATAAAAATGTATGTTTTTTTCTCTTTGTAGTTTATTATTGATGATTTATTTTAGTGTCAAAACAAATCATTAATTAAAATAGGTTCTGCATTTAAGACATTGAATACCTTTTCATAAATCGTTTTGGATTGTCGAGTATTAAAAAATCTCATTCTCGGAGATCATAAGACTGCTTTATGAGAAAAGAGAATTTACGAGAAAAAAAAAAAAAAAAGTGAGTGAGTGACACACATGAGCGAATGTCATCTAGTCATGTGCTGGGGTCTGTTAAAAATGTTATGTATCATGTGTATGTGTTGGCTCCGTCTTTGTCAGCACCAGCTTTGGTCCAGTCAGGGTTTCCCCTGTCAACACACACTCCATACCACAGTGTCTGGTCTTCCTGAGCCTCAGTGTTTACAGCATGCTGTAGCGTCTGACACAGATCCGGTTACCGACAGTCTTTTTCCATCACCCTTCATCAGCACAGCACCACGTGCATTTTTGACAACAAAACAACGTGTTCCAGAGCAGTGGAGAGATCAGGGGGCGCATGAAGGGAGGAGAACGTGGACGCTTAACCTGTGGAAATGATTTTAATCTTGCTGAATTCATGCAGCATGTGTGTAATTAAAACCTCCACACACTGACACTGACAATGCAGTAAAAAGAGAAACAGATTTGGTTTCCGATTGTCTTGCGCTCACCATTGAACCGTTTAATAACAAACCTCTGACCATAAAGGCACCTACACAGAAAAAGCTCAGATGGAACATCTGACAGATAGGAATACATAAGATTCATTTTGAGGGTGCAGAAAGAGCCGTGTCACTAGGGGTGTGCGATATCTATAATCTACGTCATTGTTGCTTTAATGATGTGCAAACTGACATTATTTAGTGTAGTATTATTTAGTCACTCAATAATGTTGAACAAAAACACGTCTTGAGAATCCAATAGCATTCATTGAGTGATGAAGTGTACTAGAATGTAGTTAGAATGCTCATATAATCCAAGTTATGAGAGCAAAAATGTCCCTGTATAGGTTTTTGTTTTTCATATAAAATAGCATATAATTTAGTGATCACTCAACAAGCAAGAATGCCGTTTTCCTGAATATCAGCATGTGAGAGTGATCGTGAATTGTGAATTTGTCATTTTAGACACAATATACTCTTTTTTTTGTTTCGTCAACAAAAATAATTCCACACAAAGCCGGAGTAAAACTTTTGTGTGTCTCAGAGCAACATTAATTTAGACCGATTTGGAGTAGAAGTTACAGTTACGTCACTTGCAGCTGCGCACGCATTGTGGTGGTAGAAAAAAAACTGATAACAAGTGGAGGGAAATGAGTAGAATCCATGGGATAAGATTAAAAATGTATTATTGTGCCTTTGGATGTCAAAAGCAGAATGCAAATAATTTTTATAGAATACTGTCGTCAAAGACGCCATTTGAAACTAAACGCAGATGTGGACATCTGCGTTTAACTGTAATTTTTTGCCACCAGATAGGCCCCGCCCACAAAAAAAACCTTGCAAACACCTAAATAGATCTATAGACAGTCACTTGCTTTGTTTCTAAATGAATCAGTCATTTTGAACAAATCATTTGTGATTCAATGAATCACTAATTAAGACATGCGCTTGTTGTCACCTACTGGCGGTATTAGTGCCATATCATGACAGGCTTAAACCAGCCAAAATACCAGCATAAAAACACACTCAGCAAAACACTGTTCATCGTTATCAACAGCAACAACAAAAAAATCCCCCAAAAATACTGAAATATCATTTTGTGTCAATATCGCACACCCGCTACGTGTCACTTTGAAATCAAGCAGGAATATAATGAATTTGATTTATGAAAGCACAGCTGAACCTGCTTGATATTCTCAATGGTCAATGAATGCCAACATGGCCATTTGTTGCAGAAAAAGATGAATGTTCTCAACTAACTTTCACTAATCCTTACATTTTCCCTCTATGTCATAGTGACGGAGCATTTATATTTAAATCAGTGGGTTCAATTTAAAAATAATTCAAATAGGAATCAACTAATTTCCCCTGGTAGATAACAGAATAGACCAAAAAGACTGAAGACAACAGAGTATCACAGAAACTGTAGTGAACTCTTTCAATTTGGGCCATCAAGTAATCACCTATCAACAACACAGTAAGTAACAAGTAGCACCTTAGCAACTACATAGTAACATGCTAAAAAACACTCACGTTTTCTACAGATATAATTTCTGCTCTTGATTTAGGGCCATACTCCAAACTTTTTTTTTTCTTGCAAGGCACATTCTCACTCTCACTTTCTGTCCTTTTTTCTGAGAAGCATGTGGCTATGGATCACTGACATCACTGGACTCAATTAGAGATGTTTGAAGAGTTTTACCATATGGCCGAGAGAACTGTGTGAGGCAGAGAAAGATAGAGAGATAGAGAGAGAAAGAGAGAGGACTCTGTGTACTGGGAGGGGTTGTTTGGTTAGTCATTGACAGAATATGGAGTAAAGTTGCTCTCTCTCACCATTTATCACTCCATGAGGAGACTGACCTCTTGGAGCTTTAACAGTGGAGTTCAGAACAGACAATGGCCTAATTATACCGCAGAACAAATACACAATCTCATAAAACACGTACAAAGATGACCACTCGTCGTCTAAGACTGAAACAACAGATTCTAGATCTACTGAAGTTTATTCTATGTGATTTGGACCTGTCATGCCTATTACTGTATTTAATTATGTCCTCAAGCACATTCCCAATCAATTCACATACATTTTATTAGAAGCAAATTAGAGCGAAGGTTTTGAGATCTAACTGATATCTGGTTTTGTTAAACTGGTTTGGCTGGTTACTGGATAAGGAGAGTCGCTGATAAACTGCACGTTGTATTTATTTACTCAGAGCTGGTAACGATTATAGATTTTTTTTTTTTAATAGCAGATTAGAAATGCAAAAAATAAAATAACAAAAAATACTGCAAAAATTAAAATATTTTCTCTAGAGCTGCTTTGAAACTATGCATTGTAAAAAAAGGGCTTTCTGTTTTTGCTTTTTGACTAAAAATCTAACAGTAAATTCCATAATATTCCGAGTGCATATACGCACTATCATTCAAAAGTTTTTTTAATAGTTTTATTCAGCAAGGATGCACTAAATTGATCAGAAGTGAGGGTTAAGACATTTATAATGTTACTAAAGTTTGTACTTCTATTGTTTTTCATACAAAATGCTGTTTTGAACTTTAACACAATTTCCACAAAAATACGAAGCATCACAACTGTTTGACATTGACAATAATAAGAAATATTTCTTGATCAGCAAATCAGCATATCAGAATGATTTCTGAAGGATCATATGACACTGAAGACTGGAATAATGATGCTGAAAATTCAGCTTTGCATGTGAGAAATAAATTACATTTTAAAATATATTAAAAACGGTTATTCTAAATTAAATAATACTCCACAATGTCACTCTTTCTGTGCTTTTGATCAAAAAAATGCAGACTTGCTGAGTATTAAAGACTACTTTGAAACACATTAAAAAAATCTTACCATCCCCAAACTTTTGAACATAAATATATTCATACAGTTTTATATGCCTTTGACCAAAACAGTTTTTTTTTTCCTTAAAATCTGCAAGTTACAACATTGTACCTTTATACATTATACATTTTCATTTTTCTCTCCAAGTAACAGTGTTATCTAAACCAGAGAAATGAAACGGAGGTCCAGTACCTGCCGATGTGTGCTGATTCTTTTGGAGGTTTGTTGAGCGCTCTGTGCTGGAGAGAAGCTCTGTGTAGGGACTGGGTGATGGGTATGCAGTAGACCCTCTGAATGACCACCTCAACAGGACCGCTCTGAGAGCCCGAAGACCCACAATCCTCCACTGCGTCCAGCAGAGACTTCCGAACTCCGCTTCTGTTCAACTCACCGACCTGAAGATGGAAAAATGGAAACATTATTATTTTTTCCCTAAACACACCAGTAGAAATTGTTTTTATGACTGCAACGTAATATCAGCACAGAATGGCACCACAAATTTCTTAAAGGGATTTTTGATGAAATCCGAGAGCTCTCTGACCCTGCATAGACAGCAACACAACTACCACATTCAGGGCCCAGAAATGTAGTAAGGATATCAATAAAATAGTCCATGTGGCATCAGTTGTACTGTTGTAAATGTGCATCGAAGTCTGACTGTCACGAATCTGGTCCGTGGCTTCCCGGTCACCTCTTCATCATATTGACTCTTACACTGCACAGACTGTTTCACAATACCCCAGACTACATTTCCCTTTTCACTAATCACCTGCTCACATGTGACCAATCACACACTATAAAACACCCTCTTAGTTCCTGTTCTAGTCGCCGAGTATTGTCTAGCACTTATTGCTCACCTAGTGATAGCTACTCTATGGAACCAGTTCCCAGTTCTAGTTTCTAGTTCTTAGTTCATAGTCTAGTCTAGCCTTGTCTTGTATTTTTCCTGTTTCCTGATCCTTGCCTGGTTTATCTTGTCTCGTCTGTCAGCAGCCAGCCTTGGACTTATCGTCTGTTTGGATTAACCCTTGTTTTGCCGTTTTGGACTCTGTTCGCGCCTTGCCTGGATTATTGCTCACGTTTTCTGATTACCTCTCTTGTCAAGCCCCTTTGGATATTGTTCGCTGTCAACTGACTCACGCCCGTTTTGGATGACTCTTGGCCTTACATTTACATTTAGTCATTTTGCAGACGCTTTTATCCAAAGCGACTTACAACTGGGGAATACATAAAGCGATTCATCTTGAAGAGGCAATCAGACAGAGGAAGTGCTCATAACACCAAGTCTCAGGCATTGTTCAAATAAGTACAAGCTAGCAAGGGAAGGAATAAATAAAGAGAAAGATAAAGTTTTTTTTTTTTTTTTTTTTTTTTTTAAAGTTTAGGATGAAGTCAGGTAGTGTCGAAAGAGATGAGTTTTCAGTTGTTGCTTGAAGATTGACAGGGATCCAGCATTCTGGATAAGGGTGGGAAGATCATTTCACCAGCCAGGAATGGTGAATGAGAACGTTCTGGAGAGTGATTTTGAGCCTCTCTGTCATGGTACCACGAGGCGTCGCTCACTAGCAGATCTCAGACTTCTGGAGGGGATGTAGATTCGTAAGAGTGAGTGGAAGTAGGCGGGTGCTGAGCCTGTGGTTGTTCTATATTCAAGCATCATTGTCTTGAACTTGATGCGAGCTGCAACTGGTAGCCAGTGCATGGAGATAAAGAGAGGTGTAACATGGGCTCTTTTGGGCTCATTGAAGACCAGTCGTGCCGCGGCATTCTGAATCATTTGTAGTGGTTTGATTGTGTTTGATGGAAGTCCAGCCAGAAGAGCATTGCAGTAGTCCAGCCTAGAAATGACAAGGGCCTGGACAAGAAGTTGTGCAGCATGCTCTGTCAGAAAGGGCCTGATCTTTCTGATGTTGTGTAGTGCAAACCTGCAAGATCAAGCAGTCTTTGCAATGTGTTCTTTGAAGGTCAACTGGTCATCAAAGATTACACCAAAATTTCTGATTGAATTTGATGGGGTAATTGTTGATGAACCTAACTGAATCGTGAAGTCATGCTGTAGAGTTGGAGTGGCAGGGAAAACAAGAAGCTCAGTCTTTGCCAAGTTGAGCTGTAGGTGATGTTCTTTCATCCATGCCGAGATGTCCGCCAGGCAGCCTGAGATCCGTGCAGCTACCGTTGGATCATCTGGTTGAAAAGAGAGATAGAGCTGTGTGTCATCAGCGTAGCAATGGTAGAAGCCATGTGCCATGTGCCTTGCATGTGATATACCTGTTTGCCATTGTCTGAACCTTGCTTGTTTCCTGACCACACCTCTGTAAATAAAAGCTCAGCATATGGATCCACACGCCTCTTGTCTCGCCGGCTCCGTAACAGAATACTCGGCCCCACAAGGATCCAGCAGCTTTTCAAGTGGACAATGGACAGGTATGGACATTGCAAGCCTATTATTAGCCCTCGAGCAGGGCACGAGATCGCTCGAGGACTATGTACAAGTGTACTTAGACTTCGCATATTTTTCAGCTCTGCCGGACTGTGTGCTCATAGACTTCTTTTGTGAGGGCATTAATCCGCCGCTCAAATAACAGCTAATCCATGAGGGTCCCCGTTCATCTCTCAGTCAGTTCATGGACTATGCTTTGTTAACTGTTGGTTCAGTGTTCACTGTGGGTGTCGCGGAGGAATGCGACACCGCACTCACTCGTGAAATGGCGGCCGCATTAGAGCACGCTCACAAAATGGCGGCGACAGCGGAGCCTGGTCGCAAAATGGTGGACACAACAACGCCCCGTTATGTCACATCTCAGCTGTTTGTCCAGAGTCAAGTCACATCTCAGCTGTTTGTCCAGAGTCAAGTCACATCTCATCTGCTCTTTCTGAGTCAAGTCAAGTCACAGCTGCTCTTCACGAGTCAAGTCAAGTCACAGCTGCTCTTCACGAGTAAAGTCAAGTCACAGCTGCTCTTCACGAGTCAAGTTACGTTAGTTGTTCGTCCAGAGTCAAGTCACGTCTCAGATGTTCGTCCAGAGTCTCGTCACACCTCAGCTGATCATCCAGAGTCTCGTCACGTCTCAGCTGATCGTCCAGAGTCTCGTCACGTCTCAGCTGATCGTCCAGAGTCTCGTCACAGCTGATCGTCCAGACACTCGTCACATTACAGCTGACCTTCTAGAGTCTCGTCACGTCTCAGCTGACTTTCCAAAGTCTCGTCACGTCTCAGCTGATCGTCCAGAGTCTCGTCACGTTACAGCTGACCATTCAGAGTTTCGTCACTTCTCAGCTGACCTTCTAGAGTCTCGTCACTTCTCAGCTGACTTTCCAGAGTCTCGTCACGTCTCAGCTGATCGTCCAGAGTCTCGTCGCGTCGCAGCTGATCTTCCAGAATCTCGTCACTTCTTAGCTGATCTTTCAGAGTCACGTCATGTCTCGTCTGATCTTCCAGAGCCATTTCATGTCATGTCTGCCACCCCCCAGTGCCACGTCCTGAAGCGGTTGTCGTACTGCAACTCTCCACCGTCCTATCAAGGAAACCTGTCATCAAGCGTCAGAGGTTGTCATCCAGCGTGGAGGATCCACCGCTGGTGTCAGCACACACAGCGGGTATCCCCAAACCAAATCACTCTAGTCCTCCTGCTCATTAACTCATTCCCCTGTCTGCAGCACTTGCCATATGGGGAGTTGCTTTATGGTGTATCTGGGCCGCGTACACCACCGCCGATTTGCTAGAGGCAGCGGCACCAGCTACAACATCTCCAGAGGTGGCAGCTTATGCTGCGGAACCTCCCGAGGTAGCGGTGCCTGCTGCTGTGCTCCCAGAGGCCATGGTATCCGCTGCAGTCTCTTCAGAGGTGGTGGCGCAGGCTGCAGAACCTCCCGAGACGGCGGTACTTGCCTCAGTTCCTTGTGCGGTGGTGGCACCCAGAGACGATCCCCGTGAACTGTCTGAACCGGCCACAAAGGCCGTTTATGAACTCGCGTCCTGCTCTGACGCTGTCAACGAGACCATTTCTGTATCCCCAGTCATGCCTGTCATTGTCACTGAACTCTCGTCCTGTTTCAACCCGGCCGCAGAGGCCGTTGATGAACCTCAGTCTGTCCTGTCACGGCTATGGAGGCCGTCTGTGAACCCTCAGTCTGTCCTGTCATGGCTATGAAGGCCATCTCTGAACCCTCAGTCTGTCCTGTCAAGGCTATGGAGGCCGTCTGTGAACACTCAGTCTGTCCTGTCAAGGCTATGGAGGCTGCCTGTGAACTACTGTCCTGTCCTGACCCAGCCGAGGAGGCTGCCTCTGAACTCTCAGCCTTGTCCATCACCCCCGAGGACATGGCCTGTGAACTTCCTGACTATCCTGTTGCGGCTACAGGGGCCGTTCAGGAACTTTCATCCAGGTCTGTCATTGCCATGGTCACCTTAAATGAACTTTCTGTATGCCCAGTTAACCCAGTCATTGCTAAAGAAACCATTAGTGAACCGTCTGTCTCTTCAGTTTCAGTCAATGAGTTTGATATTGAGCTATCTGTGTGTCCAGTTTCAATCAATAAGCCTGAGAATGAGTCATCTGTCTGTTCTATTTCAAGTGACATGATTGATTGCAAACTTCCTGTCAGTCTAGTGTCTGTCAATGTGGTGTCTGTCTGTCCGGTTTCAACCTATGAGTCTGATTGTGAATTGTCTGCCAGTTTAGTTTCCCTCCATGAAATGTCTACCAGTCCAGTCTCAGTCGATGCACCTGGTTATAAACAATCAGTCTGTACGAATGTAACTGTTGAACCCGACTTTGAACTGTTTTCTGATCTGGTTTCTGTTAATGTCAAGTCTGAGTTCGAACTACCTGTCTGTCCCATGTTAAGTAATGAACCTGTTATTTGCCCCACTAGTCCAGTCACGACCCCAGAAATCTTACCTGAGCTCCCTATGGGCTCTGGTAGCCTTGTCACAACCCAAAGACCCACCTTTGAACCCATAACCCTGCCTGTCATGAGCCCCGAAACTACTAATGCACGCCATGTCTGTCCCGTTACCCCTGTCAGTGCCAAAGAAACCACTAATGAACTGTCTATCTATCCTGTTTCAGTCAATGAGTCAAATCTTGAACTGTCTACCTGTCTAGTTTCGGTCAGTGAACGTGCCAATGAACTGACTGCCTGCTTGGTTGTCACCAGGGAAAATATTGATGAACTTCTTGTGTTCCTTGCCTTGGTCCTTGAGACCGTATATGCTCTCTCTGTCTATATACCTGTTTGCCATTGTCTGAACCTTGCTTGTTTCCTGACCACGCCTCTGTAAATAAAAGCTCAGCATATGGATCCACACGCCTCTTGTCTCGTCAGCTCCGTAACACTGACACTGTTGAATAAAGTCATTTTTTTTTCTTTATGCACAAAAATATTCTTGTAGCTTCATAAAATTAAGGTTGAACCACTGATGCCACATGGACTATTTTAACGATGTCCTTACTACCTTTCTGGGCCTTGGACGTGGTAGTTGCGCTGCTGTCTATGCAGGTTCAGAAAGCTCTCGGATTTCATCAAAAATATCTTCATTTGTGTTCTGACGATGAAGGTCTTACGGGTTTGAAACAACATGAGGGTTAGTAATTAATGACAGAATTTTAATTTTTGGGTGAACTATCCCTTTAAGGTAACAACAATCGGTGCCACCCAGGTTACCTGCAAATCCCTGTAAGCACACATCTACACTACCGTTCGAAATTAATACTTTTACTCAGCAAGGATGCATTAAATTGATCAAAAGTGACAGTAAAGACATGTATGATGTTACAAAAGATTTCAGTGTAACCGTTATTTTAAGGTGCCCTTGTTACAGTGTAATTATACATTTAAGTACTGAGTAATATAGATTAACTACATGCACTTACAATATGGTTAGGGTTAGGATTAGGGTTTGGCTCAGGGTTACTTGCATGTAATTATGCATAATTTATTGTTATTATAAGAGTAAGTGCATGTAACAAGGACACCTTAAAATAAAGTATTACCCAAATAAATGCTGTTCGTTTGAACATTCTATTCATCAAAGCACACAAATCAAGGTTTCCACAAAAATATTAAGTTTTAACATTGATAATACATGTTTCTTGAGCAGCAAATCAGCATATTAGAATGGTTTCTGAAGGATCATGTGACACTGAAGACTGGAGCAATGGCAAGAATAAATTACATTTTAAAATATATTAAAATAGAAAGCTGTTTTAAATTGCACTAATATTTCTCAATATTACTGTTTTTACTGTATTTATCATAGAAATGCAGAACTGGTGACAGTGTATCTGTTAATGACAATATGATAATGCACATTTAAAGGGATACTCCACCAAAACATGAAAATGTTTATAAAATAAATTGAAAAATGTTGGGAAACTAACAACACTGGAGCCCAATGATTTCTATTCTAAAAAGGGAAAAAAAATCTTAAAATATCTTATTTTGTGTTCTAGTTTTGGAATAATATAAGGGTGAGTAAATGATGACAAAATACTAATTTTTAGGTGGAGTATGCCTTTAAGTGTTGTGTTGGTACACTCACATTTTTGATAAGAGATCTCAAAAAGATCTCAGAGTAGCAGATGATAGTTACTCTGTATTTTGAAAACTGAGGCTAACACTTTATGTGTTTACAACCAACACAGACTCTGTACGGACAAAACTGCACTGCTTATTTTGAGTAGTACAATAAGAGAGGGAAGTGCAAAGCCTCATTCTTCAAATGTCTTTTAAAAAGAATTTGTTACGCCAAGGTCTTGTCGAACAGGAAAATTTGGCTTCGTTTTCACACTAAAGCAAATATTTATGCATTAAAAACATCCCTCATAAATCATCTGCACTCATGAATGTCACACAGGAAACAGCAGCTGTCTCCATTCCAACAGCACTTTCACACATTTTTATGTGTGGCCGAATTTGAAATCTAACATAGACACGCGCTCTTCTGGGAATTTCCGTTTCCTTCCCGTGATCACATGAGAGAGGACAGCTGACGAACCTGTTTACAGAGAATGGATGTCTCGGTTGACACTTGGCTCGTCCCTGACCGCCACAGGCTCCTGGTTAACGGCGGAGGTCTGCATTTCTCCACAGCAACTGCAGCTCTCGGACCGCCTGCGTTATCTGGCTTAGTCTCTTCACAGACTTTCTGACTGAAGTGGGTGTTGAGAATTATGGGATAACGTTCACCCTCCACAACCAGATTCTGCCTAGAGAGACAAACAGAGGTCTGCTGGTCATAATGTGTTGTTTTTGGAAAAACAGTTACAGTATGAATACATCAAATCTTTTGTAAATGCCATATCATATGAAGGTTTTTATGACAGCTTGGCAACATTCATAAAACTCCACTGCACTGATTTTTGTCTACGTTGATAGATTGACAACAGTCTCGCTGAGCACAACCACCTCCACACTTCTCACACACATAAAAGAGTCTCAAAATATCCTCAGGTACACACGAACGCTCAAGCCCGTCCCTCTCTGGGTGGAAAACAACTGTTAGTGACTGACTGATCAACAAAGATGCTCTTTTCCATTTCACAGGCGGTCTGAAAACATGTTTATATCAAAACGCTGAACTCAAGTCGACACTATTACTTTGTACTTGCCATTTAACAGATCGACTGTGAAACAAGCTGCGCTCTTGTGATAATGGTCTGCCTTGGTGTGTCTTAGTAACCGAGCAAGAACAAACACACAAAACAAGTGTTAGATGTTGTTTGCCAAAAGAAAGATGTGAATTTGTTATGATTCTATACAGAGTGGCATTCAAACATGGCTTCTTCTGAAGCACTATTCATCTTTTTTTCTTTTTCAAATATAAATGAAAGTAAAATAGCAGCAAAGTGGACCAGACTTTATGCTGATGGCTAAATGAGGCTTAATCCTACCTGGCAAGGGGCTAGAGCTGCACAAGTGAACTGAATATTTCCGATAAAAAAATTGTGATTGAGAGTAAAAAAATCCAGGTTTGCTGTGCTTGTTTGTATTACTGCACAATTGGGCCAAAATTTTGTGATTATATCTCAAAATGGCTATATTATATATATATATATATATATATATATATATATATATATATATATATATATATATATATATATATATATATATATATATAAATAATTTTACTTAAAATAATAACAAATAATTTTATTATTATTACTAAATAAAATATAAAAAAATAAATAAATGAAAAATATTAGTTATTTTATTATATAACTATATTATTATAACTGTAAAATTACAATGCTAACATTTATGGCTTAAGACTTAATAACTTTATTTTGAAGAACATTCAACCACTGAACTTCTATGTTGACAGAAAACTGGAGTGGGCCCTTCTTTTTGGTTGATAAGTGCTTCTTATTACAAGCATCGGAAGATGGTTGGCACACTGCATTCCCAAATGCACATTAAAGAGACTCAAACTCAGAGCAGATGCAGAGATTGAGTTCATGTGGAGCAGCATTAACTGTGAACCAAGCCGATCTAAGACACTGAAAACCGATGGATGAGAACAGTGCCTCACTTCACTTTAAACAACCTAATGCATACATTCATTTAATTAAATCGCACTAAGCCATTTCGCTATTTTGTTTTATTCTGATGAATCGTGCAGCCCTACAAGGAGCTATGATCAGTTTGTACAGGAAAGTGTTTACAACTAGTTATTGATATGAAGCACATGGTGAAAAAAAGCCTGCATATGACATGTGTTTGTGAAAACATCTGCACGTTGGTAAGCACATACATTAAAAGCACTGTCATGGATGCATGAGAATGTACCATTCGCAGGGCCTCAGAAGTAGGTTACAAATAGCCTGATCAATCTTTGCGCTGAGTGTAGGGTAATTTGTCACAGATCTGTTCCAAACAAATATGTCTTCAATAAACAGAGGCCTCCACTCCACTACAAGCCGGGGCCTGCAGAGCTCATGTCATGAGACGTAGCACGTACGTCAGCATTCAAATCATCCTGCCCTGAGAGAGAATTGAACAGGTGCCAGGAGAGACAAGTAATCACACTGAACCTAGTGAACTTCAGCCAACAGCGCACAGCTCCAGGGCAGCCAGCAAAGGCAAGTTTACACAGGAGAGGTGGAGGTCCTCTCCGCCCTACTGCAAACAAGCGCTTTTTTCAACATGCTGTCAACCCAAGAAGAATAGGACAGAAAATTCCAGTCTTTGACAATCCAGTGACAGGTCAAAAAAAAAAAAAAAAAAAAAAAATCTGATTTTCTTGTTGGCCATTAAGTCTCAAAACGAGAAAGTATTTTTACTGTGTACAGTAAGTAATAACATTATAATGACTATTATAATTAATCAATTATTTATATTATAATTTAAAATGATTGTATAATTTATCTACATTTTAGATTAATAAAGTCATTAAACCTATGAAATACTAACACTAATGTAAGCATCACAGGTAATCAAAACTTTCTTGTATTTTAACATCTAATATTTCAACCAACTTCATGAGGTGCATCATGGGATGCTTTTCCAAAAACCTTGAAGTTATTCCCACATATGCTGAGCATTTATTGGCTATTTTTCCCTCACTACCTGTCCAACTGTATTTATTTCTTTAATATCAAATTTTTTAAATAAATAAAAAAATATATTTTTTTATGTTTTTGTGTAGATACAAGCACAATACACATTTTTTTGGTAAATATTAACTTTTTTAGGCTCTACATACTTCTTATCACACTTCTCATACTTACAATAGTTTTGATGGCTTTATTATTCTAAAATGTAGATAAATTATTAATAAATATTTTTATTGTAATTCATTAAATATAATTCTAAAATTTCTAAGATTAAAGTATATAATTATAATTTAATATAATTTAATAATTATAAAATCATATTTAACTACAATTATACATTTAATAATTTAACAATTTAATATTATAAATAATTTTTTAATCAATTACAATAATATAATAAAAATAAGATACTAATCATACTACTACTAATAAGAAAATAATTAAGTTCATGCAAAAAAAAATACTCTTTTTATCAGAAATGGTATACAAATAAAAATACAAAGCAAAGTCTTAGATCAGGTGCACAGGAAATAAAGACTTAACAGAGATTTGTTAAGCTCAGTGCACAGTCACACTGCACACATAATCACATTGCGATCGTGATATACGTGTGAATGCATTTCCGGTAGATCTGAACAGGAAGTCTGAGAACAAACACAAGAGAGTGTGCTGACGTCAGAGCTGACACAAACAGGTGAGGGTGCGGCACAGGTGTAATCACTACCTAGTGATGACAGGTATTTCCTTCATAGCTGAACCGTAAAGAAGCTGGGAACAGTGTGTGTGCGTGTGTTTATGTGCAAGGGAGTTGGTCATCAGAAACATAATCCACAGTGGTTACATGACTGTCAATTTTTGACCCAGACATTAATGTATGGCAAATCTAAGTCAGAGGTTCTCAAATAATAAACTGAGACTATAAATGCAAAACAACATTTTTAAACTAACATGTTTATCAACTTTGAGAAGAAATAATTCCTATATCTTTTGTTGCCGTTGTTAACAGCAACGCATCCGATCAAACTACAGCATTTTGGTGCAAATATGTCTATCACTTGGTAGAAACAAACCAAATTTAATGGATACCAAGAAAGACAGGTTAAGAGGAATATTTAGAAACCCAAGCTCTCATTTTTTCTGTTTAGCCTACGCAGTTCATGATACCATTAATAAATGTATATTACAAATATTTTACTTTTGTACGCAAACAATTTTGGCACTTTGTTTCGTCTCCAAAGTAATTTTACAATGGGATGTCCAAGTTTCCTGAAGTAAAAGAAGTTAAGAACTAATGTACAAAAAATGATCAAATTGGTGGTTCAGGGAAACCTTGAAACTTTCAAGGTTCATCAGTTATTCAGTTCTTGAATTTGAATTAAATTTTAATGTTTAAATCTGAAGTGAACTTCAATAATTGTAAGTGTCATTTTTTAACTAGAAAACAAAGGTTTGGCATTAGTTTTGAATGATGGTTTGAAAAACCTTGTCTGCAAGTTTAAAGAAGTTTATGAACTTAAAAGATTTAATAGGCTTATAGGCTGTTTGAAATATAATTTGAACTAGAATTTTTACTATATTTAATTATCAGAATATCTGAATCATTCATTTCAATTGAACTTCCTGTGGGGAGTGGCTGAACCAATTAAAATTCCACCTGATGAACAAAGGAAGTCAATTATTAACTTTGGAATTTTGCCCAACCCTGTGTCACACTGCATGACTAGTTCAAAAAACTGCAAAAACCAAATAAGTGACTGCAAATCACCAACCCTTTTCAAAACGCCTCATGTATTTTGACACTAAAAAATTCCACGTCTGCATTTACCAACTTCCCGCACGTTTTTAAATATATTTGACGATATGTAAAGTGTTATCATCTGCTGCCCATGTTCTGTGCTGCAAACTAAGGGCCGAACTGGAGTCAATCCCGTGGACTTTCCAGGGTAAAATGAACTCTTGGACTTTCCAGGGTCAACTATGCCTGCCCTTAAAGCAAACACTCCGCAGGGGGAGAGAAAGAAAGAGAGAAAATGAGACAAGAAGAGAAACTGTGCCAGCAACACACTGTGCTGCATGTGTTTTCTATTCGGCCCTCTGGCCTCTGTCACAGTTATTGTGATCCGCTGCCTAACGCTCCTCAAAAAAATAAAAAAAAAAAGGCGAGGGAAGAAAAAGGATCCAGCAATGTTTTTTCCCGGCTTGCTGGAAATGAGCTCAGAGCTGCCAGGAAGAGGTATGCAGGCCATTCCCTGGAGCTGAGGAATGACGTGGGAGCTACGCTACATGGGGGCGATACGGGGTGGGGGGAGAGAGGGGAGGGGCCTTGGCTTCCGGCGAGTCCTGGCCTCTCCAGTTTGGACGGATCCGTGGATCTGTGGTCCTCCCACACAGATGGAGACTGGCTCGTCTGTCCTTCTCACCTCGAACCCTGCAGGCCTCTCACGCATATCAGCTCTGTGCAAAACACACAGCTGCACACGGCAAGACTGTTCCTGCCAACCTGCGGCTTACAGCTCGAACAGTGATTCATCACAAATTAGCGCAGAAGATATAGGGAGATGTGCGTCACTGCTGTGCAACACGAGTGATCGAGACTCCAGTTAATGAAATTATGATGAAATTGAAGAAAAAAAAAATTGCCAGCGAGTCAGAAAAGGAATTAGAAATTAAGTTCTGCACACCAAAAATGTGGAATCTTTAAATATTTCACTATGTGAATTATTAAAAAATAAATTAAAAATGTAAACAACCTGGTTATTTACATAGGGTAGAAAATGTTATTAGAATATAAACATGAAATGATATGTGAAATAACAGGACATTTTTAGACAAAAAATGCATTTTTGATGAGTATCATCTTTGATACAGCAGGCTTTTATGGCTGATATATTATGATATAGGGGGAAAAAAAACAAGCCAAACTGAGCAAAAATATGCAAATTGGTGCAGTTTCTGATATTTATATGGCCAAAAAGTAGAATGAAATTCTGATAGCTTATAATTTTAAACAATGAGATCTTTATAACTGTATAGCAGACTGATGACATAAAATGCATATAAATATTAGTCGTCAGAACATATAATGCAATGCAATACAATGATGATTGACAAAAAAACATTTCATAAAAGCATGATGCATTATTTTTGATACTTACATTCTCATTTATTTAAAAAAAATTATATGAAAATGTATGGATAATCAAGTAAAACTAAGTTACTTCAATCTAGTAAGGGTTCATCTTGAAATAATAATGGCAATATAAAACTTATTCTTTACATTTATTCTTTACATTTACTTTACCCTCAGAAACAGGTGGACAGGACATTAGAATTATACTAAAAGATCTTTTACATGATAAAAAAAAAAATATATATAAACTATCAGTCAAACAACTGAAGGAATGTAGTAGATTGTGTACAACAAGTTTAAGCTTTTAAATTTTGCCAATTTAATTTTTTAGAGGCCTTAGAAATTTGCATATAAAATATAATAACCAGATGTTTTACCATACAAAACCTGTAAGTGGTTGCTAAGGTCTTCTGAGTGGCTGCTAGGGTATTTTGGGTCAATAAAACCCATTTTATGATTTTCTACATGAAAATTTAGTCCAATCACAAGTAAATGTAAATTGTACACCTTTCCTCAGCAATCCACAGAGTCTGAGGCATCATATATGCCCATATTACAAGCAAAATTTACTAGTTAGGGTTAAACATTTGTTCAAATGCATGAGCAAACAATACTAATTATATAAAATATTTTAAAAATATAAATGTTTTTAAATTACTCTGATAATCAGTATTAAGTCAGTAGCCAATAAACTCTTTATTAACATCATAGATAATAAACAAATTCTCTTTCAGCTATTTTATGGTGAAGAGGTAAGGAACAGGATTCTCACCATGGTGGGTAGATGTGGACGATGTCTCCAGGCGCAGGCTGTAACTGGGCGGCCGTGTCCTTGCTGAAAAGAGCCACACAATTTTCTCCCTCCGGCAGCCTGTCACACACAGCGGCCTGCATGCCACATTCCTCCCGAACTCCCAGAATCCTCAGCATCAAGACCCCTGGCCTCTCAGCTTCGGTCAAAGAAAAAAAAAAAAAAAAAGTAATATATATATATATATATATATATATATATATATATATATATATATATATATATATATATATATATATAGGTATGAAACAATCTGTATATATAATTTAAGTCCTATACTAGGTCTCTATCAGAAAATCTTTGCTTATACTAGGACCAAACGTTTTGAATAAAGCTTAAATTTAAATATTTCTGATTGAACAACTTTTAATGTAGTTATACAGCATGAACAATTAGCCTGGAAGTAAGCTTTAAATTTGATAAAATGACCAGCTCTGAAAGACAAAATTCTTTTCAAAATTCTCATTATTCCCAGTCATTAAGTTTTGCAAAACAGCACAGATACAATACAGGCCCAGTAAATGAATAACAGCAGCAGGATATTTTGGGTTATGCAGTGAAAACTCAACACTGGCGTGGTTTCAAGTTATTCATTTCAGTCAGTTCTGAGGAAATGAAACAAAATCCAGCACTGACGGGATATATTCCCATGCTGACTGTTCAAGGAATAGTTGGCCCCCTCAATTGGACACATGAACACAATTGACTCAGCTGAAATCATGCCGAGCACAGCCAAGACTTCAGAGAAGAACGATGTGTAATGGAAATTTTTGTGAAAAATTTAAAGCAGCGAGAGAAACAGGCTACACTTACTCCATGCAATCGCATGCAAAACAAAAATACAAGGAACACTGGCTATTTTTCAGTTTTTTTGGGGAGGAAATGGCACCAAAAAGCTATGCATGACTATGAAAAAGGAAAGAAACAAGTTGTTAAATGCACACACTGACATCTAATTTATGAGCCATGAGAACACCTAACATGTTGCATATAAAAAATAGATAAAAATAAATCCTGCAACGAGCAAGAAGTGAGTGGGAGACACATTCTTTAGGCTGTGGAATTTTCTAAGGAAGTATGCCAGTTGCAAAGCTGTCCAGTCATCCTAAATCACTTTTCCACATGCAAACTTGAATGAAAACTAAAAAAAATTGCTTGAGAAATAAATTCAGGGTTCATCTTAGTCAGCTAACCTTACATGCACAAGAATGCAATGAATCAGTAGGTGTGGAAAGACAGACATTCAGAACTAGAATATTATTAAACCAATATAAATTTGAGATTTAAAAATGTTTTTTTTTTAATATTTTGTGTTTTTTTTAAACACAAAAATGTGTTTAAAAAAAAATTATAATAATTTAAAAACCTTCCACCAGCGTTATTTTAGAATCACACTGTAAACCGTTACAGGTTTTGTTAATATTTGAAATGTTACTTTTATATTTTGTATAAATTTTTTCATTAATTTTGTCACTTGTATCTATTCATTTATTTATTTATTCATTTAATTTTATTATTATTTTTTAATTCTATATAATTTTATTGAGTTTTAGTTAATTTAGTGTTAGTTATTTTAGTACTTCAAAAATGAGACAATATGCTTGACAACTACAGTAGCTGAAATAACATATGTTTAAGTTTTAATATTTTATTTCAGTTAATGTTCATTTTATTTCAAATAATGAACATTTAGTTTTACCTAAAAATAATAATAACAACCCTGCTTTGCACTGGCAGTGCATCACACAAGTTTAATTTCCTAATATCATTTTATGTTTTCTCTTAAATTTCCACCATCAACTGAAACGTCAAATTAACCTCTTTAAACCTACATACAAACATACCTACACACACTGAAGACCCTTAGTAGGGCACTGTTTGAAAAGAAATCCGTTATACCATGGAAAATGAAAACGTAAGGTGTGTGACTGTGTCTGCAGTGTGTTTGTGTCTGTGGTTTCCTGTCGCTTTGGCAGTGAGACAATTACGTCCTATTGTCACCTGAATCACCTGAAACAAGCATGCTTTTACAGCCTCCTAATCCTCCAACTGTACACGGAGAGATCTCATTGCTGGAATATTATACACATTTCATCAAGCATGACAAGCAATTATGGAAATATGAAAACTGTGGGTTGGTGGTTAAATAATTTCCTGGCACATTCTTTGGGCCAGATCTGACATTGGCGGTATTTAAATGAAAAGACTTCATTTTTAATTGTGAAAACATTAGTGGTCAGGAACAGAGAAGTAACCACTAATGATATGTACAGAGCTTACATTCAAGACGTGATTGAGTCTTCACATAAACAGACAGGATTCAGATTGGATGTGTCTTACCAGCTGATGTGGTTGAGTTGCACTGATGTCTCCAGAAGCTGATGGCTGATTTTTGCCTGCTGTGGAGTCGGTTCAGCCTTTCAGCAAGACCTCCCCTAAAAAGAGAGATCACAGGATTGAGTCGCACAGAATCAATAGAATCAGACCAACAGAATGACTAAATTTGAATTAATCACACAGAATCATTCTAAAACTAATTACTTAGAATCAAATACAAATTCAAATTGCACAAAATCAATCCCAGAGAATTAAACATATAGATTCAATCACACCGAATCAGTCATATGGAATCAGTCCCACAGAATCATTCATACAGAATATCAAACACACAATCAGACATTCAGAATAACACGATCACAATCTGAATCAAACCTACTGAATCAATTACATAGAATCAATCATTCAGTGTGACTGATTCATTTAAAACAACTTGAATCAGTCACACAGGATTAAACCTATAGATTCAGTTGCATGAAATCAAGCACACAGCATAATCTGTATACGCATTCAATCCCAAGGAATCAATCACATAAATCAATGGTAAAGAATGAATGAGAATAATTTATATCAAATTACATTTACATTTATGCATTTAGCAGACGCTTTTATCCAAAGCGACTTACAGTGCATTCAGGCTATACATTTTTTTTTATCAGTATGTGTGTTCCCTGGGAATTGAACCCACGACCTTTTGCGCTGCTAACGCAATGCTCTACCACTGAGCCACAGGAACACAAATTAAATAATGAATCTGACTAAATCTGCTAGAATCAATCACACAGAATGAGACAGAGAGAATCAACTAGAATCAGTCTCAATGAATCAGTTCCATCAAGAAAATCAATTTGAATCAACTGCATAGAATCGAAGACAGAGAGTGAGTTCCATGGAATCAATCATGGAGAATCAGTTAAAATCAAATGGAAGCATTCGCACAGAAGTATTTATACAAAATCAAACAAATGGAATCAACCATAAAGAATGAATCACATATAATCAATTGGAATCAGTCACAAAATCAATCATAAATTAATTATAGATTAATGATTATAAAACGGATAGTTCCGGTCCTTGATTCTGATTGGTCGAGCCAAGTTCGAAGCTGTTGTAAATTACTCTACAAACATACACCTTTGTTTACATGTGTGTTGCTCAGCAACCACTTTGTTGGAACCATAGACATGTATAGACGCCCCATTCGACCGCTCCAGGCACGTAGATGCGGCCGCCATCTTGGAACGGTATTTGATGTCATTCGACATTCTGTAGGTTCGCACAGAGCCGTTGAGCCGTTCTGTGCAGGATTTTGGCATCTTTCGAATATTCAGTGATTACTATGGTGAATGACGTCAAGTTTAACGCTACAATATGACAGACGGCTTACGTATAGCAGCCCATAGAAACAGTCGCGAAACCTAAGTTGTGAAACCTTACTAAGTATATGGAATAACCGTTTTATAAAAGCAATAAGCCCCGTGAAGCCGTGGTTTACAGTGAATTTATAACAACTAAGGGGGTCCGCTTCACGTCGTGCCTAACAACGACCCTTAGCTGTTATAAATTCACTGTAAACCACGTCTTCTTGGGGCTTATTGCTTTATTATAGAGAATCAATCCCATAGACTCAATAAGAATAAATCCCATAGAATCAATCAAAGAGAATAAATTAGATTCAATCCCATCAAATCAATCACATGAAATTAATAGTAAATAATAAATGAGAGTCCTTCTTATAGAATTAATCATACAGAATGAATCTGATTGAATCAACTAGAATTAAGGCATAGAGAATCAATAAGAACCAATGTCAATGAATCAGTTCCATATAGAGAGTCAATCTGATTCAACTCCACAGTATCAAACCAGAGAATCAATTTCAAAGAATCAATCAAAGAGAATCAGTATTCAATACAATCTATATTCACTGCACATGGAAAACTGATCCATAATTAGCAAAACATTTTGTCTTTCATAAAACATTATAGGCTTCAATTTGTTAGAGGCTTGTTAGCTAAACTACATTCTTATTACCAGAGCAGCTCTGCATGCACTTATTAATGGTTATTTGCTTTATTTATGTTCATGATGTACATATTTGTGTTTTTTACGAGTGGGTGGTAGTTTTTACATGTGCTATAATTTTCATGTGTATAAAAGCATAATAAAAAAACCACATTAACTGACACTCAGGCAAGGGGCAACTTCTTCTGTGCTTGCCTGCAGAAGGCACTGAGGGTCAGCAGAAGGAGCGGTGGATTAACAAGAGCCAAAAAGAGACACAGCTCCCCCGTGAGGGAACAAACTCAACACCTCCTGCCTCTCCCATTCACAAAATCTGACAAACGACTCATTTATGGTAAAAACATCATGGGCTGGGCTCACCCTTTGATGGTACACTAGAAAGCAATTGCTGAGTAATATCTGACAAAAGAGCCTTATGCATGCGGTGCTGGTTCTTGTGCGCACAGGAGGAAATACTCTGGTAAATTAAATAAGGTGACAAAAATGAGCAAAGGAAGCCGCTCCTTGATAGCCAATCAAAAACCAAGCTGACCAGGTTTTTACGGTAAGGGTGTGGATGTATTATTAAACTACTTCACCTAGACTTTGAACCCTTTTGTATTCTGTGTGTTTACACTGATATGAAACTTCGGGTGAACTTGATGTCAAACACTGGAAAAAAAACCCCAGTAAGAATAAATAACAGTATGAAGGATTACTGCCAGTTAAGACGATAAATCCCAATCATAAAGCCAGTCACTGAACTCATAAATTGAGTTCATCTTGCACAGGGTTGCACCAAAATTAAGATTAAGGTCCAGGCACCATAGATCATACCTTTCAAACCTCCTCTTTTTACTCGAGTCCTCTGGGGTCTTGACGCTCTTAGGGGCTTGTTTCTGAGGTGTCTGAAGAATCGCCTGAGCAGATCGGACCCACTCGCTGACCGACTGCCTGCTGGCCTCGGCTGCGTCCAGAAAGGATGAGTCGGCTCTGCTTTCTTCTGGATCTTCATCATTATCGTCGTAAGAGGAGTAGTCTGAAATCTGGGTTGGTGACTAAAAAGGAGAGTTTTACATGTAGTTGTTTGATTTACTTTTATGCACAACAGTGTTGTTATTGTTAATTAAAACTATTAATAATTTCCGTTAATTGAAAAAGTTGAAAAAAGACATAAATATTACATAAAAAAATTAAATAACTTATCATTAAAAAACAAAAATTAGAAATGTTGCCTCGGCAAATAAATTAATTTTAAGTTGAAGTATTAAAATTACTAAAACTGAAATAAAAATAAATTAAAAGTTTAACACAATTATAAAAAAAAGACAAAAGTACATAAAAATTAAACAAACTAAAATTAAAATGAAAATAAAATATGTAAATAAAAGCTAGTTCAAAATATCAATAAACAGTATAATATAGTAAAAAAATAGCATATAAATATTACTTAACACTAATTCAAAGCCACTTACAAATGATGAACAACATACGCAATGAAAGGACATTTTAAGGCTATTTAATTTTTTTATTTTTTTTTTAATAAAAAATATATAAAATATAAATATTAAATGAAAAAACTAAACTTAAAAAATTAAGTACTAAAATTACTAAAACTAAAACTGAAATAAAAATAAATTAAAAGCTAAACAGAATTATTATAAAAATGACAAAAAGTGCATATAAAGTTCAAAATATCAATAAAAACAATCTTTTGGCACTTACAAATGAGGAACATCACATGCATGAAAGGGCATTTTAACTTGTTCTGTTTTGTTCTATTTTATTGTGGGGGGGTTTTGCAACTTTTCATTGACGAGCAGATACAGAGAAAATAAATTATTTGAAGAGAGAGAGAAGGAATATAGTATGATAAATGGGGATACAATACATGTCGGATTCGAACCTGCACCATCAAGGCTCAAGGTCAAATACTAACTGAAGATCTGCAGCCCATAGTTCAAGGTCTGCCTCATAAAGGGCTTCCTTAATGTCTCAAAGTTTGATTATAAAATTAACATTAAAAGTGCAAAGTAAAATTTCAGAGTCACAGTAATAAACCAGCAGAACATCACAAATCTCAATATTGTATGACGTCAAAAACCTTCAACCATCAAACCTTCACATTTAACCTTCACTGCCCATCTGCCTAGAGGCCAATAAATTTAACAATTAATCTTACAGGTAATCAGTTCTCAAGCTAAACGATGCATACAAAACTTTCGGTCCACAATTACACAAATTATGGGACCAGAACGACGCCTCCTGACAGGCTGCCGCCATGCTGTCGAAGTGAAATTATGGACTAAACAGGTGTTACGAAAAACAGCAGCCTGTGTTTTCACCTCATTCACATGTCATGCTGGGATATGAAAGTCAACAGAGTTTCAAGCTGAGCCTTAAAAATTAACAGAACCTTAAAAAAGTCTTTACAGATGGCTGAGGGCCACCAAAGCAAAGCCAAAAACCTCAAGATCTATGAACCACCTTGTAAAACACGATCATCATTCAAACTCACGTTTCACATCGATGCTAGAGAAGAAAATAAGTGAGAAGGGCAATGGTGGGAAGCTAAAAAACAAGAACTCAATGACCTCCCATTAATTCTCTCCTCCTGCACATATCGTACTTCCCAAGGGGCCCTGAAAACACTATCTGAGCATCTGCCTATCCAGCACTGCATTAATTTCAACCTCTGCTTTCTGGAAAAGGCTTGGAATCAGTCTTCTAAAATACTGCCACTGAACTCTCAATCCACATGCAACTCCCACCCATGCTTCCCACATTTGACACTTGCCTTTTAGTTACTAAATCTAAAATCACCAGCTTTGTGAGTTGCATATTGTTGAACTTGTTAGTGGTGTTTGCTAAGGCAACAATCACTGTTATTATTATTGCTCATACTTAGGGTTAAGGGTTTCTTCAAATAAATAATAAATAGAAGATAAAATAGGCGTAAAAATAAAATGTCATAGACCTACATTCAAAGAAAAACAGAGAATAGAAGTACTGAAACTGGTCTTTAAAAATCACTTTATGGGGTTAACCCTAACCCTATATGTCTATCACTGTAAAAAAATAAATAAATATATATATATATATATATATATATATATATATATATATATATATATATATACAGGTGCAGCTCAATAAATTAGAATGTCGTGGAAAAGTTCATTTATTTCAGTAATTCAACTCAAATTGTGAAATTCGTGTATTAAATAAAATCAATGCACACAGACTGAAGTAGTTTAAGTCTTTGGTTCTTTAAATTGTGATGATTTTGGCTCACATTTAACAAAAACCCACCAATTCACTATCTCAACAAATTAGAATACTTCATAAGACCAATAAAAATAACATTTTTAGTGAATTGTTGGCCTTCTGGAAAGTATGTTCATTTACTGCATATGTACTCAATACTTGGTAGGGGCTCCTTTTGCTTTAATTACTGCCTCAATTCGGCGTGGCATGGAGGTGATCAGTTTGTGGCACTGCTGAGGTGGTATGGAAGCCCAGGTTTCATTGACAGTGGCCTTCAGCTCATCTGCATTTTTTGGTCTCTTGTTTCTCATTTTCTTCTTGACAATAGGTCTGGTGAGTTTGCTGGCCAGTCAAGCACACCAACACCATGGTCATTTAACCAACTTTTGGTGCTTTTGCAGTGTGGGCAGGTGCCAAATCCTGCTGGAAAATGAAATCAGCATCTTTAAAAAGCTGGTCAGCAGAAGGAAGCATGAAGTGCTCCAAAATTTCTTGGTAAACGGGTGCAGTGACTTTGGTTTTCAAAAAACACAATGGACCAACACCAGCAGATGACATTGCACCCCAAATCATCACAGACTGTGGAAACTTAACACTGGACTTCAAGCAACTTGGGCTATGAGCTTCTCCACCCTTCCTCCAGACTCTAGGACCTTGGTTTCCAAATGAAATACAAAACTTGCTCTCATCTGAAAAGAGGACTTTGGACCACTGGGCAACAGTCCAGTTCTTCTTCTCCTTAGCCCAGGTAAGACGCCTCTGATGTTGTCTGTGGTTCAGGAGTGGCTTAACAAGAGGAATACGACAACTGTAGCTAAATTCCTTGACATGTCTGTGTGTGGTGGCTCTTGATGCCTTGACCCCAGCCTCAGTCCATTCCTTGTGAAGTTCACCCAAATTCTTGAATCAATTTTGCTTGACAATCCTCATAAGGCTACGGTTCTCTCGGTTGGTTGTGCATCTTTTTCTTCCACACTTTTCCTTCCACTCAACTTTCTGTTAACATGCTTGGATACAGCACTCTGTGAACAGCCAGCTTCTTTGGCAATGAATGTTTGTGGCTATTCTAATTTGTTGAGATAGTGAATTGGTGGGTTTTTGTTATATGTCAGCCAAAATCATCACAATTAAAAGAACCAAAGACTTAAACTACTTCAGTCTGTGTGCACTGAATTTATTTAATACACGAGTTTCACAATTTGAGTTGAATTACTGAAATAAATGAACTTTTCCACGACATTCTAATTTATTGAGATGCACCTGTATATTTTACCCATTTCTACTTAAAAAAAAAAAAAAAAAAAACTTGTATTTACATTAACCATTATTTTTATACATTTTACATAACTTAAAAAGTGTACAATATGGATATAAATAGATACAAATGTTTTGATGTCCAGATGTGTGTGTGTGTTTATAAATATATCATAATGTATAAACATTATATATAGAAATATGACAAATATCTAACATAGAAATATAATATATATAACTAATCATTTTTAATTGTATCCAAAAACTTTGCATTTTAAAGTGTATTGTTTGTGTGAGTGCATGCATGTATGCATGTATATGTATATGTGTATGGATATGTATGTGTGTGTATATATATATATATATATATATATATATATATATATATATATATATATATATATATATACATATACACATATATTTATATACACATATATATATATATATATATATATATATATATATACACACATACACACACACACACACACACAGTCAAACCAAAATTTATTCGGACACCTTTTACATTTCTCACATTATCACAGTTTATTCACTGTAGTTTAGAAAATAGTAATAAAATATGACAAGAACTCAGAGTTAAACTGTGTCAGAACAAATTCATCTTGATAATGTCAGATAACTTTGAAAGAAAGGTATGCAACAAAACATTGTCAGATCAAAGTGTCAAATCAATCAATTTTTGGCCCCAAATTTTTAACAATTTTACTGGTAGTCCATTGTATGAAGAATTTTTGGGTATAATATGTCAGTTTACTTTATTTTGCTATCCTCACTTACATAAATGAACTATAATGTCCTGCACCCACTAGTAAAAAAAAAAAATATCAAAAATTATATCTGGTGTCTGAATAATTTTTAGTTTGACTGTATATACATACAGTGGTGGCCAAAATTATTAGAACGCTAGTATTTTCACCAGCTAAAAAATGGTTTTAAGTCAGTAATTTCTATCTTTTGCTGTAGTGTGTCAGTAGGAAATATCAGTTTACATTTCCAAACATTCATTTTCCCATTAATTGTAATAATCCAGAGTGATTTTTGTTTGCACATGGCGTCTGCCAACAGCCAGTGCTCCACACAGAGATCTGATCTCATCATCATCCAGTCCGTCTGGAATGACATGAAGAAACAGAACAAACTGAGACAGACTAAATCCAGAAGAACTATGGCAACGTCTCCAAGATGCTTCAAGAAACCTACCTGCAGCAAAGCTACAGTACTGTTAAAAGTTCTAGGCACTTGTATAAAAATGCTGTAAAATGAGGATGCTGTGAAAAATAATGGCATAAAAAGATTTTCTTTATCAGTTAACTTCTATTAACTAAATTAAATCAACATTTGTTGTGACCATCCTTTGTGTTTGAAGCAGCTTTTGCCCTAGGTGCACTTGCGCATAGCTTTTCAGGTAGCTTTGCAGGTAGCTCTCTTGAAGCATCTTGGAGATGTATTTAAGATTTCAAATATTTAAGTTTTGTTTACTTATATAGTCTTAATTTATAAACAGGAAAATTACAACTTTTCTGTAAGAAGTCCACAGGAACATTGCATATGTGTCTTCCTCATGCTCTGTTTCGGACTGAACACTGGGATATCTATACGTCTTATGCAGATCCCACAGTCCTTTGTGAAAATTAAAGAATTGATTTCAAAGGCATAATGGGAAAATCTACAAGGCAATCTGAGGTGTGAAGAGGGACATCCAACCCTGATAAAGCACACACCCTCAAACAAACAATGGAAAAAGAAAGCCAGAAGATACATTCCACAGATAGACCTGAAGATACGACCCGGGCCCGATGATATATGATATGTGACTCATTTACCTTATGACAGGTCATAAAAAACGGACGTATAGGGAACGGGAGGGGGTTATGTTTGTGTATGTGAGCGTTTGTGGTTGCATTGTCACAAACTGGTTTTCTTGTGGAAAAAATAGGCTGCCTCCTTATCATGTGGAGACACGAACGGCATTCCAGCCCGCCGAACAGCCTACACACTCTTTTATTTGAATCAACTTGACCCTGCAGGGCAGCCTGCCAGCGAACTGTGCACTATGCGCGCTCTCTGTCTTTCACTCTCTGCGCAGTACACTATGTTCCTGGCCCAAGCTCAAAAATGTGTTCACCCTGCACTGGCTCAAAATGAATGGAGGAGTACACAAACTTTTCACCCTATCAAATCTATCTCACTCCCACTTTTTTTGTCTAATTTAGACACGTCATATAGGGGCAGTTCCCAAACCAGCGGGAACAGGACGGAACCGCTGCGTTATGGAGAGGGATGCCAGGCCACAGAAAAGTGTGTCATTGCCAAGGACGCCCTAGTTTGGTTTGCAATTGCAGGAAAATATACAGGAAATTAATTATAGCTAGAACTGCAGGTGAAATTAATTGAGAAATAAAGCAACGTGGTTAATGTCTAGATGCATGTCTGTCATTTTCCTCTCTTCCTGTAAATGGACGCGAAACATTTTTCCTACGAAAGCCGGGCAAGTAAACAATCTGTTTTTTTTTTTAAACAAATGGTTTCAATCTTGAATCCAGGAAGCGGGGCTGATTTAAAAGACACTTTTAAAAGGAGGCATGGGAATAACAGCTAAACATAGATGTGATTTGGAAGAGTTCGAGGCTGACAGACATTTCAGACAGAGATGTTGCAGAATTCTTCATGACACCTTGGGAAAATTTTAAAATGACATTTTAAAGATGCTCTTTTTTTAAATCCAAAAACCTGTCTGTTCTGGTTCTGATCAGTGGGGGGAAAACAAAACTAAACACACATAATTCTTCCCATATCTTCTGTTATTGACGTCAAAGATGTTCAATCAAACTCTATGGTATTTTGGCACAAATTCATCTGTCACTTGGTAAAGCTAGACGAATTATATAGATGTCAACACGGATAATTCAAGTGACATGCCCCATTCTCAAAAACCATGAACAAAACTACAAGAGGTGAAAGAAAACACTCAAAAATGAAAGAATATTACTAAAAAAAAAAAAAATAAATCACTCATCAAAGATAGACATAATTTGCACCAACCACAATGTGTTCTGTATGGTGAATAATTGACTGCAGAGATTAATATTATGTAATTATTAATGGTGTAATTATTTATAATAATGTATCTATTTATTTATTTTAATATTTAAAAATATATTTATATGTAATTAATATTTTTAAATAAATATTTAATATTATATTGATTTTATGAATATAACAATTAATACAACCTTTATTTTGAGGGAGTTTCTGTTTACTTCTGATCTGTACAGCAATCAGTTGTGGTATTGAGTTTGGTTGCCATTTAAGGTGCAGCAAACCACTAATCTAGATTTTTAAGGTCCCTTGACCTAAATGGTTCAGAGAACCATTTCTAAAGAATCTTTAATAATTTACAATGACAAAGAAATCTATATCTTCTTGAGTTCTGGAGTGTTCTCAAATTATTAACTGGATCTGCGCCACATGACCAGACAAAACTACAAGAAAAAACCTTTGAATGTTTCACCAATGTGTGATGTGATGCCTTCCAACTATTCCAACTATTAATGAGTCAAATCAGAGCTGTGTTTATGCAGTGCTTCCACATGACAAATTTGCCTAACACTGCCCTTCCAGGAATCTGAAGAACTATCTAGTCTGGACAATTACAGTCTATGACAGTAACTGTGAATTGTACCATTATGACAATAAGATGCATCATGCTGAATTATGATAATCATGGTCAAAGATCACTAGCATAAGACAGATCACTTCATGATGTCATTGCTGATGACACAGAAATCAAGAATAACATTCCTGGTATAAAACATCAGGATATATTTGAAATAGATCATTCCAAAATGTAAATTAGGTCATCAATTAATCACTCCCATGTCATTCCAAAACTACATGACTTTCATTTTAGGGAACACAAAAGACATTCTGAAGAATTATGCAACTGCTTTTGTGAAATAAAATGAACGTCAATGGGATCCAGTGATGTTTTGGATGTCATTGACTTTCACTGTATGGACAAAAGCAGTTGCCCCATTAACATTTCAAATTAACTGAGGACTGAACCTGAACTGTGTTTGCAACCCAACTCATAACCAATTCACTACCATTACAGGTGCTAAGCTAGGCACACAGTTATTAAATTACCTAATTAACCTTCACTGCTTCATCTAATTTACATTCTCACACCAGAGTGTACTATATATTTCTAATCTAAATCTAGTTACTTTGTTTTGCATTATTTCACGTAGCATGTGTAAGACATCTCAGAAATGACTTGTACTCCACGTTGACTTTCAAATGCAATATGCATTACATATCATATTCAATTATAAGATGCATAGTGCTGTAGCTGAAAACCATCATTTTGAATTGGTATAACAACATATTTGAGTTAGACTGGCATTATTTACCTTTCATACCTTTATGCAATTTAAAACTAAAGTCATGTCATGGGTCACGTGGAAAATAATATGACATGGCTGTTAAGCCACATTTGATCTTTTATTCAGATGACTTGAGTGAGACATGTACTCTACAAAATGTCAAATATTAATAAACTAATACCAAGAAAGGTTGCAAATATATATTCAGGCCAAAGGTAAGTCCTAAAAGGAGCAGGGACATTGAGAACCCTGATGAAAGCTTAAGACGTCTTGTTTGAGGAATCATAGCGCCCCCTACTGAGCAACAGTGCAATATATCACCTCATCCAAAGTTTTCTCTTTTAATAATTTTTTTTTTCTCCCCATTCTAAAATATGTTTTCTTCTTTTAAAGTTAATATGAAAGCACTTTAATATATGTACAATTATTCTGCCAATGTAAAGATAAAACATACTTACAGCAACTGGATTTAGAAAGTCAATATGTTCTTTTGAAGCTGAGTTCTCCTCCTCTATCTCACTGTCTGAATCAATAGAGGGCAGGTCATCTGTCTCTGAGGGTATAAGCAGCAGGTATTCAGGATTAAATAACAAGCCAGTGCATATTAAACTACAGTTATGAACTTCGAGCACTGCAGCCAGAACAGATGGTTTTGATTGGACAAGAGTATTTTTACATCATTCCACATTCCTGATCGCACTTGTCAAGTAATAATTGCACTACACTTGTTGAGTAACAAGTACTTTAATACTCTTTAACTGAGAAACAATGAGAAATATCATTATAAGAGAATCAAAAAGATACATTATTTACTACAATGGTGCTAAATTCTCTTTTATTCAAAATTATTCTGCCATATAACCACCTGCATAATTTATCTTTTGGGATTTCATCTGATGTTTTATAATTCAGGATGTGTATTTCAAACAGAATGAATCCCCCTCCCCCCGCCCCAAAAGAAAAAATGTATTTAATGTTTTTCTTTACATTTAGAATTTTACAGTTTTAATGTTTGATTTATAATTTTCACATTTATTTAAAATAATTTTCATATACATTTTCACACACAAACGTAATTATATAAGGCAATTTTCAGTAATTATACAGGAAACCAGCCATAAATTCTATAAGCATCTTTGCTAGAAAAGGGTGGCCATTTATCTATGTTAGCCATTTAGATCATTTAACCTGATAAAAATGTCTAACTTTAATCTAATAAAAATGCTGACTAGAAGAATTAACAACTAAATTTCAAACGGTGCAATGCAAAAAGTATAAATAAAATAAATAAATAAATGTTAGACTGACTGGCCCAAAACACTGTAATATTCGCCCCAGTCCAGTGGGCAATCCATATTGTTAAGCCCTGAAATCATGGGTCAAATTAAGCTCCTGAAAGATTCATTCACATTACTACCAAAAAATGTCTATGTTCTCACCTACTCCAGTGCTGAACATCCGCAGACTTCTGCAATAGTCAACAGGATGTTGTTTGTGTGTTCTGGGTGGCTGTGGTGCCTGTGTGACACTCAGTCGAGGAGGAGGATGACTATCACCGTCTGATTCTTCCTCCTCACTGGAGCTCCAGGCAATGTGCACCGGTTCATCTGTGCCAGCATCCCTGTTGCCTTAAATGAGTACTTTTGTTCAGCAAGGATGCATTAAATTGATCAAAAGTGACAGTAAAGACATATAATGATATAAAGGATTTCTATTTCAAACAATGCTGTTATTTTGAACTTTCTATTCATCAAAGAATCCTGAAAAAACTGCATCATAGTTTCCACAAAAATATTAAGACGCACAACTGCTTTCAACACTGATAATAATCAGAAATGTTTCTTCAGCAGCAAATCAGCATATTAGAATGATTTCTAAAGGATCATGTGACACTAAAGGCTCATCATGTGACACAGCATTAATATGAATTGTACAATTTATGGATTGATCAATCTGTTGTATTACCAGTAACAGACGTCAGAGCCACTTTACGTGCGTTTCTGCTCTTCCTCTCTGATGTTTGCAGCTTCTGAAACACAAACACATGATGTTCAGTGCATCTGTTTAACAGACCGACAGCATTACATACATCTAGTGTAACACACCTGAATGACAGAAGTGTCCAGGAAACTGTCCCCACATCTCTCCCAGGACTTTGTGGCAGGTGTGGATGTTCTGGCAGATGCTTTTCCTGCCTTTTTGAAAGTGTCTTTCACATCGTCTGGGAATAGCACACACCTCATGTCCAGGTTTCTCTTCCGCTGAAATCACACACAAACACACATTAAAATTAATTACCGTAATCAACAATAATATATACACACATATATATATATATATATATATATATATATATATATACATACAGAGAGAGAAAGTTTTTTATATTAATTAATTGATTTTAGTTTTGTTAATCTAGAAAAAGAGTGGCCACTTTGAAAAAGCTCAAATTGCAACATAGCTTTGTGGTTTTTATTTCATGGTCACTACATAATTATTGTACTAACATTTACAACCAATGTTATTTCATAGATAAAATAAAATATGTAAAACATGAGTAGGTGTGTCCAAATATTTGACTGATAAGTACATATTCATATATTGGTCTCTTTAATTGTTCTCTTTTCCTAGCTTATTGTGTGATTTATATTTCTAGTTCTGCTCAATTTGTATTGAGTGAATAAAGTGAATAATAACACATCGACTGGACTGACAGTCAATAAAAATATACAACTGGTTCTCACAAACATATGAAACACATTAAGAGTTTGAGAAAGTCTGTTAACAAAGTGTTTATTGATCGCTTACCTTGCCCATGATGTTTAGTAAATGTTTTACGACTTTATTTTTCCTCAAATAGTGCTTATTTCGTAATTAAATAATAAGTGTTTACATTGTTGTACTGTAGTTCGCTGCAGTTTCTTCTTCGGTTCGTCTCTCCCGCTCTTTTAGTTCGTGACGCTGCGCGCTACTGACACCTGGCGGCCAGAGCACAAGATCAATTAAATTTTTACACAATTTAGTTTTTTATAATAGTATTATAAATAAAATCGTCTCTTTTTGTAAAAAAAAATCATACTCTCTTAAGACGTTTATTTATATGAAAAAATAAAAACACACTAACGATAACTGAAAAATATTAACCAACCTAATGTTCCTGTTCTATAAAATATGCTAATTTGTGTTTTTGTCAATTATTTTTTTAAAAGCAATTCAAAGTAAAATTCTTATCCAAACCTCAAACTTACAGCACGCTGAAGGAGTTTCAAAAGTTTTGATTGTATATTTCCTTTATATTAATGACCAACGTCAAACATTTGGTGTTACAGAAAAGTCTTCGGTGTCTCATTTAATCTACTTAAAACAGCGGAAAGCATGAACTCAGAGATATTAAAATATATGTCTACTATAATGGACAAAAAGAATCATTTTACCCTAACTTAATCATAATAAAAACAAAGGATTTATTCCTTTTGAAAGTGAAAGGGTTTTATTAGGGCAAGTCTATCGTATCTCCATAGATTTTAAACAGCAAGTTAAACATACAAAAAACATTTAACATTTTTTTTATTTATTTTTTTTATTAAATATGTAAAAAGCAGGTCAAGTTATTCACAAATAAAATGCAAACATGCAACACATTTGGGGAATGCATAAGGGGAGATACTGTGAGGGAAATAAAAAGAAAAACATTGTCTATTTATAATTATTAACAGTACATATGTTTACATTCCTTTTCATTGTACACAATAATAAATGACATAAGCGTTGACCTGTGGAGAATATTGACGAGTATCAGGAGATCACGAGAATGCTGTTTTCTGTTCAGAAGACCTGTGCTTTAGAGCAACAGTTAACAAAAATCTTCAAGATGCATCGTTTTCTTCAGATGACGGCTGTTTTGTTATTGTACATATAAAGTAATACATGTTTAGACGCAGAATACGGATTGCACAGTTCAAATGAAATGCTTCCTATCAAACACTGATTGGCTTCCACCTTTGTGAAGCTGAGACACATTTAACAACAAAAAAAAAGAAAAGAGTATATTTCCTTTAACATGGTGAAAAATTGAACCAAGTTTCCAAATGAATCACATGGGTTTATGTTACCAGTATGCATTAGGCTATAATGCAAAATTTACCATGGTGACCAATAGTTAATCTTTTGAAGGAATCTATCATGAGGCGATATTTCACAAATGTACCGGTGGCTCTTTGAGCTACTCTTATTGCAATATTTTTAAATTTAATGGTTCAATACGTCACATCTAACAGCTTAAAGAATAAAAACAGGTCAATTCTCCTTCATCGGTGCGGTGAGATGAAAAACAGCAGGTGGAAATGCCAACAAACTTCAGTTAAAGTAAAAACCGAATGGAGTTGATGTGCAGTGGTTGTTATCACGGGCTTCACACGAACAACATTCACCAATTAAGCTGCTGTTGGATGATGTTCATAATAGCCATGATGCAATTAAACAGGGCTTCGAAATGAAAAAAATAAAAAGAAGACACGTTTGAATATTTGGCCAATTTTTCTCATTCCTTTATCACGAGAGCAAGTGAGAAATAAACCGTCATGAGTTTGAGGAAATGAACACAAAAGCAGTTTTCTGACTGAGTGCATGTATGTTCAGGTGTCTGTTTGATTGACAGCTGTTCAGTATTCGTCCTGTGCGTCGTCAGGGACGTCCTCCTCCTGAGCCGGAGCCTCATGTTCCTCTCCACCGGCCTCCTGCACACACACAGTTGTTTGTTGTTAGTTATTTTTGAGGATCTTGTCATATTGGATAGTCAGCTTGTCTGTTATGAAATAACTGACTGCGTATGAAGCACTTAATTTGAAGGGTTGTATCACAAGAAACAAGATCAAAAACACAGCAGAAAAGGGTCTTTTAGAAATCATCAATGATGTCACAACTGAAGAGTACATTGATTTATGACCAATAAGTTGTACATCTATTCAGTACTGAATGATAATTTGAACTAGAGTAGTAGTATGAAGCATGTTAAAAATAACAGGTAAATGACAGAGTGAGGGTTAAAATAATTATGAAAATTGAAATGATGGCCATTTCTTGGCCTTGACCAACATCATAAGTGGACTTCAGGGGGAAAATGCAATGTAAGTGTAGAATATGACCCCTTTTAAGGAGGGAAGAAAAAATAAATAATAAAGGTCTGTTTTATTAAAACAAAACAAAAAAAATTTTTTAATAAATAATAAAAAAAATAATAATACTAATAATAAATGGGATGACGCTTTGTTAAAAGAAGAGCAGAAAAAGTAATTTAAATAAATACATAAATAAATGTTTTGTGTCTTAAAAGAAAAATTGCAGAAAAATTCATTTAAATAGGTTTGATGGATTAAAAGAACATTAAAACAGTAGTAGTAGTGGTAATAATAATAATAATAATAATAATAACAATAATAATAATAATCTGTGAACAGTGTTAAGTTTTTATTCAAATAAAAAAAGTGGAAAAAATAATATATAAATATATTTAAAAAACAAAACAAAAGGTTTGGCATCTTATTAAAATAATCATAATAATAAATTTTGTGTTTTATTAAAAACAAAAAAGTACTGAATGAATGAATGAATGAATACAGTTTGCTGAAATAGAACTTGCAGCACTAACCTGGTCATCTGCAGAGTACAGCACCTCCATGAGTCTCTCCACAAAGGGCCCGTTGTCCTGGCCCTGCTCCTGACACAGCAGCTCCACCTCTCTCAGCTTCCCAAAGTAGAAATCCCGCTCCTTCTCCACTCCTTCTAGTGCTAGCTTTAATGTATTGAGCTGCAGCAGAGGAAAGACGCAAGAGTTACAAATGACATAAAACACTGTAAATAGACAGTAAAAGCTGGTTATTGCTTTGGTAGACATGCTTCTAAACAACATAATTCTTCACTGAAAATATACACTTCCTGATACCATATTTGATTGGTCAAAAAGTGAGTTTACCTTGCTTTTATGGCTGTAATTCCAAAAAAAAAAAAAAAAAAGTGCCCAAGTACTAAGTCAACTAGCTTTTAGGTCACTAGGTTCCCAAAAATGCCTTCTACAGGTCAACCTGTCTGCTCACAGTCTATGAGGTCATAAGAACATCTATAAAGATGTCTATGATTTTGTAAGGATGTCTAGAAAGATGCCTATGATGTCATAAGGACATTTAGGAAGACATCTGTGTTTAGAAATCTAATTGCAATATTTATGGTAAAAATTGCAATTTAATGCAATAAATAAAAATTCCAGGTTTGTTGTGCTTGTTTGTAGGGCTGCACAGTTTGGCCAAAATTGTGTGATTACATATCAATATAGTTACATAATAATAATAATAATAATAATAATAATAATAATAATAATAAAAAATTATTACTATTATTATTAAATATATATTTATTGCAAAATCAAGAAATAAGAAGTATTACTATTGTAATGTGTCACTGCAGAATAAACAAGAGCATTTGACTGAGTTCCTACAAATGTTCCATTTCAAAATTCCATACTTTTCCAGACTCAAATTTGAACCTCTCAGTAGATTTTCAGACCATATTTAACATAATTGGTTCATAAAGCATTATTTTCAGCTTTATATTTGCTATATAGTACAGTTATCTGTAAATATTTTTTATTTTCTCAGGGGGTTTTCTTCATTGATTTTCTTGAAGTGACAACATACAGAGCCCCTAAAAAATAATTAAAAAAATAAAAAAACCTGACTTTTACACGTACAAAATAATTTTTTTTGTACCTTTGAGAAACTATTCACATGTGTATGGGAATTTTTTGCATGCTTACGCATTACAATTTCTAGTTTTATATAACCTCTTGTGCATCACTTTGTGCATCACTGCAATCTTACTATGAATAAAACAAGAGCATGGATGCACATGAATTAACATATCTATTTGCTTAAATTTTGGCTATTCTTATGTTAGTACCGCTAATATCAAGGACTAATGTCCAATTTAACACATCCTCTGTGGTGGCACACAAACCATGACACGAAATGGGCTGATGGCATAAAATTAGCCAAGTTCAAGGATTTATAAAAAAAAAAAAGACAGGTACTGTAAAAATAAGTGTTTAAAATTTGGTTTTTGTTAGGGCAGTATGCCATATTTCAAGGCCTTAGGTCTCTTTAACACATAATTTGTGGAGGAGAAACCACACCGCAAAATGGGCTGATGGCAAAATAGGTGGCTCAGTGTGCATTGTCCTATATGCCAAGTTTCTCGTGCGCACATAAAAGTCTGTATATTTTTTTTATTTTTGCAAAGGTCCTTAAGGCTATGTAATAAGGTGCTAAGAATATTGTGAGAAGAAACCCAAAATGTTTATAACCTGCAGTTTTGCATAATGAAAAAGTGCACCTTGAATTCTTTGTCATATTTTGACTTTGACTTCTTGTAGAATAAATTTATTTTCAATAAATTCTTAATGTTCTATTATACAAAACTAAATAGGGGCAAAAGTCTGGAAACACAAATACTTTTCCATACTTTGCTTTCTTTTTTCCGTATTTTTCCAGGCCTGGAAAATACTTAAATCAAATTCCACACTTTCCCTACTGTTCAAAACCCCATAGGAACGCTGATTTGATTTTACATTACACAACCATAAAATTATAATAGTACCATATGTGAAGAATCTAATATATGATTAAAAAAGTAAATTTTTTTTAAACAAACTCTTTTTTTTTTTTAAAGATAAATTCACTTAAAACTCAAGTAAATGTATCTTGATTTAAAGATGTTTTAGATCTTTATTTTGGAAAACAAGGCAAAAACTTTTTTTTTGTATTTAATGCCATGACGTTAGAATTTAAGACTTTCTGCTCAAATTTAAGATCTTTTAAAAGCTTATTTTGTTAATTATGCCTTTTTAAGACTTTAAGACCTCCAGAAACCCCAGTCTTCTAAAATGCTCTACTAATAAATTATTTCATGGGTTTGTTCAGCATTTATAACCATTATGTTCTTGACAGCTCATCTAATTAAAGATTTGAATAGCATTAATAGCGTTAGGGATGTCCACCTGTTCGTTTAGTTGTGTTACTTGGGCTTCCAGCTCCTTCTCTCCTTTAGCGGGTGTCGCTGACATCACAGGGATCTTTTTGGCAGAGGAGGGTCGGGAGGTGGAGGTGGAGGTGGAGGAGGAGGTGGAGGATTTAAGAGTTGAACTGGCTGATCTAGTAGCTCCTGAACACAAGTTAACGGATGCCATGATGCAATTTAGTAGATGCCAAATGCCAGCTGATTAATGTTGGTTATAAATAAACAATGTCACAAGCAGCCCAACAGACCTGCGGTGGGAGAGCTGGCGGCATGGTGGGTTTTCTTTGGCAGGTTGAAGATTTGCTCGCCGGGATCTGGAGGGGGAATGGCGTCCTGGCCCTGTCTGGCCTGCACCGGGTCGTACTCCTTCCCGTCGTAGTTGGCGTCAAAGAACTTCTTGAACCACTGAATGAAGTCCAGGTTGTCTTGAAACCGTCCCTTGACGAGCTTCTCTACAGGGATGATCTAAGAGGAAAGGAAACAAGATGTGAGTGTAAATGTGAAGAAATTACATTACACAGATAACTTTGCATAACAAATACAGATTTATATGTTAAATTATAGGTTCACAAAGTGGTTTGAAAATAAAATAAAAATAAAATTTTTAAAATATTTAATTTATCTGTCATGTGACTGTTAATAGACAGAGAACTGCAAATACCTGAAGGTGTTATTAAATTATTAAAATATTCATTTAAAATCTCAAGTAAACTTCAGCTGACAAAAGGGGTTCAGCTGACAAAAAAAAAAAGTTTATGAATCCCTGCATTAATTAACTTAAATGATTATTTAAAATTATACTTGTGATTTTTAATTGCATGCACTAGAAATATCTTTTATTGCATGCATTAAGAAAGTCTCCATCTGTCAGATATCACTAAAATAAGTGTCCTAAGAAACCTCTGACTGCCTGGAATTAAAAAAAAAATTATGCAAATAAAAAATAAAAATTTTGTGGCCCAATCACGCTGCTTCTAGCAAATCAGAAACACTTTCTGCATGTCAATCATTTTGCACATTTGGGGGTTTTTTATGTCTTTGGAGGGTGTCTTTTTTTAATGATGCCTTTGGAGGGTGTGTGGTTGAAAATTGGTTGGAATTGCTTACAGTTTGAGGTAAAATAACTGGTTATATGCATTAGGTTTCATAAAACATCAACATTTTATAAAACAACAAATATGGAACATTTTAAAAAAGGATAGCACTAAATGAATTACAAGGCTAAACAGTAGAACCAGGTCTAACACTCTAAATTTTCAATTTATTTATTTATTTATTTTATTTTTTTGCATTAAATAGTAAATATATTTAATAAATGTATAAAATTATTACAACTGTTATTAAACTAACATTATTTTTATTAATTACTATTAATATTAACATCATTATTTACTACACATTTTTCACACAAATTTAACTTTTTCATTAAATGTTAAGTTTTTGCTATCAAGAAAGCAACAACAGCTGCACTGTAAAGAATTTTTTAAAAAGTTGTATGTTTTACAAGAAAATCTTATTTCAGTCTTTTTTTTTTTTTTTTTCAAAATTTCACATTTAATTCAATGTGTGACTTGCTATTTCTTAAAAACTGCTGGTTAATTACACTATTAATTACAGAGTGAAAATTTCTAATGTGGAAATTACACATGCATTATAACTATAAAGCAGCCACAAATTTATGAACACTATTTTAGCAGTACATTTTCAATAAGTATTTTTCTCCATTCTTTTTCTCCAATGGGACAAGAGCTATGTGAATAACAGAATTAAATCAGTCTGGGGTTTTGAGATCTTTCATTTATTTATTACTCATCATACAAATCCACTACTGTTCTTCGTGTTAAAATGTACTTTTCTATGGTGATTTTGAGAGGGATTTCATTTCTAATCAGATTTTCAGTGGTTCTAGTGAAAGCATGATTGAAAGGCCCTCACGTTTGTCTCACCTTATCAACATTCATCCTCTTGAAGGAGGCCTGCAGGAGTTTGAAGTTGTGGATGTATTCATGCTCCAACTTGGCCTGGAATTTCACCTTCTTAAGACTGATGCAGCCGGGAAACAGCATGTCCATGAACTGACAGTACGCTGCTCCTGCAAAGAGATGCACAGAACATTCGCTGGGTGAAAAAGGTTTCGTGAGGACATTATTTAGGACACATTCTGCTTCTCTAAGATCTCCACCACTTTCTACCAGATTTAGTTTCAGCCTCAGGTTCATCTAAGTGTCCAAGTTACTCTGCTGTAAACTTAATCTCCCCAATCAGAAGAAATAAAACAAGGGCACTTAAAGGGAGAACCATTTGACCCCAAGGATGTAATTTAAAATGCCACGTAAATCAATGTCTTCTGCCTGTCTAGGTAAACCTGGAGCCATTCCAGAGGATATTCAGTGTCTCAGAAATCTTTAAATACCTCTGGCCTGACCTGTGCTTATGCTGAACTAAATTAAGGTCTTGAGGTCCGATGTGACGTCATAATGCTAAAGCACAGAAGTGTTGTCCACAAATTGATTTGTTTATTGTTGGTTTTTTTGAGACTATTTCGAACATGTAAACCAAATGTATTTACATGATTACTGTAAAGACATTTGTTCTCAAAACTCTCAAAACATAATACTTATAAGCCCTGAGATTTTAATGCAGAACGTCTCTAACTGTATGTTTAGGTAGAAATTAGATTTAGGTAGAAATCTTATATTAATCTTAATTATTTCATTTAAGGTTTTATAAATTTCCATGCCTTTAAATCACAATTTGAATGACCTGGTAAAGATTTATTCCCTAAACTATTAACTACTTATACATTAGACTATATTTACAATTGCAAATAATGCTGTGTCTACATTATCATTTGTTTTATAAAGTCTTTTTAGTCACTAGTCTTTATTAGCCTATAATTACCATTCATTAAAATAATTCCTTTCTCATCATTAAATCAAACTTGTCAACCCTTCTGAAATCCTGCAACTAAAATCACACAAAGGACTGAACTGATCATCTTATGGTTGTGAATGAATGAAGAGGACTTTACCCCGAATGAATGTCAAACAAATAATTAAACAGTGCAAATGACACTTAATCATAGCAGTGATCAATAGTAACACAGTTATTTCAGATGAAATTAAATGCAAATGTTTGAGAACTTGAAAGAATACTGAAACTAAACATCATTTCTGATTACAACTGATTAATGAAAATGTAATATTTTAGATGACCTTTAGCTGTTTTGCAGTTCATTTAAACAACTCTGTGGTGTGAAAAAAGTTTAAATCATATTAAGGCCATATAGAATTGCATGCCTAGTAATTATTCAAAATAAAATAGATTTTGATTAAATATAGCTTGACACATTGCGCATAATACAAAAACACTATTATTAGATGATTTAAAGCTATACTTGTTTTTGGCTGCAATAAAGTAGTTATAGTTTAATTACTTTTAATTTCATAGCAGTTTAAAGGGATTAACTCCGTTCCCAGGTTCATAATTCATGACTGTGTTACCTAAAGCAGCTGAGAAATCACAACAGCTTTACTGACCAGCCAGACGAATGCATTTATTTCCACAAACGTTTAAAGGTAGCAGCCGCCCTACAGCAGCGCAGACAAGCACTAACAAAATGCCTCGTGTAAATCCTCTGGGATTACTGCTCTTTGTGTCTAATGAGTGTCAGCGGTGGTTTAAATTGGGAGGTTCACATACCTGATGACAGCTGCTCCACTTTAGTGTAGTTTAGACAGAGCAGATCGTTCACCCAGGCTGTGATGTCATGCCTGCTCATAGTCTCCTGGGTGATTGAGGTAGAATAAACGTTGACCGCCATCCCCCAGCTGTGGACGAGACACACACATCAGCTTCATCACAATCATGTGCAGATGCATTGAAGGACAGCTCAAAGTCTGAATGACACTATCAGCTCTGATACTGACTTGTCAGTCTGAGCAATTTACAAAGCATGCATACTATAACAACGATGTGTACAAAGTCTAAAATCATTCTCTTAGAGTACTTACTATAATATAATGTTTTGGAATTAAAAATATGAAATGCTTTTCTAAGAGTTTTAGTAACTAAACTGAGACAACAAAAGGCCATCTGTTGTTGAATTTATATATTTTAAAGGAATAGTTGACCCAAAAATGAAAAACTGCTGAATATGTACTCACCCTAAGGCCATCCAAGATGTAGATGAGTTTGTTTCTTCATCAGATTTGGAGAAATTTAGCATTACGTCACTTGCTCACCAATGGATGCTCTGCAGTGAATGGGTGCCGTCAGAATGAGAGTCCAAACAGATGATAAAAACATCACAATGATCCACAACCCTCTAGTCCATCAGTCAACGTCTTGTGAAACAAAAAGCTTTCAGTTTGTAAAAAACAAATCTATCATTAAGATTTTTTTTTTTTTTTTTTTTTACTTCAAACCGTTGCTTTCAGATAAAATATCTAAAGAGTCCTCTATCCATAATATTGCTATTTCCGGTGAAAAAGTCATCTGGTCTAAATCAGGAGAGAAATATGCACAGATCAAGCACCGTTTACAAGCAAAAACAGCTGTAAACAAATATGTCGGTGGATTTTGATGTGAGAGGACAACAGGGGATTTCCACTTCCTTTTTCCAATGGCGGAACTGAACTTGTATTTTGGCCATAAGCAATGGTTTAAAGTTTTAACATCTTAATGATTTGATTAAGGATTTGTTTCTTATAAACATGCAGCTTTTAGCTTTCACAAGGCATTAATTGATGGACTGGAGTGGTGTGGATTATTTGAGGATTATTGTGATGTTTTTATCAGCTGTTTGTACTCTCATTCTGACGGCACCCATTTACTGCAGAGGATCCATTGGTGAGTAAGTGATGTAATGCTAAATTTCTCCAAATCTGTTCCCATGAAGAAAAAAACTCAACTACATCTTAGACAGACTGAGGGTAAATAAATTTTCAGTAAATTTAAATTTTTGGGACTATTCCTTTAAGAGCTCTGAACATTTTCTTCTATCTAGCGTTGCTAGATATACAGAGAACTCTACAATGTTAAATAGAAGCTTTTGAGCTTTGTTTGTTCTCATACAGAATTGTGAGTTCACCCACTGTCCATTCTCTTTTTTTAACTCAAAATTAAACAAGTAAAAAATCTAAGGAAAAAAGTTAGGCATATAAATAAACAAGTAAAGTACTTTTTAAATGTATGGACAAATATAGTAATTTTCCGTCACAGAACAGCATTTGATGTCAAACCACACTGCCTATACATTTGCATCAGACAAAAAAAAAAAAAAAAAAAAAGACGACTGTTTAGGAATTGAGGTTTGTTTGTCCTCTACTGAAACTCACATCCTTGAAAAGCTGCTGATGTGATGATAGATTTGAAACACATCTCCGTTTGATTGGGTGGATAGTTTCTGACATGATATAAGCTGATCATTATGTTCATGCTATGACTGATAACCAAAATATGGCCAATATTAAAGTTCTATTTTGTCTGAAAATAAACTTAAATCAATAGTACCAAATCAAAAGTTGTAATACTTACAATATTTTAGGCATCACAACATTATAGTATACAGTATGAAATATTGATTGTTTATTTATAGAAAGACGAACAGTGGGACCTCTAACATATCAAGTTCATGATAGCAATAATAATCTAGAAAAAAAATGGTAGAAACAAGCATTAATTGTGTTCATTTGTTTTTATCGATTTTTTTTTAAATGTGGCCCTGAAATATAATCCCTGTTACAAACAGATTATTTTAAAAAAAAATAATAATAATAATAACTATAACTTGATCTTTTGTGCCACACTTTGACAAGTAAAACAGCAATGCTGTCCACAACCAGTTATTGATAGGGCACAATTAAGCATATGAACATATCAAAGATCATCTCTACATGTATTAAACTAACCTAATTCAATCAACTGACCTAAGCCAGTTTCAGATCACTGCCAATAGAAAGATCCACCACATCAATCCCATTCTCCTTAATTTCCCAGTGCACCATCATATGAATAATGAAGCGAATCCCTCAAGAAAACCCACATCTCTTATATAAGATTTCTTTAAAATCCCTCCATGATGACCAATCCTCCTCCCTATTAATTTCTCATGGTTTTAATGAGCTTAAACACACTGCATTTCCAGACATTAGTGCTGTTGAGCTTAAAGAGCAGATTCATCTAAATTTAGCAGGAAAGATAAACAGTTTAGTGAGATGCTGGAATGAAGGGGGGGAGGAAAAAAATTCAGAGGAGCCAACAAATCAGTGTCAACAAAAGCAATCAGTCTAAAACATGTTTATAGACCCGTAAAACACATGCAATCACATTTTTACCCATGCACGAGATATTACGCAGTATTAGGCACGATATGCACGCCATAACAAACGATCTGAACAGATTTTGGGGATAGGATGGAATGAATTACATTACGCAATGGCTGACTGCTTAGTGAACATACAGGCCATGCACTGTCAAAACCAGGGAAAGCACCCTGTCAGCGCACATCCCAACATACATCCATCTCAAATCATATGCATAACGGCTGAGAAAATGCCCAAAAGCTTGAACGCATTCACTAAAGAGCGTTTAACATGGTTTTTTGTGATTGCACCATCGGGGAAACGCCATAGCTGGCTCAGGAAAAGCCCCACCGTTAAGTCAGATATCACGCAGCCATAATGGGAGTTCGGGGTTCCCAGAGCGAGTGCATTGGGAAAGCATGGATTGAAACGTATAATCTTGATATTTTCGGGTAAATGCATTGATTGTAGGTCGCTTAAAGCGGAGGTTTCTTTGTAAAGCGGCCGGCTGGTAATGGCAGTGGTGTACCTGTAGGCGCGCTCTCCGCGCACTGTGTTCTTTCTGTAGGGGATGATGTTGGTGCCGTTGCTGTCCGGAATGATGTCGTTGTTGTTCTCTCCATTGGGGGACAGAGCTTGGGTCGGACCGGGCATTTGGCTCTGTGAAATACTCGAACGGACGAGGAAAGGGACGTCGGGGTTTTCCCTGCCGCCTGCCTGCTTGTTCTCAGTATAAATCCCGTGTGTAAGAGAGAGAGAGAGAGAGTGTGTGTGTGTGTGTGTGTCTGTGTGTGTATATGGATGTCTTCCGCTCAACAGCGACCTCACCGGTGAGTCACGGAACTACAGTCATGTGACTCTGGGAGGGGTGCTTCAGATTTGAGCCAGAGGAACTTTGACTCTTCCTAAATACGACATTATATATTATACATGATGTATTATTTATAGGAATATACCTTTGGGTTCCAAAGTCCTCATAAAAAATTCCCTGGTTTCTCTTCCTAAAGACAGACCTGCATCTCGGCCTCAATTTTTTTTATTTTGATGTGCATTTTTTTCCATACTAGTTAATGCGTGGGGGAAAAATTGTGTGTTAAAGATTCATAAATATGTTATGGGTTGACAAAGACATTCTAATATGCGACTAAAGTTTATCTTTACTGCTAAATATAAATTAATCTGCTCTTTACGCACAACTTATGTCTGGAAATGCATGCAGCAGTGCACGTTTAACCTAATTATTGTCTTCAGGAAGACAAGATAGGTAAAATGACAACATTAATAATTATGGGCACCAAATCAGCATACTAGTTTGATTTCTGAAGACTGGAGTAATGATGCTGAAAATTCAATTTTGCATCATAGGAATATATTACATTTTAAACGATATTCAAATAAAAAACAGGTATTTGAAATTGTAATAGTATTTCACAATACTGTTTTTACTGTATTTTTTATCAAATAAATGCAGCTTTAGTGTGCATAAGAGACTATATACAAGCCTAAATAATTAATAATACAAATTGTAAATTATGATAAAATTATAGGCTGTAAAACACAATATAATTTCACAAGAGTCCAAAAAGAAACATAAAATGCTTTTCAGATTCTAGATATCTGGGTTTATATGTGACGAGGCCCGTGGCTCATTATTCTTCACTGTATTGCAAAGAGTGCTGTGATTTAATTTATTACATATACACATTACACAAGGTTTAGATAAGGCTCTTGTTAATGTATGTTGTATGACATCTTTACAATGTAGTCTCTCCAACCAATCAAATCTATGGTTTTTAGAGTCAAAACAGAGAGATAAATTATCTAAATGGTCTGCCGGGTCACGAGCAAACGTCTCAAAGTGATGAATGAAGATATCATACCTTTACAAGTGATTACATTACAAGTAAAAAACATTAGTGAGGTTATTTAAAGTTTTCTAATGCTCCAGCATACACCAAAACTAACTGTATGAGATTTTTCTTCAGATTAAAATTTACAGAATGTTTATGGAAAATGGTCACATGTAAATTTACAGTGCAATCTGCCCGTGATGCCATTTCACCATTCCTGATGTGATCAACTAGATGACATCTTATAGGAAAATATCTGTTGATGTTATTTATACTGGCTGAATTAAGATTTAAAAATGATGATGAGCTTTATCTAATACATGAGAGACATTCAAATGAACAAGTTTGGTTGTAACAAACCCCACTGCAGCACTCCACTGAGCCTACACAAACATGAAGTACATCAAAAAATATGACTGATAGAGTTAATATCTACAAATAATTAAATAGCCAAATAGTAAAAGTTGGTGACTGGGGTGTTCCATACATTAAACACATGCCCCTACCACTATAAATCTGGTCATAAATAAACAGTCAACGGAGAATGTTAAGCCATACATCTATTTAAGAACAATAATAAAGATGAGTCTTATATTAATGGTTGAGTTTTCAATGGCTGATACTGAGTTCCTGACAGATTAAATAATACTGATGAAGATATAAGATAACAATGCTGTTTAATTATAGCAAATATAAGCTGAAATCAAATAAACACTTATTTTACACACACTATAAATTAAATATTTTTTACAATATTTAATTTATAGTGTGTGATATATATATATATGGTAATCAGTGGGAATGATAATTGGCTAGTAATCTCAATGCCAGTAATCTCAAAATGGCTAAATATTGGCCAATTAATCATCTTGGATGATATACCAATCAATACTGTATCATAATACTAAAGAATATTGGTCAGCAAAATAAATAGAGTTAAGTGCATATACAGAGGGGTCTAACAGTCTGAGACCACATTTTTTGACTATTTTTAAATTTTCTCCATTTAAACCTGAAAACACTGTAAGCAGGACATTTTAGGATTTAGAGCATAGAAAAGTTTTGATGTAAAATGAACAAGAAATATTCTCCATTTCACATTTTCTACTACTGTAGGTCACTAATTGTATTAAATCAAAACAAAAAATAAAATAAAAAAGTAGTGACATTGATCATGTGACTCTTAGTACAGACTTTTTTGCTTCCATTCTTGAAATTCTAAGAAAAAAAGTCAAAATCAGAACAACAACTCAGAACAACAAAGAACTGCGATATATAAACTCGCAATTGCAAGAAAAAGTCAGAATTGTGAGATGAATTGTGACGTAATTCAAAAATTCTGAGATAAAAATTCAGAATTTTGAGATTTCAATACAGAATTCTGAGAAAAAAGTCAGTAAAAAAAAAAAAAAGTCGGTTTATATCTTACAATTCTGACTTTTTTCTCAAGTTGTCCAAATTATGAGATAAAAAGTCACATTACCTTTTTTATTTGTTATTCTATGGTGGAAACAAGCTTCCATAAGATGCTCTTTAGAAGATCTCAAATTGTGTTGGAGAAAATGATCATCAGATCATTTTTCTTCATGCTGTCACTAAAGCAAAAGGGCATTTTCCATTTTTTTTTACTTGAATAGAAATGAATGCAAAATATGCATTGCAACTATTGATCTCAGACCTTTGGACCCGACTGTAGGTCAGGCATAAGTTTCTGAACCAGCACTAGAATGTTAAACATGCGCTCATTGAGCTGTTTGTGTTGCAGATTACTGCATTTCAATTGCACCAGGCTGTTCAATTGTCTTTTGTTGGCTTGTTTCATCTCTCAAAGTGGCTTTGCAGTCAACCTTTCACTTATTCGTGCAATTATGTTCAACATGTGGACTAAATATCTAAAATCAATGTTAAAGTTGCACCTTGCAACCTAACCCACCAAATGCATTTCTAGAAGAACAGTGTGCTTAGAAAATTAACAACTTCATGTTAATTACAAAAGAAAAAAATAAATAAATAAATAAAGCAACACGAATTTGTGTCAGTAATATTATGCATTTATTAACCACGCCATCGTAAAACATAAAAAGTGACAGGTTAGGGTTAGGATCAATGCTCTTCAGTGTAATTGAACAGCTGCTGCTACGCTAACAAGCTACTCTGCCTGCATGATCTTTCAACTAAATGACAAAATTAAACATAAAACAATGGTTTCCCATAGCCTCGGTCCTGCCAGAGCAAAACCAAACCTCTCTATTAAGAAATCACATTAATAGTTTATACACAGCACCTGATATAAGCTCGACTCACCCGTGAACTCAACAGTAAATCCAACCAAACCAGCTGCGCTTCTCGGTTCGCACCCCACCCTCCAGCGCCTCAGAGAACCATCAGCACCACCGCTTATCCACCCGCCGCCGCTGATTGGCGGACGCGCATTCATTCTTCCCGCTGATTGGTTGACAGATAGAAAGCCCGTTGTTTTATTCATTGGCTCGTCCTTCAGTTCAGATGAATGGCTGCCGGAAGAAACGGATGTTGTCTTTCTCGACCAATGGGAATGCAGTGCGCTGCTCGTTGAATAATGGACTGTGGTTTCCTGATGTTTTATGTTTTTTTTTTAATGTATCTAAAAGGAAATGAGTGATGCGTTTATTTATCACGACGGGAAACGTTTTTTGTCACTTTGTAGTAGCCATGGCGTGTAGAAAAATAATCACTTAAAGCCTATTTACATGCAAATGTAGACCTAACAGGGGACTCATTCACAGATTTATTAGAAATAAAAGTAAAAGCATAAAAACATTTGTTACTTGAAAAATAATAAACGTTAACTGAAATAAAATAAAATATGCGAAAAATGAACTTTTTTTTTTAGCCAGTTTCCAATGAAACATTTCTAAAGGTACTAAAATAACTAAAACTGAAATATAATAATAAAAGCTATATATTGTTTTTTTTTTAAATATAAAATTTAAACACACACAAAATGACTAAAACTGAAATTAAAATGAAAACAAAAATTATAAAAATAAAAACGAGTTAAATACTAAAATAATTCCTTCATTAATATTAATTAGATTATTAATAATTAAAGTTGTGAGAACGTCCCAAATTATTAAATCACTTTATTTTTAAATATTGTTTTATTTTTATGTCAAGAATTAATTTTGATTAATTTACGTTTAAGTTAATTTTATAATTGTAAATCCTAAAGTGATTTTTGTTGTCCTATGGAAAAAAAAAAAAATAAATAATTCAACAAGGACATCTAGTGGACGTTGTGTATATTGCATCAACATATCACAATTCAAAACAGCACTGTGTGCAAAATTATTTGAAATGAAGGATGAGTTTTAACCAACATGGAACAAACTCTAAAGACATGGAAAATATAGAGACAGATATAGATTTTATGAAATAACATTAAACATGACATTTGGACACTTGATGATACTTGTACAACATATTTTTTTATTTTTCTTTAGTTCCATGCAAAATCACTGAAAAGTGCAATGGTTGGCAGCAGGGTGCGGATGCTGCTTTTTTTGTTGTTGTTCTGGTGTATAACTGTCTGTCTGAGTAAACCGTGAGAAGAATGTGAGCGCTGCAGTGTGACAGTAGCATATCAAAGAAAACACATCAATGAAAGAGTCTGGAGATGGTCAAAGCCAAACCAGTCTTCCTTAACCCGTCTACTACAGACGGTCTTTACAAGGAATTCATATTCACTGACAAAATCAAATCAAGCATGAAAATTCTGTTGTAGATCAACATATCTTACACCAAAATATACTTTTTCATCTTGTCGCTCCTTTATCAACATAACAGCACATTCAGTAGTGTCAGATGCTGTCACACATATTTGTCTCAAAAAGGTCTGTTTCATTGTATCTTAAAACATTGCAAGTTAAATAATAGAGCATGGTAAATGTACTGTGTGCTCTTTGGAGCCAAATAATATCTTCCACTGAATGCAGAGGTACAAAGTTTTGGGTGAATCTCATGAAACCTGTCAAAAAACATGCAATAGACTCTAAAATCCAAAGAAAGAAATTGCTGAAAGAAACCAGAACAATGCAATATATTTTGCATGAAGAGAAGAGAATAAATAACTTAATAAATAATACTGCAATAATGAATATATATATATATATATATATATATATATATATATATATATATATATATATATATATTACACACACAACATTGTGCTTAAGAAATAGTAATGTTCCTAAAAACTGGATTTATTTTCTTCATGCAAAACATATTACATTTTTATTTTTGAGAATTTATTAAAAATAAAAAGTTAAATAAACCTACAAACGAACAAAAACAAAAACAAAAAAAAACCCCGTAAATGTTAAAATAACAGTGAAAAAAAGAACTGGTGACATAGTGACATATATGAGATTCACCTGTTTCTGGACTGTTCTTATTAATTATAATGTATGTCTTTAAAAATTAATAAATTGCAACAAAGTACACATACCTATCCATCTATTAAATTAAACAGAGTCTGATAAGCTAAGGCAGTGTATTTGTGTATCAAACACTATGAGAAAATCTCAAATCCTTCCACTCTCAAAGAGAAACTGAAACTACAACATAATCCTACTCTTTTTATATATATATATATATATATATATATATATATATATATATATATATATATATATATATATATATGCTTTAAAAGAGCATCAGGTCAGGCTGTTATGCTCTTAATGTACAATAAAAGATGTCGTTTGTAAAGATAGCAGCTTCATTAAAGATCACCCCTACTTTACCCAACAGATATTTAAATACAGTACAAGTTTGAACAGATACACACGGAAATAAACCAAACCGAACACATTAACACCAAGGAAATGAAATAATCTCATAATCACTGGATTTATGGCACTGGCGGTGTTGTAGACAGTTCCATTATTTGTAATTTCCAAAGTCGGTTCACAGTATTGTATTAAAACATCTTGTAGATTCTAAAAATATATTTCTATATTTATAGATTGGGTTGTATACCAGAGTATTGTTGATGCTTTTCAGAAGTGTGGTATGTTCCAGCTCAGGCCTGGTTGCACAGTGCTTCAGAGTCGCTCAATCTACCTCCCTGTGATGAGACAAAGAGAAAACCTTTGTTTGAACCATCAAACACTGTTGCATTGCATCTGTCACAGCTCAACTGAAAAATACTTACCATTGCTTATTAAAACGCAGCTATTCTTGTAAAGTCACCTGGAAAAAACAGAATTGAGGAGTTTAAAATGGACTGGATTGCTTAAGTGTTCCTCATAATGACCTAATACCACACGTGACGGAAGGAGCGTGTAGGAAGGAATTTGCGGTAATAGTTGTGGCACATTGCATGCAGCACCCGTGGCAATATTTGTACAGATGGACGGTTAAAATGAACATCATCTCACCACTCAGAAACAGGTGCCTGGAAGCAGCCTGGGGATGTGTTCATTACAATGAAATATCCATTTGGTTTAATAGATATTTCATTTCTATTTCATCTAATTTCTATAGCAATTAAAAAGAAATAAAATTTGATATACGATGCAGCGCACTCGTGACACACCGTTGGCATATTTCCCAGAACATTCATCCAAAGTTTGCTACTTAAAAATGGCTTTGAGGCAGATGACAATATGGGTGCGAATACAGAAACATTGGAGATATTATTTATCTTTTCTAAGGGTTTTATCTTAAAAATAAACCACTTGTTACGTACATGTATTATTTAATTTAAGGCAAAAATAATGACAAATGTTTGAGGATTTTTTTGCTTTTAATGCATTAAAAATGTTCACCAAGGCTGCGATCAAAAATATAGTAAAAACAGTACTTATTGCAATTTAAAATAACTGTTTTCTATTGCAATATATTTTAAAATGTAATTTATTCCTGTGATCAAAGCTGAATTTTCAGCATCATTACTCCAGTCTTCAGTGTCACATGATCCTTCATAAATCATTCTAATATGCTGATTTGCTGCTCATGAAACATTTATCAATATCAGTTTCTAAAACATTATTTTCAGTATTCTTTGATCTTATTCTCATTGAATTAAGATGCTAATTTTGTTACTGTTTAGCAGCATAATAATGCAAAGATTATAAATAGGAGTAAAACAATGAGTAATGATGGTTAGTTCGGTCATTTGCAACTCTGTTATTCAAACTGCTCTGGTACACATATTAATTTGGACAGAAGGTGATCTTACTTCTGCATTATTGTTTTTGCTTTGAAATCCCCCATAAGAAGGTTTTTTGTGGGCCTTTATGTATGTTTAAATGTCTCACCAGGATGTTCTTGTCCTGTTCCTGTGTGTGTCTGAGTCGTTCCTCCATCTTCAGCTCTCTGTTCAGCTGCTTTTCCAGATCATGTCCATAGAAATCCCCAGACTCCAGCTTACCTGCTGCCCTATGAGACCAGAAACACTGTAAACATGTGCCCAGGAGATCTGGACAACACGTGATCCGTCAGTTAGCAGGTGAAAACAGCAGCTGTTTTAGTCCAGTTTTTGTTACCCTGATCTTGAAGAGCTCCTGGCGTGGAGAACATCTGATGTTGGGAACGTGAGGTCAGAGATGCTGTCTGTTTCACTCCCCACCTCTAAACATAGTTGAAGGCAAAGTTTGAACATCATGACTTATTCTATAATTAGAGTTAAATATGTGTATAAATATTACCTGAGTTAAGTTCTTTCACCAATGAAGACATTGTGTTGGTTATGGAGTCTGCAGCTACCAGGAGATCATTTCTTAAGTTCCTTCTGGAGCCTTTAACAAAGAAATAAAAGGATTTAATATTTAATAATATTAAATAAATATAAATGCATTTTCAATGTTGATAATAATCAGAAATGTTTCTTAAGCAGCAAATCAGCATATTAGAATGATTTCTGAAGGATCACGTGACACTGAAGAGTGCAGTAATGATGCTGAAAATTCAGCTTTGATCACAGAAATAAATTACACTTTACAATGTATTCAAATATAAAACAGAAATTTTAAATTGTAATAATATGTCACAATTATATTGATTTTTTCTGTATTATTGAGGAAATAAATGCAGCCTTGGTGAGCATAAGAATTCTTTCAAAATCATTGATTTTTTTATTTTTTTTCACATTTTTGACAAGTAGCATAATATATATTATCAAATTATATAATTAAGTTATTATTATTTAATAGTTGCTACTTAAAAACTTTATAATTATACTTTATAATTTTATTTAATATATTAAAAAGATATGGTTTTGATTTATAGATAAGTGCATTTCAGAACATACTTTAACTTCAATGTGTTGAATGTGATTTAGTTAAGATGTTGGTTAAAACTGAAATAGTAAATAAACAAAAGCACTTTTTAGATGGAATCTAGAAAAGCAATCCTATTCCAAAATAATTACTTTTCTGCTTAATTCATTTAAATGCTTGAACAAAACTACAAATCTCACATTTGTGCTTTTATATTCTCCGGTGTATTTAACCTATTTTAAAATAAACTCTCCAGTGTATTTAACCTTTGTTTTATTTTGTCAGAGCAGGTTGAATGTATGAAAATCATGAAAACACAAGAGGAACATGTTTGTTACCCTGAGCGAAGGCCTGCTGCACCTCTCCTCCCAGGCCCATGAGCGAGTCCTGAGGTGTCTGACTGGGCGTGGTATTGCCGGATGTTGATTGGACGGGCATGGGGATGGGTGTGGTATTGCCGGACACTGATTGGATGGATGTGTTGATGGTGTGGCTGGGGGAGGAGCGAGGAGAGGGGCCAGGGCCCTGGTTCTAGGAAACAAAAGGAGATTATCAGGAGATTATACAAATTTAACGTTAAAACTAATAAAACTAAAATTATTAAAAATCCTTCTCATTAATTGAAATAAAGCTGCAATTCAATAAAATATAAACATTAGATGTAAAGCTTACTTAAAATTGAGTTGAAAAATGTAAATTTAAGTTTAAATACTTAAATGAAAATGTGAACTAACTGAAATAAAATAATTTGAAGTTGAAGTACTAAAATAAATAATTTAAAACAAAATAGAAATGTTAAAAAAAATGAGAAAAGCTACAAAAAACTAAAATACATTAAAAGGCTAATTAAAAATGTTAATAATACTATGATAACACATAAATAACACTGAATTAACACCAACTTCATCATAAAAATCCCACTATATCAATTGCCCATAGTGTCTGAATGAGTGACAAAACATATAAAATACATAAAGTCAAATCTTTGTAAATTAAATAATGATTAGAAAATTAATGAATAATAACAGACATTTTGTAATGTCATTTTGCAGATAAATGGTCTGGTTGTCTTAAAAATGACTGGTGTTATTGGTGGTCAAAAGAGTAAGCTCACAAGTCTCAGTTTTTTTTGTTTTGTTTTTTTGCCAATCTTTCATGTCTACAGCACAAACAATGAGTTACACATCAAAATGTATTATTATTTTGTTCAAAAACTGATAAAGAATAATTAGATTATGTAACTGACATGCTCAAATGTAGTCTGTCTAACAGCATGCATTTATTTTGATTTGTGCTATGCTAAAAGAACAAATGTAAGTTCTGGATGCCAAAGACACAACCAACACAAAACATTTCATAAGTTTAATATTAGGAAGAACAAACACACAACATACAGTTAATCTCAAATCAGCTGAAGTATATTAACACGCAGTTTTGTTACTAGACTCTGAGACTTACAGCTCTTTTTAGCTCTTCTTCCTGTAGATGGAGCAGTTCAGCTCGTTAACATGGAACTCTGCATTTCTACATTCTGAATTTAACTTCTTAAAATCGTGTCATCATCATTTGTTGTGTTTTTGTGTGTGATCTTCACCTTTAACAGAAGCATGAGCTGCTCTAGTTGGACCATGAGTTCTCGACGGCTGTCCTGAAGGGCCGACATCCTCTGCTCTAACTCCTCCTTCCTCTGCCTGAGACACAATCAGACAAAGAAAGCCATGCTATTATCAATATAACTTCAACATTAACCAAAAATGAATTGTGAATCCATAAACAACCTGATTTTTGACCTTATTTTCATGTGCTATTTACCACCATATTTATTAAATAAATTATACAAATTAGGTAATGGTGTAAACACACCCACACAATCAGTGCTGAACACAATTTGCAGGGTGTAGAGGCAAGCAATGCCTGGTTAAGTCAGTTTATGGATGGTTTATGAATAAGATACATAATGTCACATAACACCCACAATTCACCCAATCTGTTTGTATCAGATGTTTTCTACTTTAAAGAAATGCCAATCGTGAAAAGCAGGTGTGTAAAATATATAAAAACAAGATAAAATAAAAAAATATAAAAATGAATATAAAAAATATAAAAATAATAAAACAATAAAAAATAAAAAATAATAATAAAAAAATTAATTTATAAATATATAAAAAAATATACAAATGTAAAATTCTTCCCAAGGAACCATATTCTATAACATGGTACTTGCAGTAGGTTTTATTTACAGGTAAAATCTAATTTCAAAAAAATGTAATTACGGTTTTTACAAAACCCTCTATCATGTTCATTATGAAAATAGTAATAAAAACAAATTTATAAACCAAAACTTGTAAGGATATAAAAATGATTTACCATAATATAAAAATTTACCATGGTAGGGAATCATATTCTTAACTGTGGTATTTGCAATAGACTATCAATAGGTAACAGCTAAAATCTAATTTCCATAAATATAATAATGGCTTTTATAAAATAAACTATGGTGTTTACTATGAAAATAGAAATAAAAACACATTTAGAAACCAAAGCTGGTGTGTAAGGATATAAAAATAAATATTTACCATAGTTCTTAATAAACACTATTTACCATAGTGTTTATTATGGAAATAGTAATAAAAACACATTTTGAAACCAAAACTGCCACACAAAGCACTTCCCTAATAAATTATTTAACATGAATCTAGTACCAAAATATCATGTTACTTCAATTAATATTGCTAGAATAAAACCACAGTAAACATTGGGAACTGAAAGACTAGAGCTTATTTAAATATCCATGCTTGGCTCAGTTCACCATTCAAATCTGAACTGGTGATGTCCACAAACAGGAAGGAGCCTCAGTGTTGCAAATTGCTTTTAAAGTGCTTTCACTCATTCACGAGAAGAGCCATGATCAGGTTACACTCACTTTCAATGCTGTCTATCTCGTAACCATCAGCGTCTGTTGTTCACCACATCCGATCAGGTTTCAGGTCTGATTCACGGCTGTATGCTGTGTGTGTGTGTATATACACAGTTGTTTACCTGAGCAGTCTCAGTTCAGCCAGTAACATTGGGTTTTGTTGGCTTTTGTCTAACGGAGGTTGGGAAGCTTCTTCATGTTGTTGTCTCAGGCGTTGGATCTCTTGCAAAATCTCCCTGAAAACACACAATTTATTCATTTTAAGAATGCTCATTCAAAGTCACAGTGCAATACTAAAATAAACAGACTCAAACTCACTTGTTCTTGTTCTCTAGCTCAGCGATAAGTTGTCGCTGGTGTTTGTTGGAGTCCAGACAGAGAGAGATGTCCCCTGGGACTCTGGTCTTCTGTTAACAGTTGTCAGGTTGTATATAAGGTTAATAAGTTGCTTATATTAATTTATTTGTGCATATTCATAATAATTAAAGAAGAAGCGTGTAATTTCTGTGGCACCACAAGCACAAATAATGATTGTTTTCAAACGGGTTTCCCAAACAATCCAATTGCCCGTTACATCAATATATTAATGGAAAAGAAAAAAAAAAGATCTTCTCTAATTTAATTTATAGCAGTTTCGAAAAAGTATGGCATTAATATTCGATGAATAATAGAATGCTTTTCTGAGCAAGTGCTCTGATTGGCTGTCTTACCGCGGCAGCTCCATCAGCAGCCAATCGGGAGGCATAACGGGCAATGAGGAAGTGCTCATCATCTTGGTTTTTACAGCTCTCCTGGAAACTGTCAATCACAGAAAAGGATGGAGCTTGGTCATCTTTATAGTTACCGGTTCAGTATGACAAAAGCACTTACTGTAACATTACATATACACTATCTATAGCAATTAGTAGCCTATGCAAAGCTCAAGCATAGATAGTAGACAAACTAGTGGTTCAATCATTCATTTCAAGTTTTGTTTTCTTGCACTAACCTTCATGTATGCGTCACACACACACACAGTATACACACATATGCATGAAGGATAGAGCTACAAAACTTTGTTGTGTGTTTTAAAATACACATTTTTACCAACTGTATTTTTCTTTAAATAGGCAGAAAAGTAAAAATAGCCTTTATGAATCAAAAGAACATAATTTTAGAGAACGTATCTACCAGTACTGTCCTAATCACAGAAATTATAGCATTTCCAGCACATGTAAACACATTTCAGGATCTAAGCAAATCATGAAGACCACAGAGCCCCAGTTTCTCAAAAAAGCACTGCAAGGCTAAGAGCAAAGCAAGGATGATCATAATATTAGAAATCTTTGCTGGGAAACACAACTATAGCTAAGGGTGTTGCCTAATGAGAAAACAAATGAAACATGTAGCCAAAGATAACCAGTTCATTCAGAGATACTGGTGACTCTGAGATCCATCATAATCATGTCCTTGTTTAAAGACTAGCTGCCAAGCCGAAAATGGATAATTGATTGTGTATTTTCTGTTCTTGCACATCAAATTGAAACAAATCTTCCCAAAAATTACATGCACTTCTACACAAAATTCACACATACAAAAAAGACCCATATATACTGTAATAATGAATCATATATTTGTCATATATTAATCAAATTATAAGTTTACACACTATTTGAATAATGGATGGGAACAAAATATTATTCCAAAAGAGTCCATCAAATGTTTGTCTTTAGAATTAGAGGGCAAATTAGAGTTTGGGATGGATTCAAGTTGACAGTATTTACTTAATAAGCAAGGGATGTTATTAATAGTTCTCATTTTGAACTATTGTGTGCATACATCTGGTGCAATAGAGCGCTACAGTGAACGGCACTTTTTTCTGCAGCTCTGGTTATAGATGTATTTTTTTCAATTCATTTTCACCATAGCCAATTAAAAATCTATGAACCCAACCAATATGCTCTCAAGAGAATCATAGCAACATGTGATTGTACCAAAAATACATGAAAATCTGAAAAACACTACATACAAATACAGTAATGAGGGACTTCTCATCCCATGAATATTATATTTATAGATTTATCTGAAGTGACATTGCATTGACAACATGCATTCCATGGGAATCAAACCCATAACCTTGATGTTGCTAACACCACCATCTACTTACAGGAATGCTGCATGAAGAATTTTGAATGACATAATTAAAATAAAATATAAATATATAGATTATAAGTCAATAAGTTTAAAACAATATTTTTATGCATTTATAAAGCTTATATTGCACAACAGCAACTACTCTGATTGGTGAATTATGGATAGTGTAGGATTATAGGTTGTGTAGTTCTTCACTGGGAGTTCATCAATTAAATATGATTTTGAAATCACACTCTATAGAAGCATATTTTATCATTATACAACCTCAGAGCTGAAATGTTAATACATTAGCACTAAAAGTAAATCTCTCTATGGGGAAAATGAAGGGCATTTTTACTTCCGGACTGCTGCGCTCTATGGCAGTGAAATGTAATATGTTTAACACAAAGTAAATACACTGCTTAAACACAACAAAAGCCTAGCCAGTTAGCAAACTGAAAACATAAGACAGCACAGTGGCCAGAATAGTCACCATCCCACATCTGGTGTCCTTTCTAAAATGCACAGATTATTTTAGATACATTGAAACTGTGGAAAAACCTCCATTGTTTCCTCAAATGATAGTTTGACATTAACAATGTTACACTGAATTCTGGGTATTACCAGACTGACATGGTGACCTTTGAGCTCTAAAATCAGATTAGGAAGAAAACTGCCACAGCAACCTCAGCAGACCGACAGCTCACACTGACCATGAACGGTCCTTTCGGAGGAGATTCACATAAAGTCCGATAAGTATGTGCTCATCAGCGAGCCTATCCGCAATATCGAGGCTGTACTGAACCCTGAAACCATGTTTCACAAACACAGATGAGATGAAAAATAATGGGGTCTAAAAAAAAACATCTTCTCAAGATCTTATCTTCTCATCTTCTTAAGATTCCACTATACAATTATACATTATTTAAATGCATTAATAATAATACAGAATGCAAATAGACTTTAGCTAGAGCTGAGATTTCATATTTAAAGGAATAGTCCATCCAAAAATGAAAATTTGCTGAAAATGTACTTACTCTCAGGCCATCCAAGATGTAGATGAGTTTGTTTCTTCATCGGAAAAAATTGGAGAAATTTAGCATCACATCACTTGCTCAATAATAGATCCTCTGCAGTGAATGGGTGCCGTCAGAATGAGAGTTCAAACAGCTGGATTTGTTTCTTACAAACACGCAGCTTTTCACTTCACAAGAAGATAATTGATGGACTGGATTATTGTGATGTTTTCATCAGCTGTTTGGACTCTCATTCTGACGGCACCCATTCACTGCAGAGGATCCACTGGTGAGCAAGTGATGTGATGGTAAATTTATCCAAATCTTTTCCCATGAAAAAACAAACTCATCTACATCTTGGATGCCTGAGGGTGAGTAAATTTTTAACAAATTTACATTTTTGGGTGAACTATTCCTTTAACTTGATGCAAATGGAATTGGGTTGTGTGGGATGGAAGTACAATCCAAATTAGTCTTTTATAAATTTGCAATGGACAAAGGACATATTCTCAACATTTTTTTGTCTGAACCAAAGCCAATCAGGGACAAAACCATACAACACCTTAAATGGGCTGTACTTCAATCCCTCACAGCCTTGTTTTCATTTGCATCTACTCAAAACAGTCCCATGTATCCCATTACAAGTTGATCTTTACTCCTTGTTATTCCTTTACACGCTTATTGCGCTTACAACAGATAATAGTGACATTATTTCATCCAGGTTGACTTACCCTTTCCCTTTTAAAAGATCTGAGGCCGTCCAGGAAAACAGCTTCATTTGCTTCGTCTCATCGTGAGCACCTCTTTTTACCCCCAAAATGAGACATAATAAAACAAATTAATAAGAAACACATGTATACTTACACAAACATGTTTAAAACACACCAGGGGAGGGGATCAGAGCATGTTTACAGCAGTTACTGTATTTTAGTAGCATTTATATACTTTTATAGTATATAAATGCTTTCTTTTTTGTAATTTCAGTTTTCATTTTTTTAAGTTTTAGTGCTTTTGTAATTGCTATAATTTTTTTTTAAGATTTTGATTTAGCTTTTTTTTTTTCGTTTTAATTTTAGTATTTCAACTTTGTATTTATTTCAGTTAGTTATCAAGAAAATATTTCTAATTTTCATTTAAGTATACAATATTTATATTTAATTCTAATTCCATTTTTTTATTTAACAAAAATAGTAATAGTTTTAGTTTAATAGCAGCCTGTCTGATCTAACAAACAAATAAAAGCATGACAAAAGCATGAAAAAAAACAAGTGACGCTTGAATGCTTTAAGCTCAGCTTTCTGCTTGCACACAAACTCCTATTGAAAGTGTCGTACAGTAATAGACTCACATTTTGCTGGAGTAAGGGTTTCCTGAGGAAGGCATGGAGTGAGAGAGTATGTATTCATTTCCACTGGTCACGGGTCTGGGAGGCCTGGAGGAAATGCAAACAATAATTGAGGCGCTGAGATAAAAGTGTGTCAGTGTGTCTGTCTGCATAGTGTCAAACATATCAGTGTGTCTAAGATTAGTTTCCCCCCATCAAAATATTGTGAAATCATGTAACATATGAGAATATATAACTCTTCATCTCACTTTACTTACCATGTGTCCCTGTTTCGCAGCATAAAAGCAAAAACACAAGGCAGGACAACGTTAGCATGCACATATATGTTACATTCAGTGTAATACAGACAGTTATTTTACACCTATAACAGGATTATTCAAGCAAAATGTGTTGGATATGGTGATGTCTGAGTTTACATACACAACATGAGTGAGGTTGAGCGGTTTCTCAGGTGTTTCGGAGAACGTCTGGTAAGGAGGCTCTCGACTGGAGGCACAACTCAGAGATTTACTGAGAGCGTCTGACAACTTCTTAGCTGGAGATTTCTGGAGAAAAATAAAGGACTGTACTGAACCAGAAGAAAAAATATTTATAAAAATATACATGAATATATTTAATGGAACCATATTATGAAAACCAGGATTTTATTTGCTCTTTTTAAATAAATATAAATGTTTATGGAGAAATACTCCATAGAATATCATACGAGAGATTACTTACATATAGAGGACTTAAAGGTACAGTAACAAATAATACATTTAATTATAATAGTCAGAGACAGGGTGGAAAATGGTCATGTAAAATAATTTATTTACCAACATTTTTTTTTTGTAAATACTGTGTAAAATAAGTGTGTATTTATTTTCAGCAATTTTTGCGTATTTGATTTGCCTTTAAGATTGAAATCTGTAAGATTTCTTTAAAGAAATTAATACTTTTATTCAGCAAGGATGCATTTTATTGCTCATACGTGACTGTAAAGACATTTATAATGTTACAAAAGATTTATATTTCAAATAAATGCTGTTATTTTGAACTTTCTATCATCAGAAAAATTTTAAAAAACGTATTATGAAGTATCATGAAGTGTTTCTTGTCCAGCAAATCAGCATGTTAAAATGATTTCTGAAGGATCATGTGACACTGAAGACTGGAGTAATGATGCTGAAAATTCAGCTTTACATCACAGAAATAAATTACGTTTTACAACATATTCAAATACAAAACAGTTCTTTTAAATTGCAATAATATTTCACAATATTCCTGTTTTATTGTATTTTTGATCAAACAAATTCAGCCTTGCTGAGCGTTTCTTTCAAAAACATGAAAAAAATCTTCCCAAACACAAGTAACTTTGACTGAAATCTTAAAGTACTTTAGAAAAGAAAAGTAAATGCTACCAAAGTGGCAAATTCAATGCTCAGAGTTCAAATTAGATTTAGTGTAAAGGCATAAAGTGATTTGACTGTGGTTTCTGGCATACACTGTCAAAGACTAAAGGCTGTTTGGATGACAGGACTCGTGCCGTCACTGACACTTACTCACAGTCACGTTCCCACAAGGCCGGCCGTTCACCTACCCATGACATGTACTCCTTCATCTGGTGCTGGTTGCTATGGCTGCCCGAGGCATGGCCCCTCCAGAAACACTCTTGGCAGAGTTGGTAATTATCACATTGTTGGCAACGGTAGCGGAATCCCATCATGCTCTGGCTGTGGCAGTAGGAGCACTCCACAGGATGGAAGACTAGAGAAGAGAGGAGCAAAATCAAGTCAACACTACTAATTGAACGCTGTCACAATATTTGTCATTCATTTAGGTTATGAATGGCTGAAGGAAGTACTGACATATCGCTAAGCCTACAAATTTTTGCTACAAAAATGAAATAAACATGCTTAAAGCGCACCGTTCTCAACATTTGCCAGCCGATGCATCAGCGGTAACCAAACCAGACACTGAGGAGGAGGATCCGACATGAACGTGTCAAGAAACACATTGAGCGAGACCTTTTTCTGAGGAAGGACAGCAGTTAGTAAACAAATGAGTCAATAAATATCATGTGTGTACAAGAGAAAAACAGTTTTGCTTTTTACATTTTCTAAAGAAATTGTGAATGGTGCTTGCTGTTGATTGCAAGGATGCTGCTATTTGCAACTGGGTTTTGCTTACTTGTAAAGTCTTGCTTACTGTGAAACTTTTCACCTGTTTTATTGTCCTCCATGCAAAAAATGTACACTAACATTCAAAGCTTTACAGACTGTAAGATAATTTAATGTTTTTTAAAGAAATCTCTTATGCTTACCAAGGCTACATTTATTTGATCAAACATGCAGTAAAAACAGCAATATTGTGGAATATTATTACTATTAAAAATAACTGTTTTTTATTGTAATATATTGCAAAATGTAATATATTTCTGTGATCAAAGCAGAATTTTCAGCATCATTACTCCAGTCTTCAGTGATCCTTCAGAAATCATTATAATATGCTGATTTGCTGCTCAAAAGAACAGCATTTATGTGAAATAGAAATCTTTTGTAATATTATAAATGTCTTTTGTCACTTTTGATCAATTTAATGCATCCTTGTTGAATAATTATTAATTATGAATCATTATTAATTTGAATACCAATTAAAAGAGAAATTAAATCCCCTCAAACTTTTGAATGGTTGTGTCTGACAGCTTAAATAAATAAGAAATTATTTTAAAAGTCTTCACAAACCTCTTGCGGAAAGCAGGTTCTTGTGGACTGCTCAGTGTAGCCAAAAGATGGTCCCTCAAAAACCGTCATGGGCAGTTTCAGTACCTCTCTTAGAAACTGGTCAAACTGTGAGTATATCATCACCCCGTTTGGGTCTGATATCTGTGAAAATACATCTTGAGGAAAAAAGACAAGCAATCAACTTCATTTTTTTTTCAAATAAACTACGTTATACTAGATCCAGTTAGCATAGCATGATGCAGGTAGGAAACAACTTCTGTATTGTACACAATATTTAACGTCAAGAAATTTTTAGTTCTTCATTGAAATATCTGCATATACACTACTGTTAAATTTTATTCATTTATCTATTTATTTATTTATTTGAAAGAAACTCATACTTTTATTCAGCAAGGACACATTAAATTGATTGAAAGTGACAGCAAAGACATTTACAATGCTACAAATTCAAATTAATTTCAAATAAATGTTCTTTTTATGCATCAAAAAAAGTATCAGCCTTGGTGAGCATAAGAAAAAAAATCTTACCAACCCCAAACTTTTGAACAGTTTTGTAAGCCTATGAATGATTCACCAGAAACGAGGTGAGAAGTTTTAGATACACTGACAAGGTCATGAGAGGCAAATATGCCTCATGGTTAAAAGTGACTTTCAAGTAATGGCAGCTGCTCTGACCTTTAAAATGATGATAGAATGATTAATCGAGTCCATCCACTTAAGAACCCATTAATCAGCATCAAACCATTGAACACATATCAGTTCAAAGGCAAATCCAAAGTGAAACTTACATCTTAGTTTATCCAAAATCTTCCCTCCACAGAGAGCAGCCAGGGCCATCTTCACCACGAAAACCGAGATCTTTCCCACTCCTTCCCTAGAAAAAGACACAACTGTCAACTAACATATTTAGATGGTCACATATAGCAATTCAAGTGAAGATTATGAAGAGTCCTCATGAAAGCTGCCATATACAGGAAATTAACTTTTTTCTTTCTACTCTTAAAGAAATGTCAATACTACATTCAGACAGATTTAAGGCAACTCTGCAGGGTTTCTTACGGGTCGTAGGCCGCTAACAGGAAGTTGAGGAGGTACGAGATGGACTGGTCTACATTGATCTGGTGGGTTGTGGGCAAGCGCTTGTTTAGCTGGTAAAAGATGGTGGACAGTATTGCTTGCAAATGTGACACTGAGAACTCTGTGTTGAGGTCCATGGAGTTGAGTCTGTTTTCCCGGAAAACCTCGATAATATTCCAGATATCCACCAAATGCACTGCAAGAAGTGAAGAATGAATTGCATCATTTCCAAAACATAAAATTACTGTAAATAATAAATGATATAATGTGAAATGCCTGCATACTTACAATTACACCTCTTCTGAATGAATCTCAGCTTGCATGCCGTCCTGTATGTGGACAATCTGATAGAGTCCAGATCTAGTGCACCTGTGAGATGAAAACATCACATCTAATGAACGTACATGGAAAACCATACAGCTTAAATCATCCTAAGACGTCTTAGCTGGTTTAAGATGGTCAAACTGTTGTTTAGGTGGCTTTGACCAGTGGTCAAAAGCCCAAAATCCCTCTATAATCAGCAAAACAGACTAGACTAAACAGCTTGGCAAGGACGAAAGACCAGCTAACCACCTTAGACTGGCTGAAGGGAAATCTATTTAGAGAACTTTTAGTATGACTACCATTCAAAAAGTTGGGGGTCGGTAAGATTTTTGTAATGTTTTTGAAAGAAGTCTCTTTTGCTTTTCAAGGCTGCATTTATTTGAGGAAAACATACAGTAAAAACAGCAATACTGTGAAATATTACTACAGTTTAAAATAGTTGTTTTTAGTGCTGTCAAACGATTAATCGCATACAAAATAAAAGTTTTTCTTTACATAATATGTGTATACTGTGTATATTTATTATGTATATATAAATATACACACATACAGTATATATTTTGAAAATATTTCCATGTATATATTTATATTCATATAACTGATATTATATATAAATATTTTAAATGTATAAACTTAACACATTTTTCTTAAATATATACATGCATGTGTGTGCATTTATATATACATAATAAATATACACAGTGCACAGACATATATTATGTAAACAAAAACTTTTATTTTGGATGCGATTAATCGCGATTAATCGTTTGTCAGCACTAGTTGTTTTCCATTTGAATATATTTTAAAATGTAATTTATTCTTTTAATGCAAAGCTGAATTTCCAGATACCAGTCTTCAGTGTCACATGATCCTTCAGAAATGTCTTTATTATCACTTCTGAGCAATTTAATGTATCTTTGATGAATAAAAGTATTAATTTCTTTAAACGTATCAACATGCTCACCATTATATCATAGCTTGAGTATGGAGTAAAACAGAGAAATACATACGCATTTCAGCAAACAGTTGTCTTCTGTCTGCCATGGCGTTGCTGTTGCGGCCTGACTCTTCAATCATTCTGCGAAACATCACACATACAGAAAACAAAAGGACAGTGTGACAGGCGTCCCACAGCTGTGAAGGCAAACTGGGCTGCAAACAGACCTTTTGAGGAATTAGTCTTCATATTTGCACAAAGTTAATTAACTATTATTGTGGGTAAAAAGAACATCTATAATGTATTACACCATTCTTCAAAGTTTTGAGCTGTTAATCCATCAGAACTCCACTGCATATTTTATAAGACTGACAGAAAAAATGCAGTTCTCAAAATAAAACTAAAAGTACACAGCAAAATACACAAACTATCCATGCTGCACCTACCTAATTTGATTTGCTTCTATCAAATGACAGATGAATTTGCAACAAAAGTTTGATTGGACACACAACCTTTGACGTCAACAATTACATTCATACTTTGTACTATTTTTACCATTGTGTTTCCCTGCTGTCTGCAGCTCTACCAGAATAGAGTTGTGACCCACCTCTGTCTTAATATAAAAACATGTTCATTGATGTAATTCATGTGTTTATCTCCCTTTCTTCTTCCACAGAGAGCTTTTGTTATTATTCACTTTACAGACAGTAACAGGTTTTGGACTCCAGTTGTGACCTTGTTAAAAATAACATTTAGAAGATCACTGCCTTGTGACATTCAGTACAATACTGTCTTATTTTACCGAGGAAACAACAGCTGTATCATCTAGTACAGCAAATATAGAGCTAAAATGACTTCTACAACAATTCAATTCTCTAATCTCAAAGTCTTGATTTTGAAATTGTACAGTAACAAAAAAGTACCATGGCATTACCAAGTTTATGGTCATGGTACAATGGTAATTCCTTGGAATACTTCATGTAAATATGTATATGATAAATAGGACAATCATTCAGTATGATGATATATAAAATGCACTGAAATAGTATTTTCTTGTATTTCTTTTAAAAATGTATTCCAATAATTTTTGTTGTATTTACAACTTTGATAAATAATTTTGTACACTTCAAAAGTTTGGGGTCTGTATTTTATAATGTTTGCAAAAGAAGTCTCTTATGCTCACCAAGACTTGCTTTTTGATAAAAAAAAAAAAAAATTCAGTAAAAACAGTCATATTGTGAAATATTATTATAATTTAAAATAACCATTTTGTATTTTCCTTCATAAATCATTCTAATATGCTGATTTGGTGCTCAAGAATCATGCTGCTTAATATTTTTGTGGAAACATTTTTTTGTTCAAGATTCTTTATAAATGTCTTTACTGTCACTTTTTATCAATTTAATCCATCCTTACTGAATAAAAAGTATGAATTTCTTTTTTTTTTCTTTTTTTTTTTTTTTAAATCCTGCCAAGCCTGAACCTTTTGCTTGGTAGTGTATATACTGTATTTATACCCATAATACATTTAGTTAGGTAAAAGGTTGTAGAAATGCAACCAGTGTCTTTATTGACTTTATTGTCTTTAATGACATGCACTGAGAAAGATTACATCTTATAAAAACTGACAAAATTTGCTTTTAATTTGCTCTGAGGAAGCTTTAACATAAGGTTTTCCCTCCTCTTTAAAACTGCACCAGGATTAAACTGTGAAGTTGATCTACTAGAGAAGTTAAACTCCCTCCTTCACAAGGCTTTTAATGCTCAATTAACTTTAAGGAATGTTCAATCACAATCCCAGAGATCCAAGAGTTCAGCACAACATGGGGACAAAGCGCTACACATCCAGCCATCGATATCAAATTCACCTGCGGATGTATAAAATATCCAGAATGCAGTGCAAAAAATGAATCCATCAGTAATGTGACACTAATCTACCCTACTGAACTCACATCAGAGATAAACAAGCTGCCACAGCATAATTAAGTGTAATTTAGTGTTTTGGTTCACTGTTTCAACGCCGCATCTATCATGTTAAACCAAATGGAAGAGATCTAAACAAACTAATGCTATAAAAAGAGCCAAACTATCACAAAAAACACATAAAAAACCCAAAGCAAATACCCTTTGGAAAGTACCATGGTCTTCTTCTTGCTTATTTATGAGCGACCACAACGAGTCCACAACTTTTAATAATGCTTTTCGTCAGGTCGAAACATAACAAAAGCGGTCCATAGAGTTCTTGGCAGCCGATTGAAATAAGAGCCCGTCAGGATCCAGCATGTGTCGCCTCTATCTTTAACTTCCAATGAGCGAGACTCACATTCTTGTTGGGCTTAGACGGCTGGTTCAGATCTGGTTGCAAGTTTGTACCGTCTCCTAACCCTAGGCCTGGTCCCGTATGAAGGGCCTGTGGAGTTGTTTGCGGTTTAAAGACTCTCAGTGTGAAATTATTAGGCAAAATGATGAGGCTACGCAAGAATGGCTCGCTAGAGAGGACTGTAATTCAAGCCCTCTAATGGGACATTTCTAGTGAGATCCCATATTTCACAGAGTCGGTCTTCTAATCTTTTTCTCTCTCTCTCTTTCTCCTTTTATTGTGGCTCTGGGATCTCCGAGCCTATAAATATCCTTTTGGACAGCGGGTGGCATCCAGGCATTTTGAGCCCGACTCCATTTTTTGTCACTCTCTGTGGGTGATTTATTTAGCATGGCAGGCTGAATGAAAAACATGAAATTGTGCTTTTTGATTTGGCTCACCCTTGAAGTCAGTTGGCACATAAGAGGCGCAGATCTGACCTGGAGGACAAAGTCATGTTCTACATAAAGCAGCTATTCGGAGTATCTTCACTGAGTAATTAGCGCTGGATTACTCACATTAAACTGTCTGTGGGAGTAACTGATAGCAGCTAATGCTATTGCATTTTCCAAAACAACATAATGCATCTATTTGAGAAACATACACACACATATATATATATATATATATATATGTTTGTTTGTTTTTATATTATTTATATATCTTATATGTCTTATATATATATATATATATATATGAATTGTTATATATATTTGTGTATTTTAATATTTATAACAATAAAATAAGCTATTTCTAATAGTACATACACACATACAGTTTCTTAAGTAAATCACATTTTTGCCATTATTTATGCATTTTTTATGCAGTTAAATATGCAGTTTATGGAAATATCAATCAATTCCAATGTCTGAATGAAAAGAGATTTTGTTTACTTTTGCACATTTAGTCCTGTCTTGGGTTGCTGTGAAAGCTGTGAATTGGATTCCATGAGAACTCTATCCGCAGCAAAGTGAACCATTACTCAAGTTAACTGCTTTTTCCACCAATCAGACACAGTAACTGCCCGTATCTGATTGTCATGGTACCGCCATGAAGCAGCACAGAACTCTGGGTAAAGTCTCCCAGGCCATTCAGACTGTGATTTACATGTAGCTGTTTACAGCAAACTCGTTCTAATGTTGTCTTCTCACTCATCTCCATTTGTTTTATGCATCTGATTAGATGAATTAATATAATGACGCACTTCAAAAACAACAAGCAGTCTATTTCCATACCATTATATGGTACAGAAAATTAAGAAATAACTTTTATGAACACAAATTGACTTTCTGTGCATGCAGACCCTAATATAACCTATTTTCCAAATGTCTTACTATTCAAATTTCACTTAAAGTACAGAAAATGCAAATCAAATGCCAACAATGTTTATGTTTACAATGTAAAGGCCATTTGTAAGATAGGTATTTACTGAGCTAGGGAAATTTTATGAGATAAAACAGTAAACCAACACACATTCACTGCATTTAAAATCCTCATCCAAATGCATGTAATTATATAAACAGATCATGCATGCACAAATAATCAGAATTTATGAGTACTTATATCACCAAAATTCATACAGTTAAATATCATAGTTCTGGCATTGCAGCCGATGATTTAAGACATGATGTTCCAGATACACACTATTAATATCATACTTGCAGAGTCTGCATCAAGCCTGTTAGTAGTAGACTGTGGAGCGTTCACAATGAAGAGAGGCGTCTGGAGCTCTGTGCACTTGCTACTCACCAAACGCCTGTCATCGCCAAAACGGGTTTCAATTCAGCTCCTCTGGGTTCACTGAAGCCCATCTGCGCTACAACGACGCACTGTATCGACGACAATTTCGGCGTTTGAATGCAAAAGTGTGTTTTCGTTCGCATCAGACTCGCAGAGAGCGCCGCGGATCTCAGACCTCTGCTGCTCATTTGCTTTGATGTGACGTAATGCGCCTCTCGCGATGACGTAATGCGGAATCTCTCCACTCAACACAGCCATCGGTGCTCTGCGGAAATATTAATAAATATTAGTAAAATGTGTTTTTCTTGATTTGATGTGGCAAAATGTTATGAGCAAATCATTTTGTGGGACACATATATATATTTTTTTAAATTAAATCTATGTATTATAAATATGAAAAATACTTTACAACAACGAAAATTTGCTCTTATTTAATTTACTTTCTCTTGCGCATATAGTTTTTTTTTTTTTTAAGTAAAATTGCTATGTTATGTATATGTGTGTGTATATACATAGCAGTTTTGACCCCTTTTTTTATTGGGTTATTATTATTATTATTATTATTATTTTTTTTTTTTTTTTATTTTATTTTTCACTGTGGCGCAATGGTCCTAAAACTTTTCATCACCCAGACCTGGAATAAACTTAATACGTGATTGTATTCGCCATTCAACATCAAAACCTTCGCAACCCTGAAAGGCTTTTTTCACTTTCTCAGTTTTGTCTATTGTGTCAGTGGTGAATGAAGGCCTCCCTGTTGCCTAGTAACCGCGCGTGCACGGTGAAAGCGGGGGGCTGGAAACAAAGTACGAAACAGGTCGCGACGTGACACAATGCTGAGATATGTGTCAACATTTATCATATTGCACTTGATGGGTCAAAAATACAAAAAATATCATTCATGGCTCAACGTTCTGCGCTTTAGCAGCGAATAATGTAAGTATTGAGAGCGTGAATCACAGTCAAACCTGTTGTGTTGCTGTAGTCAGCTGATACTTGCGACTATTAACCTTGTTTAACCTGCGTTCATTACTAATTAACTTAAGATAAGGGTATTTATTTTGTGCAGACGGTAGTTGAAGAGCTGTTTTGATTAATGTCAATAATGACACAACACCAATGTATGATCATGCAACAGAAAGCCAATGTTTAACACATAAAACTCTTTAAATTTTTAAAAAATAACAAAAAAAAAAAAAAAAAATCAAAGTACCATAGTAATGCATTTTGCTATCATCAAACTTAGAAAAGCATTGGTTGTAATAGTATGTGATCAGTGGTTGTTGATTGATTAATACATTTAGTCATTGATTTTGATTTTCATAGATGTTTTTTGAGAGATGCCTGACATAAAGTTAATCAAGTTTCCTTCAAGTGAAGGAGCATTCTTACAAGGTAAAGTACAATATTGTTTATCAATGTTATTTGCTAAGCATGGAGTATAGAGGGATCAGGATCCTTGTCTTGATATATATTCCCAAACCACTGTGCTTATTGTGTCACAGCACAAGAAATAGAAGCACATACATGCAGGATAACGATCAAATAAATATTAATACTTACCATAAACTCAACAAAGTTGAGTTCAACAATAAAACATCCTAAAAGGCAACAAGAAATTAAAACTGTCTATTTACTGTCATAATGCATGTTTCTGGACTTATTTTGAACAATTATTCCATGCACATTATTCTAAAGGAAAAAATAAATTGTTTTCACAATCTTCTATCATTGTCCACTTGGATCAAAAGCCCACTCTAAAATATGTCAGATTATGAATATAAAAGGGGTTGTGCATGGCATTTTATGTTGACCTTTAAAGGAATAGTTCACCCAAAAATGAAAATTTTGCTGAAAATTGACTCACCCGAGGACCATCCAAGATGTAGATGAGTTTGTTTCTTCATGGGAACAGATTTGGAGAAATGTAGCATTACATCACTTGCTCACCAGTGAATCCTCTGTAGTGAATGGGTGCCGTCAGAATGAGACTCCAAACAGCTGATAAAAACATCACAATAATCCACAAGTAATCCACACCACTCCAGTCCATCAATTTACATCTTGTGAAGCGAAAAGCTTCCAAAATACGAGTCCATAATCCATAACAACACTTCCTCCAGTGAAAACGTCCATCCCCTGTTGTCCTTGTTTTGCTGGTAAATGGTGTTTGATCTGTGCATACTTCTCTCCTGATACAGATGAGACTGCTTTTTCACTGGAGAAAGCAATATTATGAATGGAGGACTCTTTTGAATTTAAAAACATCTTATAAACATGCATTTTTTTTGCTTCGCAAGACATTAATTGATGGACTGGAGTGGTGTGGATTACTGGTGGATTATTGTGATGTTTTTATCAGCTGTTTGGACTCTCATTCTGGCTGCACCCATTTGCTGAAGAGGATCCATTGGTGAGCAAGTAATGTAAAGCTACATTTCTCCAAATCTGTTCCAATGAAGAAACAAACTCATCTACATCTTGGGTGGCCTGAGGGTGAGTAAATTCTAAGCAACTTCAATTTTTTTTGGGTGAACTATTCCTTTAAGGTTACAGTATAAATGACTCAATGTGAGATCTTCGTGATCTCTGTGATCAAAGTCAGTTGTATGTTTCAGAGCAGGGAGAAATGGTTAGCTCCAGCAGGCGTCGCAGCTGTGCTCTGGTTAACACTCCAGCACCATGTGTGAACAAAGCAGTGTCTCACATCCAGGAACTGAAGTCCAAACTGGAAAACCTGGGTCAAAAGGTAGAATCAAACATAACCTGAAGATGGATTGTATTATTTTATACCATCACTGACCAAGACTCAACCACAATAATTCAAGCCTTAGATCAAAACCAGTGCCCCACAGATCAAACCCAGATTGAGCTCACAGTTATATGGGTTGAATCGCATGTTATTTTCTTTGCTCTCATATTACATAATGAATGAATAATGAATGTCTCTTGTCTTCTAGGGTGATAATGCTCAGCATGAAACTGCACATGAAAACAACCACAGTATCATTTGGAAGTGAGCCATAAAACATTATAGATTTTCCACATCACATGTACATCAGTTGTAACCATTTTTCCAGTAAGATAGCACATATGGTCAGCAGTTTTTATAGGTTTCTACCTGTTATATAGTATGTGGGCTCTAACATATCATCAGAAAATAAATTAAATCGAATTAATAGTTTAATTTATTAATATTATTAAAAATTTGCAGATTAAATAACATATTTTTCCTTTGTGTTTTTAGATGTGTTTCTGCTGATGCCAAAAATGCAGAGCTGTGTATTGAAGGCATGGGGCTTTATGTACAAGGTAATGATGGACAGTCTTGAATCTCCTTAATATTTTGGTTATAGTATGCACTTACCTGTATCACTAAAATACTTTTTAAAATACTATTTATATACTATGATAATATTAATTCATATTATTAAGATTTTTAAATTTTCATTTCTCATTTTATTTTAGTTGAAGTTTTAGTAATTTTGCTGTGCTTTCTATTAGTTTTTGATTTCTATTTAGCTTTCATTTATTATTATTTCAGTTTTAGTAATTTTAGTACTTCAGCTTAGTTGACCAGGGAACATTTCACAATTTTTGTTTATATTTTAAGTTTTTCATCTAATATCTACATTTTATTTTATTCTAGCTTTATTTCAATTAACAAAAATGATTTTAATAGTTTTAGTTTTACTTTAGTTAACAATAATAGCATGATAATAATAAATTCTACATTTGTAAATAGACAATGCAGTGTTGACGTCTCTCTGGACAGAGACCACAGACGTCCTGATGGAGGTGATGAGTTTGATCGAGCGTCTTGAGTTGGACCGGAGAGATGCAGAGAAGGCTCTGCAGGAAGAAAAGGAAAAAGCAAAGAAACTTTCAGAGAAACTGGACAGCCTCCGTCTCTGGAAGCAAAATGAGTTTCCTATAGCAATGCAGAAAGGTCAGACTGGATATTGATTACAACATGCAATTTATGTTCAAACAGTTTTTTCCAGCACTAACATTTTATTTCAGGCCCAGTAATGTGGCAATAAAGAGTTTATTCTATTCTATTCAATTCTATTACAACGTACAGTACAAAAATATTCAGCAAGATAATCAAAAACACAAAAATGGCTAAATATAAATTAAATATTAAGGAATTTATATTAATTCAAATAAAGTACAATGTTAAAGGCAATAAAATACAATATAAAAACTTTCAAATTTTTGTTTAGTTTAAGTTGATGTACTAACATTACTAAAACTTAAACACAAGTTCATAAAAGCTAAATAGACATTTTATAAATTAAAAATAAAAATACCTAAACACTCACAACAAAATTACTAAAACTAATTCAACTAAGATTAATAAATACTAAAATAGTATGGTAATAACACTGCTTTGTTGACATTTCCTATTGAGATAATGCAGCATAATGACAGTATCATCCCTTTATTTTTGCATAACGATTCAATTAGGTAAATTAAATTGTTGAATTAGGAAAGTGTGATTCCTATTAGGTTATTGTGAGGGTGAGGATATATATATTCAACTCAAATTGTGAAACTCGTGTATTAAATAAATTCAATGCACACAGACTGAAGTAGTTTAAATCTTTGGTTCTTTTAATTGTGATGATTTTGGCTCACATTTAACAAAAACCCACCAATTCACTATCTCAACAAATTAGAATACTTCATAAGACCAATAAAATAAAAAAAAACATTTTTAGTGAATTGTTGGCCTTCTGGAAAGTATGTTCATTTACTGTATATGTACTCAATACTTGGTAGGGGCTTCTTTTGCTTTAATTACTGCCTCAATTCGGCGTGGCATGGAGGTGATCAGTTTGTGGCACTGCTGAGGTGGTATGGAAGCCCAGGTTTCTTTGACAGTGGCCTTCAGCTCATCTGCATTTTTTGGTCTCTTGTTTCTCATTTTCCTCTTGACAATACCCCATAGATTCTCTATGGGGTTCAGGTCTGGTGAGTTTGCTGGCCAGTCAAGTACACCAACACCATGGTCATTTAACCAACTTTTGCTGCTTTTGGCAGTGTGGGCAGGTGTCAAATCCTGCTGGAAAATGAAATCAGCATCTTTAAAAAGCTGGTCAGCAGAAGGAAGCATGAAGTGCTCCAAAATTTCTTGGTAAACGGGTGCAGTGACTTTGGTTTTCAAAAAACCCTTTAATTAATAAAAATTTATAAACGACTCAGACTCTGTCAACTTTTGTCAACTTTTAGGAGAACACAAGCATATAGATGACCTCAAGCTAACAGACATGGACTGAATGCCACAAAACTTATGCTACAAGGTCTTTAAAAATGTTTGATTACAAAAATAATCTCTTTTCTGCTCCATCCTTGACTTTTGGCATCCGTCTGTCTTATATTTGCACGGTCAGAGCATGAAGCCTGCAGCACAGACATCGCAGAGCTGACGTGGCAACTGAAAATGAGGAGAGATCAGCTGCCGCAGGTGAGAGACAGGCTGACCCACACGGAGGTGCTGAACCGACGTCTGAAGGAGGATATCGATTTTATGAGGAAACACGGGCCGCTCGTGCACGAGAGACTCCAGTTGGAGAGTGAAATCATGAAGCAGATCCGAACAGCACAAAGCGAGGTTTGTTTACTGCGAAACCTGTTTGTTGGCTTGTTTAGAGGACCTGAAATCAATAAGACAAAACCAAAGAGAAGAAGCGATGTAGGTCTAACTAAAAGAGTCCAGAACATACTAGAGGAGTGAAACAGTGACCACCCATTTTTTTCAGAAGACTGTTTTTTTCCAGTTTATTTTCGATTTTCAAAGAATTCATCAATAAAGAGCTAAACTGTAAAGTATTTTAAAATTTTAAAAAGTGTTTTTTTTTTTTGTGAATGAACTACCCTCTGCGTTATTTTAGTATTATTTATATATACTATTATAGAACTTATTAATGTTTTTAATTAGTTTATTTTTATATTCAAATTTAATTTTAATTAAAATGATTAAAATTAAGTTTTAAGTTTTAGTAATTTTATGTGATTTTGTCATTTTTATTATTTTATTAATATTTCTTATTTAGCTTTATTTAGTTTTTGTTTCAGTTTTAGTAATTTTAGGTAGTTGCCAAAGCAACATTTCTGATTTTCCTAATTTTACGTTTTCACCTAATATTTATATTCATTTTAATATTTAATTTTATTCCTGCTTTCAGTTAACTAAAACAGTTTTTAATAATTTTACTTTTGGTTTACAATAACAAGACTGACGTAATGACGCAAGTCCCTTATTATCATAATCAAATACAATAAATTTGAAATGTTTTCCTACACATGTAGATAACTACAAATTTAAAAGTTGTTAAAGGAAACAACCACAGGAAATGTAAAATTTAAATTTTTAAGCTTAAATAGTACTGACTTCTACAGAAGCATATAAAACTGCTAAATAACCTTGGAGCTCATCGTCTATTTTGGGATGCAGTTTTTTACTATTGAGCCATGTTGCCATGAAAATTGTCTGACTGTTATATTAATTCATAAAGACATTGTCACAAATGTTCCTCTAGGCCAGTGAGACGTTTTCAAACATCTCTCAGAAGCTAAAGAGTCTTCAGGAGGAGCTTAAAAATGAGGAATTCAGAGCAGACCTTTGGAAAGGAGAAATGAACAAAGAAATGGAAACGATCAGAAATCATCTGAGTGACAAGCAGTGAGTCCTTTTTTGTCATCTGGATACTGACATCAGGCCTATATTTTTATTTCCGTTCACTCATGTTATATCAATCCAGACAGAAGGTGTCACTAAAATGCTGTTCTCTCCGTCTTCACAGTTTCATTTCAGTCCATCACTGTATAGCCCGGTTATAATATCAATATATAAAAAAGTTATTCAAAATCAACAATTTTGTAACACATTCTACTGATGTAAATCACTTTATAATTCATGTTATCTTCATTTAAAGGTTGCACTGGACCTTTTATGCCATACTAATGACCTACATTTACGTCACACTTTTATTTCTCAAAATTATTTAATTTTTGTAAATGTCTCATATGGAAAACATTGCTTAGAATCAGCCTTGTGGACATGTTTATCAATTTTTATGTTAGATTGATAGATTTTAGAATTAGTCTATTATACTTAACATATTGCCAACCTCAAAATTGACATTATGCAGATAAATAAATGAAAACAAACAGGACATTCGAATACAATTTCCTTTAGGTTAAACTATGTATGAAATACTGACAAAACTGAGCAATGTTTTAACAGGATCTGATGTCATTCAGCAGCTTTCCTCCATCTGTATGAAGCGGTATATAGACATGTAAAATGGACTACGGAGGAATGACATGATTTCTCTTTCTCTGCTTACAGGAGTGAGTTACAGCAGCTGCAGTCACAGTGTGAGGTGTTTCAAAGAAAAATTAAAGAGTCAATAGAAAAACTAACATTGAGAGACGACCAAATCAAAGCCTTGGTGATAAAAACACATCATTTTGAGAGGCAGGAAACAGACGCAAATGAAGAAGTCAGTTTTCATTTAGAATACATTCACCTACCAGTTTGCTCACGGAATATTTAAATCTGTATAAATATTACGAAGACATTGTGAATTTTTGGGACTGTAACAATAATAAGCTCATATTAATTCCTCTTTTTATTATATAAAATTAGTCCCCTGAACGAGCTTTTTGTGCTAAATATTAATTTCACTTGCCTTTTTTTTTTTTAGGTCAGAACATTAAAAGCTGAAAAAAATGATAAAGAACAGAAACTGATGATAAAGAAGAATGATGTAATGCAGCTTCAAAAGCAAATACAAACATCTGTAAGTATAACAGGCTGTTATTTGAGATGATATAAATCAGAGGTGAAATTATGTGCCGTGCTGGAGATGTCAACCCTCACGTCCTCTGGAGGGCAGGAAAGGCCCACGATTCCTTACACCGACCTGCCGTGTTTATTCTCTTAGAGCCTCCATTTTGTCTAAGCCCTGATTTCACAATTACACTACGCTTGAGTGAATGAGCCGCAGAGCGCTCACTTGTTTCTTTAGCAGTTTGTTTATTCCTTTTTAAATTTGTATTTTGTGCATTTTTGATGTTATTCTGCCACAACAGAGTTTAAAAAGTTTAGAAACTTTCCATAAGAAAGAAACTTGGTTTGACCATAGGTGGTGCTATGTGATGTTTAATTGTCATAAATGTTTAACATATGACAGTTATAGTTTTGAAATAAGAAATATTTGAAAATATATTTATGCTTATGTGCTAGAACAATCAGTGGAACTTTATATAAGCAAAGATGCTTAAAATGATCTTTTATGTGTGGCTAGCCTTTCATTTTGGGCACAAAATCTGAATGTGGTTGAATTTAGCCTCCAAACAAACACTTGGCTATGAAAAAGTCCATATAAGCATATATCTAGTAAATAATGGGCATTATTGTGTTTATCAGAAACTTGAAGGTGATGAAAAGGTGTCTGGGTTGGATGCAAACTTAAACCAAAAGCGACATGACTTATTGACCCTGCAAGACAAAAACAAAGAGCACAAACTGGAAATTGAAGACTACAAGAGAAAGATCTACCAAAGGTTTGTCCTATATAAACCGAAGATCACACAACATTTTTTTCATTTAAAGGGATAGTTCACCCAAATATGAAATTATTATGTCATTAATTACTCACCCTCATGTCATTCCAAACCTGTAAGACCTTCGCTAATCTTCGGAGCAAAAATTAAGTTATTTTTGATGAAATCCGAGAGCTTTCTGAACCTGCATAGACAGCAGCGCAACTACCACGTTCAGGACCCAGAAAGGTAGTAAGGACATCGTTAAAATAGTCCATGTGACATCAGTGGTTCAACCCTAATTTTATGAAGCCACGAGAATACTTTTTGAATGCAAAGAAAACAAAAATAACGACTTTATTCAACGATTTCTTCTCCACGAGTATCATGATGCATGCGTGTGCATTCCTCTTTCTCTCATGAATGTGCATTGAAGACTGACACAGAAGAGAAGAAATCGTTGAAAAAAGTTGTTATTTTTGTTTTCTTTGCACACAACAAATATTCTTGTAGCTTCATAACATTACGATTGAACCACTGATGCCACATGGACTATTTTAATGATGTCCTTACTACCTTTCTGGGCCTTGAACATGTCAGTTGCGTTACTGTCTATCCAGGGTCAGAAAGCTCTCGGATTTCATCAAAAATACCTTAATTTATGTTCTAAAGATGAACTAAGCTCTTACGGGTTTGGAACAAGTAATTAATGACAGAATTTTCATTTCTGGGTGAACTATCCCTTTAAAGTATATTTTTGTATACTAGTGATTGTCACTAATGGTTAGCTGTGTCTGCTGTGTTTTGCAGTAATTTGTTATGTTGTGACAGAAAATGACATAGTCTGCATTTATTTCACAGTAAAAAGTGGTGAATTGTGGTAAACTGCAATCAACAATGTCTTATACTCACTATACAGTCTTTACAGTCCAAATTTCAAGCACAATAACCTAATTTTATCGGCTAACAATAAGTACGTCAAATAGAATTTTCATAGAACTGCAGAAAATGAAATCGATCCAAATGAAAAACAATCCTCTGTTGCTGCTTCCCCTAAACTGTCCATGGTACAGCAACAACAAATGATGTTGCCTCCATAAGATCTATGAAGACCATATGTTTTCGCACACAAGCCAATAGTGCTGTTCATGTATTACCGTTTAGTTGAATCTGTTACACATCATGAAAAACTATGACATGGAATAAAATCTGGATATACAGTAGTGATTCTTCCCAACTTGATGTAGAACTTATGGATCAGCATTACATTCCATGTTGGAGATGGAGACTCATATGACAACACTATGAGAAATGTGCTGGAAATGTCTTGTGGTTCATTGGTCTGTTGTGTGAGTGTTGGATTCTTTAATTATCAACACGGAATCTGTGTTCCACAGATCATGTCATGAAATCATGCAACAACTCTAATTCCACTTCATTAAAAATGTGTAGGTGTGTGTGGCATTGCTTCTGAAATTAAAATGCTGTGAAGCAGCACCACAGCATGAACTAACACAATGATTTAGAATGCAAAAAATACCTTATCCACCTTATTTTGCAATGTGGATGTGAGCTATTTTCTGTGAATATGCAAGACGTCTGATTCAGACTTAGCTGTGCAAGACTTCTGATTCAGACTTAGCTGCTACAGGTAAATAACTAGAAAAATAACTAATTCATGCTACAAACTAGCATGTTTATGATTACGGTAATAGCAGTTTGCAGTATCAAGCAGCATAATGGGCTCTTTTTGTGAAATTAAAACAACTGGAAGTCGTTGACACATTATGTTAAAAATAAGGTGGAAAATCAAACATTGAATTTTATGGATAATACCATGAACTGTATATGCCCGATTATATGCAAATTAAAAAAATAAATAAAACTGCATAGTTGTATTGTTATTTACCAAAATATACTGAAGTTTATTATTTACTTATTTCTTTTATTTCAATTTAAAAAAAACAAGCATTTAAAAAAAACATTTAAAAATGATAAAAATAACAATAAAAGTGTGTGTGTGTGTGTGTGTGTGTGTGTGTGTATATATATATATATATATATATATATAAATTTATTTTGGTATTAAGTTTTAATATAAGTATTTTGAATTTGAATGCTGTAGTTAGCTTGTTTCATAAAATAATTAGGTGAGCAAAGCTGCTAAAAATACCTAATTGTTTGACTGATAATGCTGTAAACAAACGGCAGTTTTTACAAAAATCAGGCAGCTTGTTGTTAATGTAATGCGTTCTGAACTAAACTTTAAGCGTTGTGTCATAACTACTGCAGTAATTAATCTTTGATCTTGTGTAATCAGTTGGATGTCACATACTCTAGAACATTTTCATTTCCAGTTGTGAAATTTGCTGAATGCTGTGCAAGCATTTTTGTGAGCAGGCTACAGTACATTGTGGTGTGGATCTCGGGGGACGAACTGTGTTTTATGATGTTGTTTGTGGCCGTTTTGTTCCAGTGAACAGGCTGTGAGAAAGCTACTGAAGGATCGTGAGCATGTCCTGCTGAAGATGAGTTTGAGTGAGAAGCAGTGGAAACCGGTCAAAGCCGAGTTTGACCAGGTCTCTGCTGTTCACTCAGACACCAAAGCCAAGCTGGACTGTCTAGAACGCCAAACCTTTCTGGAGGAGCTGAAGAACAGGGTAAGAGGACACCTGCCCCGTTCAGATTTACAGATAAGTTTATGAGCAAGGTTACTCAGTGAACAAATGTGTAGCCTGGATGCAAAAATAAAAATTCTATCCTCATTTACTCACCCTCATGACATTCCACAAGAATTCCATACATCTAATGGTTCTTTATTGGCATTGATGGTTCCATAAAGAACCTTTAACATCCATGGAAACTTTTCCACTTCCTAAAGTTTCTTTGTAGTGAAAATGGTTCTTCAAGTCTATTAAAATGTTCTTTAAATTAAGAAAAAAAATTAAGAACTGTTCACTGAAAGGTTCTTTTGGGAACCAAAAATGGTTAAGATAACATGTTTATAGGGAATTATACTGTAGTCATTTCTGAGCTGCTTTGGATTTTGTTTTTGTCTTGTTTGCCAAGTTTTGCTTCCTAATCAAGTGATTTTGATGTCTTTTCTTTTTGGTGGGCACTGGGCAGAAAGAGATAGACAAAATGAAGAGCCTGATAATGACTGAAATGACCACCTTAGATATTCTCGAGGTAAAACCAGACGTTCCTTGTGAATACATATTTACATGATTAAATAAATAAAATGATGACAACTGATGAAGCAATGTCAGTGTTGCACTAGTTTGTGTGTAGATTTTCTGTCTGTTAATGTTTGGGATTGATATGTTCAGGGTAATAGGGACACAGAGGCAGCCGAATATAACCGTGAACAAACAGACTGCGAGAGGGAGAAAGTTGATCTGCAGAAAAAGTATGAAGACGCTTTGTCTACAGCCGCTCAACTGGAAACTGAGGTGGAGCAACTGAGACAGATATATAAAGAGAAATCTGAGGTAAATCTGATGGGCATAGAGTAAATATCACTGGTTTCCTGTAAAAATCATCTTTGAAGTATAGTATAATTTCAAAGTAACTCAAATGCACATACTCTTAATCTGAAAAAGCACCTCCCCATGAGATGAAACAGGGAAAAAAATGAATATTCATCTTAAAATATTGTATTCATTATTTGCCCGCCTGTGTGGCTTTTGTTACATGAGAGGAAGAGAAAAATTATTTCATAGATTGAGAAAGTTTTTACATTTTAGTGATGAACACTGATGAATAGGGCAAAGTAATTTATTCAGAAAGTAAATAGGGTTGATTCATGTTGACTGTAAGGTCCAGTCAAGTTATTATTGAGTTAAGTAAATGTGACTAAAGTTACCAGTTGCATACGTATGTATTTTCTCTTTTTTATATTCATTCTTTTTTTTTTTCTCAGACAATTGAAAACTTAAAAGCCAAACTAAGTGACATGCACACTTCACACAGAAGCCTCTCTGATGATTTTGAGAAGAAAAAGAAACACTATCAGGAATGTTTTAATTCTGTGAAGGTGAACATAAAATTATGCTTGATTTATATTACAGTATGAGTTATAAATGTCAGTCACACTTTATTTTGAGGTCCAATTCTTGCCATTAGCAAACCATTAAATATGTCTTTTGCCTCAATAAACTTCTAATTTACTACTTATTAATAGTTAGTAAGGTAGTTATAAGTTTAGGTATTGGGTAGGATTAGGGATGTAGAATATGGTCATGCAGAATATGCTTTATAAGTACTAATAAACAGCCCATATGTTAATAATAGGCATGCTAATAAGCAATTGGTTAATAGTGAGAATTGGTCCCTGTACTAAAGTGTTACCTAAATGTCTTTCATATACAACAATATTGCAGATTTGTTCTTTAAAAGCTTACTTAACTTGAAAAGTGAATCCATATTTATTCCTTTCATCACAGTATGTTATTTATTATTAGGAAAGCATTAGTGTGGTGGCATTGAGGTATGAGGAGATTTCAAACCGGATCAAGGAGCTTGACCTGAAGTCGAAAGAGTTAAAGCAAGAGACAGACATGATGGAGCAAACCATCAGCACTATGCCACATCTTATAGCAGAGCTACAGTAAGAAATACTGTTCATAATATATGTCTGACCATAATATATATTAGACCTCCGAGCTTGTTTTTATTTGTTGTCTGTTTCAGGGGTTTGTCAGACACTATGGCGTTCAAACATGGGACAGCCACAGTAGTGATGGGTAATGTGCACAGGGATATAGCTTCCTGGAAACAGAGGAAGTCTCATCACGCACAGATTCACTCAGCACTGTTCACTCAACGCCGTGCTGTCATGAAGGACACAGAGGTTAAGAACCCTTACTTTCATATTTACATTTATATCAAGATTATTTTGTCAGGGCTTCCTATATGGGCTGATCCTAGACCAGCTTTGCTATTTAAATACTTATAATCCAGGTTAACAAATGTTTTCTTTACATATCAGAAAACAGATCAGCTGAAGCCGAACGAGCATGAGTGCATTTGATAGGTTAGGGGATTTGATGTGCTCCAATCACCATTCAAGCTGAAATTACCTTTATAAATATTTAGATTTCCTTTGTATGATGATGCACCGTGTAATTTTTATGGAATACCCATTGATACCAAATGATACATTTCAAGACACTGAGAACAAAACATATATAACAAAAAGCCTTTTGTCCAGTATTATCTACTGTTAGCTCATTGGTTGGGTTGACAGCTGCTTTATGTTAATAATATCTGCAGTAATTTGCACAATAAATGTGGTTCTAGCATACATATATTTTCATATGTTTGGAAATGTACAATAATAATGTATTAATAACATCAAAAATGCTAACTGTTTTATGTATGAACAACTTTAAAGATATACAAACGTTACAAATCATTTAAAGTTCAATCATTTATGCTATTCATGAGTAGATTTTCATTTATGTGTGTATGTGTGTGTGTGTGTATAGACAGACAGAGAGGGGTCATTCCATGAAATTGGTGCCTTTTGCGTCCCTAAGAAATAATCAAACATAGATTTACAATAACAACAAATAAATGTGCAATTTAAAAACATAATACTATGTATGTTTTTATCAATATTACATCAAAAAAGTCAATTATATATTATTTTAAATCATTTAAATAGTATTTATGCTGGTAAGGGTAAGGTTTTTGGCCTGTCCCTCACTATGATTTTTCTTTTTCAGCATGACTTTTAATTTGCAAAATGATATAAAAATCACATTTGCGTATTGTTCTAAATATAGTCTCATTGTTAAGCATTGTTTTTGGCATAAGTATACATTTTTTTCTATAAAATATAAATCATTTTATTGGTGTCCCCTGATTTCATGTCAGCCCTGTTACCTTCATCAAAAACCCTTGTAAAATAATGTACATTCAAGTGACATAATTTCTAGGAGGTTACATCATCTCTCAATCAGGATTCCAACACTTAAAACATAAGTGTGTTTCTCTCACTCCTCTATAATGTTCTGTTTTTGATGATTTATGAGGCTTGACTGAGGGGGGGCCATCATGCAATGTCAATCCTGTTACCATTTTTAAAATGTAAATTTAAACAATTATTTCTTACATTTAATATAATCAATATCTACAAGTAAAATCCTTTCAAAGTGTACAATATGTGCTTTTGTGAACTTGACTATTCGCTAGCAATTAGCAAATTTGTTTGAAATCGTCAAACCTGTTACTGTCAACCTGTTACTTTTTAGAGTAACAGGTTTGACATATGGGTAACAGAGATGACATTGATTAGGTTTGACCCTGTTTTTAAAGATTGTCTGTGTAAAATTCAAACATTTTAAAGGTCACCCTCGGTATATTATTGAGCTAATGCCTATATCATTCAGTGGCATATGAGTACCAAATTCCAAAACATGAGGTAGAAAAATAGTCATAAAATAATAAATTACATAGCCTGAGATGGCACTATACAATTTCTTGTCATTTTAAGGTGTCTTCATTTCATAGATGTTTAAAAAAATTTGATTAAACTTATTTTATTTTTCAATTTTTCCAAGTGGAAAAGGGACCGATTTCGTGGAATGACCCATAGACAGATAGGTAGATAGATAGATAGATATACATATAAATACATTTGCAATTAAAACGGTCCTTTCTTGGACCAAATGGGTTTGTGTCACTTGTGTATTGAATTCGGTTGAATTCATAAAGATTTCCGCAGTTTCATTCCTAAAGTTTATTTTTTTAAACACTGTCAGTACATTAATATTGTCTGTTTGTGTGTCTTCTGATATCCACAATTTAAATCCCTAATGTTTCAAGTAAAGTAAATCATATTACACCTTTGCTCCAGAATATCCGCCACTCAGTATCACACCTCTACTAACATTTCCTCTAATAATTTGATGAAAGCTCTTATAATTTTTTTGTCAGAGATAATATGTTATGTTTTGCATGAAACCCACGTATTATCACTTCATTTTCGGAGGGAAAAGCTATTTATTGGGGGAGTTGAGTTTCGGGATTATGGCCTCAGTCAGAGCCCGGCGCCTGATGAAAGTCTCACATGGCTTATCTAATGTGAAATCGCCATGTGGTATATAGTTTCATTAAACGGTGATCAAGAATGCATTAGTTCAAAACAAGAAAAGGCAATGGGGCTTAATCCGCCATGCGCGCAGAAGCAGCAAACTCCAAACAAGTTGTTGGTGCGAGACAGGAGCCAAATTAAAAGTCCTCCCTCATAGAGCCAGTCTGCCATTAACTTGCTGCAGGGCAGCAGAGCAGAGAGTCTCTTTAGATTTCTCACAGGAAACAATAAAGCAGCACAAAGATTCATCGCCCAACAGAAACGATTTGACTTTTAACATTTCCAACAAAGAGAGACTGTGTCAGAGTGCCTTCGACTGACCTGAGGCGCATCGTTGGGACGTCACAGTCATGAGATGTTAATGAACATAGGAAGTATGGATAGTGACGCACAACACCGGATGACGACTGCAGCGTCATGTGTTTTAGATGAGAGGGACACGCTTATTAGAAAAAGACTTTTTGTTTTTTGGATACACAGATTTTTTTCTTGATTTGTTCATTAAAGGCATGATTATATGGAAGTGAACATTAAAAATAAAACCATAATTGTGATATTTTTTTTTCCCACATAATTTTGGCTTTATGTCTTAAAGATAACTTGCAATGTCATATCTCATAGTTAAGTTTTGGTTTTTTTGAATTGCAACTTTCTAATATTGCGAAACTTCAAATTTCACAATTGGAATTTCGTACTTTATTTTGCCTAATTTAAATTTTATTTCATGTACTCACACTGTATCTCATAATATGACCATTTGTTATTTCAAAATTTCTCTCACAATTACCTGTTTTATTTTGTTTTTTATTTTATTTTTTGTTTATTTAATTTTTTTTTTTTTTTTTTTTTTTTGCCTTAGGTAGAAACAGACTTACATACATATAAGACAAATTTAGTTTAGGTTTATGCTTAAAATATGAAAATGAACATTTTCATAAAATAAGAAAAGAACAAATTAGTGGTAGTATAATAAAAAATAAGAAAAATAAATTGAATTTGCACTTTGCACATACATACATATATATAATGCTATTCATAGGTTGATTTTCAGATTATAGACCTTTCCTTTATTTTAGAATTTATTTAAATAACATTCAAATAAATAAATTTTCTTGTTTATTCCCATCTGTCTGCACTTGCCAGATGCTTTTATCCAAAGCAACTGTTTCATCCGCATGTGTATCCCTTGGGAATCAATACCATGACCTTTGCATTGCTCGCTCCATTAAGGTCAATGTCAAATTACACTTACACATGTGTTTACAACCCATTTTACTTCCATAGTGTAAAGTATTTCTGAGAAAGTATTCAGTGAAAAAAGGGCAGTGTGGAGCAACAAATTATTATATCTTGACATTTTTTTCCGTTGGTAAAATTAGCACCGATTAATTGATCTCAGTAAGACCAGGAATGTGAATAAAGCAAGTAAACAGTTTTTTTTGCGTTGACTTACTGTACAACACGGATTATAACCTTGCAACATTTGTAACCATTTTAAACAGTTGTGCATTTTCTTACACGATCAGTCGAGATGCGTTAAATGTAACTTGCACTTATAGACACACTCCGCTGTGACTTCCTCACAAGCAGAATTGGGTTTTTTTCTCTCCCCTCATCATATTCTCATGTAGCTTGTTTACTTGATGAAGTCAGACACTCAGTGAGTAGAAAAGCAGTAGGATGCAAAGTGCAGACACCATCAGTTTCTTATGGCCAATGAAGTGTAATTTGTCCCATTTACATTTCAGAGGTGCATCAGACGGGTTTTGTCAGCACTGCAAGCAGTAATTAAGCTTTAAATCAATAGCCGGCATTTGTCATGTTTACTGCCACTCTCGGTGCTGGGTTAAACTCATCAGTTTAGCGCTGGGTCGTTTTACTGCCCAGACACACTTCATTATTCCTTATTCTCAGGTAGGGCAGAAAATGTACTTCTCTTTCTCTCTCCATCTTTCTTTCCATAGCTCTCTCTCCATGTGCTGACGCAGGGTTGTGGAGATTGTGGAGACAAGCAAATCAGACACTTATTTATCGTAATTTGTTTACATATTTCCTCAAGTGCTGTATGATTACTAGAGTTACAGCATTCGAAGAGGATTCATTTTAGCGTGAAACATTCAAAATGCAAAAAGAAATGCAAAGATACATGCAAACGATGTAGACACAACCACATGCACACAGGCACATATGGCCCCAAATATATGAGGACACTTAAGCAACACTGGAAAAATGCTTGAAAGTTACTGCACTGCATGCACAAAATATCAAAATAAGTGTCTTTTGTGCAGGATTATTATCGTTAACTAAAACTGAAACTATTTTTTTATAATTGAAATAAAGCTAAAATAAGAGATAAATATTAGATGAAAAAAAGTATATATATATATATTAGATAATACATCTAATTAGACTTAAAAATAATAAATAAAATGTTGCCTTGAGTAGCATTAAGTTGAAGCCCTAAAATTACTAACTTGAAATAAATAAAAACTAAAACTGAAATAAAACTAATTAGTAATATTTAAAAATAAAGACTAATGAAAATGATAAAAGCACAGCAAAATTGCTAAAAATAATAATAAATATTAAAATAAATGAAAGCTAAAAATAAAACCTAATTCAAATGCTGTCTTTCACCAAACTACTGTAATTTCATTGCCATTTTTGAAATTAATGTCCACCAACTGGTCCCAAAGTGAAATGTGAAAGGAAGATTGTGGGTTTGATTCCCAGAGATTGTGCATATTGATAAAATGATTGAAGTAGCTGCTTTGGATAAAAGGTCTGCCAAAAGTAAATGGGAAATCAGTCTGCAGGTAGTTCAAATAATGCAGAAGTATTATAGAAGTAAACTGGGGAAAAAATGCTGTAGAAACAATATTCATTGCTAGTAAATTTCACAATTAATCACAAAGAAACAGCAAGTAACACATTGAATTAAAAGTGAAATTTCGAAGCAGAAAGCTTTTTTTTTTTTGCAAAACATTTAACATTTTTTACAGTGTATCATAAAAAGTGGGAAATAAACCTATATTTAAGTGTCTTTGGTACATTCATGTGAGTTCATGATGAAAGTTGCAATGTCTAGTCATGATCTAATCATTCTTTTGAATCGGATGTTTTTAATGAATCAGTTGATCCGGTTCACAAAACTGAATGATTTGTTCATGAATCGGACTAATCCAGTTCTCAAGTTCTACTCACTGACTCAATGATCCGTTGACAGAGGTTAACAGCCCACTGGAGGGCAAGATTATCAGTGAATAACTTAAATTTTGGTCTGTTCCTCGCACAAAAAGCTGTCGTATGACTTCAGAACAGTTGAAATATAGTGCTTAAGTCATTTAATCGTCTTTTGTGTTTCCTTTAATGAAGCTTCAGTCCTGATTCATTGTAATTGCATGGAAAAGTACATCTTCAGAATCTCTTCTTGAAATAATTTGAAAGCCAAGCAGGTTTGGGATGACACAAATGTGTTTACAATTTTTGGGTGAAACTATTTCTTTAAATAGAGCTCACTGTTCATTCTTTGTCCTACTTTTTAATGGGATCTTTTCATTATACATGTTAGAGTCTCTCAGAAGCTGATGGAGAGCATCCTGTGCAAATCTGTTCCAGGTTAATCTACAGGAAGCCCTAAAAGACAATCTGAAGTTAGCGCAGGAGTATCAAGAGCTGCAGAAAACTCTGATAATTGCCAGACAAGAAGCCGTTGATGTTTTTGACAGAAGAAACAGAGCAGAGGCCTACATCCAAGATCACATGCAGGTAACTCTCATTACCACAAACACATTTCTTTCTCTGCGGCTCCTTCCGTATGTGTGTATACATCAAGGCTATTTTCTGCATGTGTGAATGATGTGGTTGTCTATCTTTGTCATCAGAGATAGACAGCAGGCATGCAAAATAGTGATGAGAGAGAGGTCTGCACGGACTAGCGTACGCTCGCGTGCTCCACGCAGCCTGTCATAGGTGGTTGGTTTTAGTTGGGCAGTCAGCTAGGAGTCCACTGCAGTAATCTAATCATGATGAGATAAGCTTCATGACAGCGTTGCTCTGGCGTGCATGTGTGTTTATTCCATCTCACATGGCAGCGAGTGGAAACAGGCACATAGCAGATGCAAACGCTCTCAAGAACCAGCATCTCAGGAACATTTGGGAAAATGCTAATATGACATGTACGTCCATCACTAAAGGATGGGTGGTTTTGCTGGTATTCATCAACGCTGCAGTGTGTACCTATGTAGTGCAGTGCATTAGTCATTTCCAAACAACATTATATAAGTGTTTTTGGCTGTGTATTTTGGTATAGCAACAAACACTTATCAATGTAAAGATGTTTTCAGGTGCTGCTGTTTGTAATGAGAGGTTAAAGCTGAAGAGTGTAATTTCTATGCCATGTAAAAATAATGACTGTTTTCGAACAGGTTTCCCTCATTTGGTGGAACATAGTTTGGTTGCGATGCACAAACAGGAATTAGTGCACTCAAATATTTGGGCTTAAGTATTTGAATTGCATATAAAATTTCCATCCTTTTGGAGTGCACACTTTTAACCTAACTAGAAAACGAATAAACTTAATGCGATGCATATTTGTCAGTCATACATAAGTGGAACCGGTAAGATTTCAGTGATAATACTAATAAAGTCAATGTGTTTTAAATACACAATACCCAGGTTTATATATTTAGCATGAATAAATCCAATATCTCATATATTTTAAGTAATTGAATATTGCTTGTTCCACAGCTGGCCGCATTTTAACTGAATGCATTTAATTTTTTTTTATTATTTTTTTTACAATAAATAGATTGTTGTTTATTCTAAACAATTTGAATAAATGCTTTTTGAAAATATGATTATTTAAATAAAATGCAAGCAGAAATCTTACCTGTTTCTTACCTGTTTAATTTATGTATGTCTGACTGACAAAAATGCATCACATAGTTTAATAGTTGTTGATGTTAAAACTTTGTAATCCACATGGATGGAAATATGTAATTCAGATACATAAATCTTAAATTTAGCCCTAATTATTTTTTTGAGTGGGTAGTGATTTTTGATTAATCTCTTAACTATGTAACTTAAAAAAAAAAAAATCTCTACATCAAGAACATTTGTTTATTCACTGATTTGTTTAGTTTGTTCTTTTTGTAGGTTACATTATTATGCTGTAGGTACCTTTAAAATGAATGTCGTTTTCTCTTATGAATGACTCTGTGAATCATTTACTGAACTGATTCATTAAACAACCCAAAGTGAAAACATAATTACAAAGCTTTTGACAAATCTACTAAGAGACTCTAGAATGATTGTATTTTGGGCATTTTTCCCCACTTATTATTATAAAGCAGATCTATAATTTTTATTATTTTTTAATAAATAAAGCTTAAACTTTTTTGAATTTTATCAAGCTATAAAAACAAGCCAAAATTAAATCTGAGTTTCAATAACATCCTTACATAATTTGAGATTTGTTCAGTTCATTCATGAATGTGATCCCTTGTTCGTTCAGTTTATTTAGGGAGTCTCGTTCGGTCTCAAAACAAAACTCGTTCAGTGATGGGGATTTTATTCATTGGAATGATTTGTTCAAAACACTCATTTGAAATATTACTGAGAGCAATGTTTATATTTTTTTGTAACAATCAATCTAAAAAATGGCTTACTTACAGTTGTCTGCATATTATGCTAAGATTGGAGAAAGTATTTAAACAAAAAAATTTGCACACTTCAGCTTTATTGCACACTTCAGTGTCTTTATGACATTAGTCCATAGATCGTTTTTGTAATAGTACCATTGTTGTTGCTTGAGATTATTACTAGTTATACTGATCTAGACATAATCTGTCACTTTAAGTATATAGCATTTTTTTGAGCTGTAGATCATTTTAATATGATTTGTTATTCTAGTGCTGATGGTAAAACTCTACTGAAGAGCAAGACACATTGTTTGTTCCCCAAAAGACTAATACTCGTACAACTCCTCATCTAACTACATGAATGTTATCAAGTGAGAAATGCATGCAAAAGGCAAATCCTGTGGACGGGATTCTCCACGCTCATGATCAAAGCCTGATTTTCTTTTACTCAGTATTCAGCCTTTTTACAGTTTGTTGTTTATTTTCAGTCTGGTACAGCTTTCTCTCCTTCAGAGCGGATGTAGTTGCATCTCTTAGAGGTTTACGACAAGCTCTTCTTAAAGTTCCATACGTATCTGTAAGGACGCATAGGCCGAGCTACGCTCAATTTAATATGGATTCTTATGACGCCTTACCATTTTTGAAAGGTTTTCCATGCCATGCCGAGTATGTATAGGTGTCTATTATGAATAGTTTGAATAGAATGTATATTTATCAGATGTCTATTAAAACTCCTGCTCCATATGTATGAAATTGTGGCACATTTATCATGAGAAATAGATTCAGTTGGTGCTTTCAAGCACTGTTTATGTGGCTATATATTAGTGACGACTTGCTAAATCTGATTAGTTCAGTATGCAATTTATATGCATTAGAATTATAATTTACATCATTGCCCCAGTAAGATTTAAAAATGTAAAAATGTACAACAGAAAATAAAAAAGTATAAAAATACTTACTGACCTTCCCACTTTTAATTATATGGCAAAAATATAATATATTAAATAGGGAATGAAATTGGTCAATGATTAGAGTGCAATGCAATGACACCTAGTACAGTTGTTTTCATAATTACCATTATATTTAACATTTTATGCTGTTTTATTCTGTACTAAAGTGCTAGTTAAATTGTAGTTACCATTTAACTATTATATTTTTCATTCTTTTTTACAGCTAAAAAAAATGCTATAAAATGAGTCTAAATATCTGCATTAGTGTGCTAGTGACAGATGGCGTTTAATTATTTATGTGGTTTTATGTGGCGTCCTTTGGTTATGCTGACAAACTTCTTTGTTTTGCACTTTTATCAGTTGACTGTAGCTCCAAATATATGTCTAGCATAACTGCTATCATGGACACGGCAACTATGTCCTTAACTTCAATAGATCACTTTTATATATAATACAGGTTAACATATACAGTGGCATTTTGCCAGTTTAGTTGGATTTGCCAGTTTAGTCTGAATAGGAGAGCTAGAGCGCCCCCTTGCAGTGGTAAAATGTACAACCCATGGGCCTACCTAAACTTCCAGAATCACTTTAGTGCTTGTAAACAAAAGGTAATCCTGAAGGCCTAACAGAAATTGCATTGTATACATCTCAGACATGCCAAGTTGAGTTGTTATACGAGCACAGATACTGTGCAGACAACAGAAAGCACAGATGAGGATAGTATCTCTCATCACTTTGCCTGCCGTCTTTCTGATATCGTTTTTATGACGATATCTTTCAACAGTATATTGTAACTATTGTTACTTGCAGCATTAATAGGATAGTACAGGTTTTGACACAGCTCCATAAAGGACATTTTTTGTACTCGTTCAGTTAAAGGCTGAGCTAATTCGCTTTAGTTTTTTCATGCTCCGAAGAACACATTGCCAAGCAATGATAAGCTTAAAGGAAAAGAGAAGAGATGGGGCGAAACAAGGGACGACATCCCTCCGAATTGAAACCCCCTTTTTTTTCTGGAAAACTGCACAAATAATAAAGAGAGCAGCATGCTTTCTTTCTTTCTTTCTTCTCTAATCTCTCTCTCTCACACACACAAACACACACTCTCTCTCTCTCTCTCTCTCTCTCTCTATCATTTTTTTTTTTTCTTTTTTTCCAGTATACTCAGAATAATTTCTCGTTGCGGCAGGGGGTTCATGACTTTTTGTGTATGTGTAAAATATGTCTGGAGGGGATTGGTATAAAGTTAAAGTGAGTGAAGTCGAAATATTTTACTCATCAGCTTTGCAGTCACCGAGTTTGCCTGAGCTAGAACAAAACCGCTGAAGCATTTAGAGAAAATTAACCCCCCATCCTGGCAGCCAGATGTGACTGGTTTCCGCCCAGTGCACATGAGTGGGCAGGGAGAGCAAGAGACTGTGAAATTCCTGTCAGCCCCGTGTACTGCAGAATGGGCTATTGACTGCTTTCTCTATTTCCCTCCATCATTCTTCTTGAACACTGCCATTAATTTCCTCTCCTGCCTTACCAATTCCCCCTCTCTTTCTCTCTCTCTCTCCCTCTTTCTTTCTTTCTTCCCCAGCTTTCTTTGTTGCAGAAGAGGATGCACAAAGCCATGCTAAAATACTTCAAACACCGCAGCGTCTACAGCCAGGCAGAGCTGGCCCGCTTCCAGACCCTCTCCAACCAGAACAACCAGAAAATGAAAGCCCTCCAGGTATGGGCTCTTTAAGTACCCCCACAAACACACACACACTCACACACAACACTATTTGTAAGTATTGCACTATATACTACAATGGGTCCCACTCGGGTTAATGCTCGTCAAGGTTATAAGGAATATTTCACTTAAAAATTAAAATTTGGTCATTATTTACTCACCCTTTCCATAAAAAACTAAAAGGAGATGTTTGGTAGAGTGTACGCATTGCCATACAATGAAAGTGAATGGTGACCATGGCTGTCAAATACACTTTCAATGAATAATGACTTACATTTTAGCTTGTGACTCATAAAAAGCTATTCTATGACTTCAGATATGAAATACTGCGCACATGGACTACGTTTATGATGCTTTTATGGCTTTTGTGGAACTTGACAGCAGATGGTCACCGTCTATTTTCATTGCATGAGAGCGAGAATAGTGTGAACATTTTTTAAAACATCTCCTTTTGTGTTCCACAAAAGACAGGAAGTCATATGAGTTTGACATGAAGTTGAATTTGAAATTATATATCGGAAGACATTTGGCCATTTTGAGATTATCGTAAGTTTGGCTTAGACAGAAACATTAAAATTCTTTAAATTTAGCCTTGTCAATGGATAATTTATTTTCTAAGATCAAATGTTTGCAGTACCTGTAAATATCAAGTAAATATTGTGTTAAAATCTTTGTGTAATTTCAGCGTATATTTCATTTAGTTCTCATCACATATATATCACCATTTTATCGGCCACCCCACTCTCTCCATTGGATAATGCCTCAATAAATTGTATCATTTTAACCACTATAATATAGCATTAAGATATAAAATTGCACTCATAAAGTGTCAGATCACAAAAAAATTTTAGTCTGTATAAATGGGCCATTCGCTTATGACGTCTTAAAGGGGTTTTGCCTTGATCTTTTGACGTATAAGAGGTCTTTGTACCATTAAAACATCCTGCAAGTTTCATAGCTTAAAATGTCCTCTTCATTATAAACAAAGCATTTATTTAATCGAGCTCCAAAAATGGCTTGTTTTGGTTCTGAGGTGCAAGATGACGTCACCCGGGCACAAACATTTGCATAAACACTGCCTCCAGAGCAAGGCATCGATGAATAGTCATCTTCTCACCATAGGCCCCGCCCACTAGCTTTCAGTTTCTTAACGGCTTGACACTTTATTGCGCTGAATACGAGTGTCGCGTTGCGTCAGAAGCAAATAAAAATTACAATCACTGCCGCTATCTTGTCTACACTGGATACAGTATACAGATGCGCGTTCGCTTTCTGACACAGTCCACGTGCTTGAGTCTGTCGTCAGGACAAATGGAGTGAAAGAACGTTCGCTTTGATGCGTTTAGTTTAAACAGCTTGTTCGCTTCTTTGTACAGATATCAGAAGGATCCCAGCATAAGAAACAATTGATAGTTTATTTTTAATGGCACCCCGGATCATGTCTGAGGATTGGTCGGAGTATTTTGTTTTGTAAACGAGGCACAGTGTTATGGAGAGTTCACAAAGAAACATTTGTTGAAAGAGGTACTAGATCTGACTGCTGCTGCATCACAAAGCGTAAGTAAATGATTTCCTAATGCTTTGTCTGGAAATGACCGTTTTTTTTTTTTTTTCATGTTGTCAAAACACTCACATGCAATGGCGAGGGGGTGTTGATACTGTCTCCCATGCAATGACGTTAGCCAATCATAATAGTGGCGGATTACTGGCAAGCCTTAAAGGACCCGCCCCTTAAAACAGGTCATTCAGAATGAGGGTTGAAAATAATTTTTACACAATTTTTTTTTTTTTTTTTTTTTTTGCAAAAAAACTTTCTTAACATTTACTACAGTTAATCTATGGTAAATGATGGCGATTTGTAAATTAAAAAGTCGTCTGACTGTATCGTTGCTCACAGTGTTTCTCCTGTTTGTCAGCACTGTTATCATGTGGCTATAAACCGAGTTATTTGTGTTCTTCGTTGAACTCAAGTACTTCACACTGGATCTCACAGTGCTGTTTAGTGCTCACATGACCGAGACTCATCAGCGAGTAAACGCATCTGCTCTGGTGAGCTTGCACCGCGCTGTCGTTTGAACTTTGATCCGAGCGGATAAACAGTCCGAGTGGAGCGCTTCAAATGACTAGCTCTCTTTCATTCCGCCTTTGCTGCATAAACATTATATCGAACATTTATTAAACTCTTGTTATCGTTTATCGAGGAAATTTATATCGCACGATAATTATCGTTATCGATTTCTCGCCCAGGCCTAAGTAAACCTCAAGGAACATATTAAAATAATAAAAAAATCCATGTCATGACCCCTTTAAAAATGTGGCGATCATGGCGTAAGGTGCTGAAAAAACAGCGAGACAAGCGTCCATCTAGCACACATTGATATAATGTAGACGAGAAAAAATTGTGTCTAATGCATACACAAATGAATGGTCATTAAAATTATATTTAAATAATGATTAAAATTAGCATTGCATTTAACACGATTTTGTATACTGGAATAATCTAACTGCAATGTTTGGATGCTCTAACACAAAAGGTATTTGGTCTCAGTGGAAGGTGTGCTATACACGCTTATAATGAGGTGAGCGGCGGTGTGTTTGTGGCTCAGTCAGGGGAGGCCAGCTCTGGAAGTCAGGCTGGTGAATGGAGCATGAAGACGAGGAGTTCTTCAAGCTCCTCCGAGTGTGAAGGACAAAAGGAGCAGCCTTACTTTAAACTTTGTCACAGCTCTGAGTTGATCTCCTCCCCCAGACACAGACTAGCATTGTGTAGAGGAGACTTTACATTGTAAAATCAGAGTATAGCAAGGCATAGCAATAAAGTGCCGCAGTTCTTAAATGACCCAAAACTACAGGAGTCATGAAGTCGCTAACCTTAGATGTTAAAGGCTTGGGAATAAATAAACCTGTGGTATTAGAAAGTCTAGTTTGTAACAGCTTACTGTTGTCTTTGTATTGTGCAGCACACTGCTATACAATGGCCAAACAGCCACTGGCATATGGGACATGGGGGTTGTAAAGACAAGACAGACAGGGTCAGGGGCCCCCTCATGACATTATGAGCTTATTAGATATGCAATTTTACTAAATGACAGAAATCTAATATTTCAGAAAAGAAAGAGATTACTAAAAAGAAAAGTTGTACGAGAGGTCTAAATTGTCCAAACTAACATCTCTGTCTCCATCTTTGATTGAAGATTTTCTTTCTGGATAGCACACAACCTTTTTGGTAGCAATCTTTGGTAATGCCTCTGACAGCTATTTCCTGGTCATATAAGTTTTCTAGTCATGTTTCCATTGCGTGCCAAGCTTTCAGTAACACTTCAAGTCACTAATATATTCATGTCCGTTGTCAGGGGGACATGCGGGAATGTTGTCCCGGGCCCTGTGACAAGAGGTCCTCTTGGGCTCATGGAAGAAAATAACTCATAATAACTCAAATAACTCAAAATAACTCATAAATAACTTATAATATCTCAATGGCTATCACAACACAAACAATAATTGTGCTTTATTTTTGCATGGTTGAAAATGGACATGTATTTACACCATTAAATCACTGAAGTTTCTTTCTCTTTGGCTTTATTTTCAAGATTATTCACCATTCTTAAGTATATCATTTATTCAGTTTTAAATACACAGTTTATTTGTTTGCACACATTTGGAGTAAAAAGATATGGTTAATACCGGACAACTGGGCCATTTTTCCACTCATCTCAATGGCAAATGTGTTCTAATTTACCTGAATTCACTCTACTTTAAAAATGAAATGCATTTTCAGATCTTTATATTGTGTTTCTTGAGGTTAGCATATGATTCTAGTTTTTTTGCATTAAAAAAAGTTCAATTTTCTCGTAAAAAGAGATCAATGGAAACATTCTCGTTCAGTCGCTCGGGTATGTCGTTAAATATAAACTTTGACTATGCACTTCTAATAGTTTGATCTTTTGGAAGGATATGCCGTTTTTAGAGGGTCAGGTTGTCTACATCCATTGTTGAACAGAGGAAAATCATGATGTCACAAATATGGCAATTTCAAATCCTGTTGTTTCAGAAGAGTGGAAAACAAAAACTCCAAAAAATATTATAAAGTGGGGAGTTAGTTTTGAAGCATGAAACTTGCAGTAAGTTTTTATTGTACTGTGTGAATTTCCCATTTCATGACCCTTTTAATCATATTAAACCATCACAAATATTTCATTGCCCTGTGTGCAAAGGCTTTTTATCTATGCCAATTCTGTCCAAACATTTTTTTTCTTATAAGATACCACAAGCAAAAGTTGTCCACCCATCTATTCATGAGGAACCTGAAGGTTGCGGATTGCAAAAACTAGTTCCACTGATTTGTCCCTGTGTCTTCCTGAGAAACAAATGACTGCTTCCAAGCAGCTCTACTGAAGTATAGAGATGGGGGGAAGAGTAAAACGAAATAGAGAAAGCGTGCAAGCCTGTCATCTCGAAACACCGCTGCAAGATTGGGCACTCAGTTCCGGGTTATGCAAGTTTACACCAGGGATAGCATAATTGACAATTGCTAACAACAGAGAGCAGGGTGGAGAGTTGTGAATGGCCAGTAATAATTGGAGCGAACGCCCACTGCGCTGCTCTCGGGGGACCGTAATCCAAGATCTTGTTTCTGATATAATTGTTAGTCAGAAAATTTCTGCATGGCTAGGCCAGCTCAGTTCCCAAGCTGGTTGACAGTGCAAGGCAGTTTAATAGAAAAACTGGTTGCTGAGGTTTTTTAAAACAGGCAGGCACTGAACCCATGTGCGCGGTTCACCAGGAGTGTGGCACACACCGTCTTTATCGTTCCTTTGTTTTGTCTTTCTCATTCTTATGTCTTACGAACTAAAAGTGTCTCAGTTGTCAGTGTCGCTCTTACCATTCAGGAAAGTTTGGCTTGTAAAATGCCATAACTAAACTGATTTATGGATAAAAAGCATCTTTCTCCAATGACGACCTTTCAAAAGTATCTTTGTACCTGGACAGAGCAAAATGTAGGCTAATATATTTTATGTTTTTGTATTTTATTTTGGTAGAACATTATATACAAAAAGTTTGGGATAGGAAAGGAATTATTTTTTTTTTTTGAAAGAAGTATCTTCTGCTCACCATGACTTAATTTATTTGATCAAAAATACAGTAAAAACAGAAATATTGTGAAATATTTTTACAATATAAAATAACCATTTTCTATTTGAATACAGTTGGAAATGAAATTGATTCCTATGATGCAAAGATGAATTTTCAGCAGCCATAACTTCAGTCCTCAGTGTCACATGATCCTTCAGAAATCATTTTACACTATAAAAAATATTTTTCAGTTGTAAATAATATTATTGAAGTATATTTTATGCAGTTTCAGTCTGTATGCTTCAAAATTTGTTTAATTCAATGTGTTACTTTGTAATTAATTGTGAAATTGACTAGAAATTTATGAGTGAAAATATTTACACATTTTTTAGTCTAAACTGAAATCTTTTGTAACATTCTAAATGTCTTTACTGTCAAATTAATGCATTCCAAATCATACTGACCCCCAAACAGTAGTAGATCAGTAGTGTTTATTGAAATTCAATGGAAATGCTAGAATTAACACAAGCACCACCAAGAAAGTCTAGCTGGTTAGTTAACACAACATACGCCGGTGACCAGCTATACCGGCCTTTCCTACATACGCAGGGAACGTGGACGTCAATCTTTTGCAGGCTCCAGCTCCACTACAGGTTTTTGCAGTGAATTAGCCAGCACTCATTGATTCCATTTGCTTGCCTATTTAAACAGGAGGAGTTGTCAAACGCAATCCAGCGCCTCTCTGAGTTCCTGCTCTCGCTGACAGATGACTCAACTAGCAGCCATGTCCCGCAGCAAGCAAACAGACCCGTCGCAGATGCCGACGGATGGAGCAGGAAGACGCCTACAGTTCAGATAGCGGAGTAATTGGACGCTCACCTGCGCCAGACAACTTACTTAAACCCCCAGCATGCTTCACTCTCTCCCCTGTCCAACGCTCACGGCCCAATCCATAACAATGAAGCAGGTGACTTTCATGCTACTGTCAGGAATGATCTAATTTTAGCGGGGTGAATGATTGCAATTGGCTTTGCCTCATCAGATAATTAATCTATGTCACCATTAATTGGAAAAGAGAATAATTAGGGGGCTGTGTTGACAGAAATTCTACGCTTCTCTAGATTCTTGGATCTAATTACACCTACTTAAACCCCTCTGACCTTAACTAGCGGATAGTATACCTGCGTAACCCTAACCAGGCTGGGGTTGGTCTCGACCGCCTCTCGCTCTGCATCCTTTGTCATTTTTTTCCTCCTTTCTTGCTTGTTTATCCTCTCTTTTCCTGTCTCCTCAGAGAGCTGTCTCCCTCAATCACTTTTCAATATTCAATCTTAATTTTGTGGAAGTTTAGCATTTTCAATGAGCTGGAGATGAATGATTAATGAATAAATTTGAATGCTTCATTTTGTCCATGGATCATTAGTCAAGTCCTTTGTGGGAAGGACCTGCGAAAAAAAAAAAAAGAGGGAAAATTATTGAGACATTAGCCTGAAGCAATCCAGGGGTAAATAGTATGCACAGAGGGATGTTGTGTGAACGCTACCCACTGGCATTCTGCACAACCCCACGGAAACGCAAGCCTTCTAATTTACCCCGCTTCACAAGACTGATGTGCTCTATCGACAAATAGGTTTCATTTACAAAAATGAGTTCTCATTTTGATGTTTTGGTATATGCGCCTTTTAACTTTTTTACTTATTTATTTCTTTTATCCTCGTGCCTTGTCGTGCCTCCTCTGTTGAGATGTCAAATAACAAAATTATTAATGAAATGTCAGTTATGATTGACCGAAACTATTATAGTCAAGCGAAGACATCAGAAAGTAACATCCTTTTTGGAATATTTGGTATAATTGGGATTATCTGTTAGGTTGTTGGGTTAAATATTACAATACAGTCTTAGGTAGTTAACATGGACTAACAATGAACAATGCATGCATTTGTCAATCTAATGTTCTTATTTTGTCAATCTAAGTTCAACATTTACTAATATATTTTTTAAAAGATGTTAACATTAAGAACATTAACTAAGACTAATACATGCTGTATTAATCATTATTATTTTAGTTTTTAATTAGTGTAATTGATTTTAATTAATTTATATTTTCTGTTTCCATTTTAAAATTTTAGTCATTTTGTTGTTTTTGTTGTCATTTTATATTATTACTTTTTTTTAATATGTCCATAGTTTTTAGTTAGTTTAGTTAGTTATTTTAGTATTTAAACTAAACAAAAATGAGACTTAGAAAAGTAGATGAAATAAAATAAGTGTAGTTTGTTTATATATATATATATATATATATATATATATATAGGTGCATCTCAATAAATTAGAATGTTGTGGAAAAGTTAATTTATTTCAGTAATTCAACTCAAATTGTGAAACTCGTGTATTAAATAAATTCAATGCACTCAGACTGAAGTAGTTTAAGTCTTTGGTTGTTTTAATTGTGATGATTTTGGCTCACATTTAACAAAAAACCCACCAATTCACTATCTCAACAAATTACAATATGGTGACATGCCAATCAGTTAATCAACTCAAAACACCTGCAAAGGTTTCCTGAGCCTTCAAAATGGTCTCTCAGTTTGGTTCACTAGGCTACACAATCATGAGGAAGACTGCTGATCTGACAGTTGTCCAGAAGACAATCATTGACACCCTTCACAAGGAGGGTAAGCCACAAACATTCATTGCCAAAGAAGCTGGCTGTTCACAGAGTGCTGTATCCAAGCTTGTTAACAGAAAGTTGAGTGGAAGGAAAAAGTGTGGAAGAAAAAGATGCACAACCAACCGAGAGAACCGCAGCCTTATGAAGATTGTCAAGCAAAATCGATTCAAGAATTTGGGTGAACTTCACAAGGAATGGACTGAGACTGGGGTCAAGGCGTCAAGAGCCACCACACACAGACGTGTCAAGGAATTTGGCTACAGTTGTCGTATTCCTCTTGTTAAGCCACTCCTGAACCACAGACAACGTCAGAGGCGTCTTACCTGGGCTAAGGAGAAGAAGAACTGGACTGTTGCCCAGTGGTCCAAAGTCCTCTTTTCAGATGAGAGCAAGTTTTGTATTTCATTTGGAAACCAAGGTCCTAGAGTCTGGAGGAAGGGTGGAGAAGCTCATAGCCCAAGTTGCTTGAAGTCCAGTGTTAAGTTTCCACAGTCTGTGATGATTTGGGGTGCAATGTCATCTGCTGGTGTTGGTCCATTGTGTTTTTTGAAAACCAAAGTCACTGCACCCGTTTACCAAGAAATTTTGGAGCACTTCATGCTTCCTTCTGCTGACCAGCTTTTTAAAGATGCTGATTTCATTTTCCAGCAGGATTTGGCACCTGCCCACACTGCCAGAAGCGCCAAAAGTTGGTTAAATGACCATGGTGTTGGTGTGCTTGACTGGCCAGCAAACTCACCAGACCTGAACCCCATAGAGAATCTATGGGGTATTGTCAAGAGGAAAATGAGAAACAAGAGACCAAAAAATGCAGATGAGCTGAAGGCCACTGTCAAAGAAACCTGGGCTTCCATACCACCTCAGCAGTGCCACAAACTGATCACCTCCATGCCACGCAGAATTGAGGCAGTAATTAAAGCAAAAGGAGCCCCTACCAAGTACTGAGTACATATACAGTAAATGAACATACTTTCCAGAAGGCCAACAATTCACTAAAAATGTTTTTTTTTTTTTATTGGTCTTATGAAGTATTCTAATTTGTTGAGATAGTGAATTGGTGGGTTTTTGTTAAATGTGAGCCAAAATCATCACAATTAAAAGAACCAAAGACTTAAACTACTTCAGTCTGTGTGCATTGAATTTATTTAATACACGAGTTTCACAATTTGAATTGAATTACTGAAATAAATGAACTTTTCCACGACATTCTAATTTATTGAGATGCACCTGTATATTAGGGATGGGAAGATTCCCCGATTCGCTCGGTGCATCGCCATAAAAAGTTAACGATGCGTTGCATCGGTTTAAAAAGTGTGCATCGGCTACAAGTTGTCATTTATATTGCGATGCATCGTCCCTAACATATTTGCATCGGTAAAAAAAAAAAAAAAAAAACGATTTATTTATATATAATTAATAGTGGATGCGCTATACTTTTTTTATTTAGAAAGTGACCAATAATCTGTGACCAATATTTATATGTAGATTGATTTCTCCTCTCTAAACTGTTTCCCAAGCGCGTTCTCTCATCACTGCTGCGCGTGAATATGACGAATCACAACAACACTACGGAGACCCGAGGAAAAACTGGGATTAAAGTCCAAAATCAATCGGGGCTAAAGCGGTTCCATAAACGACTAATTAAATGCACACAATCTCACTAATCTCTCTAATTTGTGCACGCTTATTCTTAAACAGCTCTTAATGTCGATCATGGATCAAATCGATCCACCATGGCAAACAGCGAATATATTTGTGCTGTTTAATGCATTTGAGACGTTGTGTTTTCCTGAGTGCATAACTGACATGTCACATGTATATTTTTCATCTGTAAATGTTACAAAGTCATGCAAACATTTCCATTTTGCTGTCAGGAGTGGGCGAGGCACGCGAGAGCAACTAGCGCTAAACAGACGGAGCGCAATCAGAATCAGCTTTATTCGCCAAGTGTGCGCAAACACGATGAACTTGTTGTGGTTTTTAAGAAGCTCTTGGTACATACACGCATACATACATACATATCTGACATGAGAACAGAAACATTTAAATAAGACTTAACAATAATAATAATGTGTATGAATCTGGAACAAATGATTTATGTACAGAATTGTGCATTATTTACTCTATATATATAGCTGTATAGAAAATATGCATATGTATGTACATAGTACTTGAGAGAGAGGCAATAATTAGAGATGGAGAATGAATTACAGAACACAGGTAATAATTCCTTTGTTAGCTGTTTAGGCTGGAGATGGCATGGGGGGAAAAAACTGTTTTTATGCCTAGATGTTCTAGTGCACAGAGATCTGTAGCATCTGTTTGAGGGGAGAAGTGCAAACAGGTTGTTGCCGGGGTGAGAGGGGTCTGTGATGATGTTACCTGCCCGTTTCTTCACTCTGGAGTAGTACAAGTCCTGAAGGCTGGGCAGGTGGACACCAATGATCCTTTCTGCTGTCCTAACAGTCCGCTGCAGTCTTCTTATATCTGATTTGCTGGCTGACCCAAACCAGACAGTTATAGAGGAGCACAGAACCGACTCAATAACAGCAGAGTAAAACTGTGTCATATGCGCCTGTGGCAGGTTGAACTTTTTCAGTTGATGAAGGAAGAACCTCTGCTGAGCCTTTTTCATGATGGAGTCAATGTGAGTGTCCCACTTCAAGTTCTGAGAGATGGTGGTTCCCAGGAACCTGAATGACTCCACTGCAGCCACAGTGCTGTTCATGATGGTGAGTGGGGAGGAGTGCAGGGGGGTTTCTCCTGAAGTCCACTATCATCTCTACAGTTTTGAGCGTGTTCAGCTCCAGGTTGTTGTGACTGCACCAGACAGCCAGCTGCTCAACCTCTTGTCTGTAAGCAGACTCATCTCCGGCCTGGATGAGACCGATGACTGTGGTGTGGTCTGCAAACTTCAGGAGCTTGACAGAGGGGTCTTTAGAGGTGCAGTCATTTGTGTAGAAGGAGAATAGCAGTGGGGAGAGAACGCAGCCCTGAGGAGCTCCAGTGCTGATCGTACTGGTGCTGGATGAGAATTTTCCCAGCATCACTAGCTGCTGCCTGTCTGTCATGAAGCTGTTGATCCACTGACAGATGGAGGTGGGTACAGAGAGCTGTGTCAGTTTATTCTGAAGGGTGTCTGGGATGATGGTGTTGAAAGCAGAGCTGAAGTCCACAAACAGGATCCTTGCATAAGTCCCTGGTTTGTCCAGATGTTGAAGGATGTAGTGCAATCCCATGTTGACCACGACTTCTGAGGAAGGCTACAGCAGGGATTGTAGGTGGGGGGAGTGAATAACCAGAGCTCTCTCCACCCTCAATACCACGATTGAGGTGCCCTTGACCAAGGCACCAAACCCCCAAATGCTCCCCGGGCGCTGCAGCAAAAAATGGCTGCCCATTGCTCCGGGTGTGTGTTCACGGGCTGTGTGTGTGTGTGTGTTCACTGCTGTGTGTGTGCATTTTGGCTGGGATAAATGTAGAGCACAAATTCCGAATATGGGTTACTATACTTGGCCACATGTCATGTCACTCACTCACTCACTTGACTGCATCATCCACAGACCTGTTTGCTCGGTAAGCAAACTGCAGGGGGTCCAGCAATGGTCCAGTAAAGTCCTTCAGGTGGGCCAATAAGAGCCTCTCAAATGACTTCATAACCACAGATGTTAAAGCAACAGGTCTGTAGTCATTAAGTCCTGTGATTTTTGGTTTCTTGGGTACAGGGATGATGGTGGAGCGTTTGAAGCAGGAGGGGACATCACACAGCTCCAGTGATCTGCTGAAGATCAATGTGAAGATGGATGATAGCTGGACAGCACAGGCTTTGAGGCAGGCTGGAGAGACACCGTCTGGGCCTTTGGCTTTCCTTATCTTCTGTCTCCTGAAGACTTTGCTTACATCATCTTCACAGATCTTGAGTACAGGCTGAGAAACAGTAGAGGGGAGGAGGGGGATGGTGTTAATGGCTGTGTTGTGAGACGGTCAGAGCGTGTGTGGAGTGTCAGACCAGGCTTTTGCTTTTCAAACCTGCAGCAAAACTCGTTCACGTCTTCAGCCAGTTGTTGATTGGCCTCAGTGCTGGGGGATGGGGTCTTGTAGATTGTGATGGCTTTCAGGCCTTTCCACACTGATGTAGGGTCGTTGCTTGAAAGTTGTTCTTTTAGCTTTCCAGAGTAGTTTTTCTTTGCCACTCTTATGTCCCTATTCAGTGTGTATTTGGCCTGTTTGTACAAGGCTTTGTCCCCACTCCTGTAGGCGTCCTCTTTGGCCTGGCGAAGCTGTTTGAATCGAATAGGAGCGCAATAATTCTGAGTAAAATATACATTTTGCTAAAATATTTGTAGTTTGACTTTAAATGTGTCTTTTGTAGAATTTTAAACCTACATATAAGTGTATTTTTATGATAGCAGTAACTGTAAAGGGACTATTGTAATAGGTAAATCAAATATAAGCTATACAGTACTAATTACTATAAGCTCAAATGAGTTAATGTGTGTTTCTTATAGCAGTTAAAATATAGTCATTTTCTTTACTATTTTAATTTTTAATTCAGTGATTGTAATTCAGAGATTGTAATGTTGTTCTGCTATCTGTTCTGCAAACTATAAAAGGTACAGCTGTCATAAAACCAGAGAGAAAGGTTGCATGGCTAGAAACTGTAAAAAAAAAAAAAAAGGTCAAATAATACTATGTAAGACTGGTAATATCATTGTGTTCCTGTTGGTCAGTGTTAAAGGAGCTCAGCTTAGCCTGACAGTTAGCCTGCTTTTGACCAGGTTAGTTTCCCAGCATAAGTTGCCACAGTGACTAAGCTTGATCTAGGCCTATGTTAAATTTGCTTTATGGAACCAAATAATTTGACAATGAGTTAGACTAACTGAAATAAGCCTGGCTTATTTGGTAAACTTGTTTTATGGAACAGGCCTCAAGGCATTAAAAGTGATCATATTTTCTCCATTGCATCGAATCGCATTGTGTTGAATCGAATCGAAATCGGATCGCACTGCATCGTAATAGGGGTGAATCATATCCCATCGCATCGGTAGCTGCTTCATATGTATCTTTAATGTATCGTATCGTTGGCTATGCATCGAGATGCGTATCGTATCGGCCTGAGTCATGAGATGCACATCCCTAATATACACATATATATATATGTGTGTGTGTGTGTGTGTGTGTGTGTGTGTGTAGTTTTTTTTCTTTATTATTATTATTTTGTTTTATATTTCAGTTAATGCATAACCCCAGTTGTTGTTTTTTTTTTTTGCTTTTTGATCGATAACCCAAAATCGATCAAAGTCATGGCAATGGCACATTAAACATTCTAAACTTACTTTTTAAACTTCTAATTATACTTTTGAAAATAAAGGTTTTAATTTGAACAACTAATGAACCAATCAGGAACTCTTAAGGACCATATAGCAATTTAAGATCCGCATACATTAAAAACAGTTCTTAATAAGAATTTAGAAGCTGCATTTAAGAATTGAAGCTATATTTTTAAGTGTGTATACCTGTGACATTTTTGGAAGATTATGTAGATGTGGAAATGACATATATTCCTGCAAAGTGTTATAGATTGATTTGACATGAATGAATGGGCCCAGAAGCATACATACTCCCATGACAGCAATAAAACTTTTTTAACAGAGAACACAGAAAGAGAACGTAATGGATGACTGAGAGACATATTATTTCTCTTGAAACTCAGTGAAAGAGATCCTTTGGCACCTTTGAGACTGCTAGAGTGGATGTGTTTCCCGCTCTTCTGCATTTGCAGTGGATAATAACAGGCAGCAGCTGGACTCTTACTTTCTGTGATCAGCAGAACAGCACTAACTAACTAACTAGCACTAACACTAACTGTCTAGACACAGTATAAAGGTGGCATAAGATGATATTATACAATGAATAGCTCTAAAATTTGACTGGATGAGCCAGTATATGCCCACCTGTGAACACACACCAGTTGAATTTTATATTAATGCAGCAATCATTTGTTTATTGAAAGAACTTTGATTGATATTTTGCTTGGCAACTGTAAACAGACTACAATTAGGCTAATAAACTTTATTACTTGATGGGAGATTTATTTATTGTGTTGATGATAATATTCACAGTAATGTTATATTGTTTATTTATTTATTGTTATTCAATTATATTATTATTATTTAATGAATAATTATTTAATTATTATTTTAAAGACAGTCACACAAAAATTAAAATTCTATCATCAATTACTCACTCAAGTTGTCCCAAACCTGTACAAGTTTCTTTATTCTGTTGAACACACACCAAAAATAAATAAATAAATAAATAAAAGATATTTTGAAAAATGTTGGTAACCAAACAGTGGCGGGTGTCTATTGACTTCCATATATGGAAAAAAAAATACTATGGAAGTCAAGGGGGACCAGAAACTGATTGCTTACAGAAGAAAGGAATTCATACAGGTTTGGAACAACATGAGGGTAAGTGATGACAAAATTTTCATTTTAATAATAATGATTTATTTGAAACGTGTTTGACAACAGTCGTTAAAGTCTGATTAAAAAAAGCCAATGTTAAAAAAAATTATTATTATGAAATGAATATAATATACAATCATGTATTAGAAACTTGTGTGAAAACAGTCATTAAAACATGTAAAATAATGTTGTTGTTGTTAATTTATTTGAAGCTTTTTATGTTGTTAATCAGACTGATGAGGATGTCAATTTTTAATGTTTTTGTTGTTGTTGCTACTATTATTAATAATATTAACTAAATAATAGTGATATATTTGAAACTTGTTTAAAAACAGTCATTGAACAGTCAGATAAAATGCCAATGTTTAAAAAATATATATTTTTTTTTATTAGTAGTATTTTTATTTGTAATGACAATCATAGATTTATCATTATTTTACATATTTTTATATATTATTTTACAGATAGATAGATAGATAATTATTTTGCAAATTTAGATATATAACATTGCAATGGGCTCCTCAAAGATTGCTCCAGTTGTCACCACTAATGAAACACACTGTGGTTTGCTCTGTATCACCTGCTGATTTTTGCTTTTGTCTAGTCTAAGCTTTTTACAATTGTTTGCGCACTAAACTTTGTTGGCACCTCGGACACCCGGGTCATGTTTTTGAAGGATAGATTGCCTCTTTGCTTTCTCTTCCAGGTCAGACAGCCATATTTTAAATTAGAAAACTTCCCAAACACATTTGTCTGCTCTTTCAGCCTCCAATCAATCCTGTGAAATAAATGACACCAGGCCAGGAAACACCACTGCCATTAATTTCAACAGAAACATGCATCAAACCTTACAGAGGGTTAGCAACCATCAGACGACTCTATTACACATACGCATACACAGATGCTGTATTGTACACTCACTTTACTAGCATTCGTAAGCTGAAATAAAGACGAATTCAAGGGTTATATAGGTGTTGTGATTGGATTTAAAGTCAAAGATAAAATGTGCAATATTCTTATATTATTTTTCTCGAAGTCAGCCATTGGCATTGAGAAAGTTGGGAAAAGTGTTAGAAAACCAAAATATTGCAATTTGGTGATGCTAGTGGTGCATAAATTACACACTTCAAATCAGATTGAATGCACGATTAAAGCTTGACTTTGTAGGGTCCAATTTATAATATTCTAATGGCCAATTCAACAACAAAGAGATCATAATTACAAGACATACATACATGTACTCCTGCAGGCTTCATGCTGCAACACCAGGCAATGACAACCCTTGAAATGTGTACAGATGCTGAGTCTGTGTGTATTTAATTGGAAAATAAGACACCTGAAAAAGTGCAAAAAAAAAGAGAAGAAAAAAAAAGAAGAGCGATAAACAAATTCGTCATGAAAATAATATATGTTCTCTTTGTCTCCACACTTCCCTGCCTCCCCACACATTCATCTTAACAGGATAATAATTTGTGAAAGTCTCTGACATTTGTGGCTAGCTAGCATGGTAATAAACCCCTGGCTCGGAACGTTTTTTAGTTAATTAGAGTCAATCAATCCAAACTTTTGCTCACTTACCGGTGTGAAACAGCAATATAATGAGCAGAAATCAGCACAGTGATTGGAAATACAAATTACAGCTGTTTAAAGGAAACCACACAGTCTACTACGCGGCCAGCGAAGCAAGAGCCTGCTGGGGACATCTTGAAGGGTTTGGTGCCAATTCGATGGGTGCAGTAGGGGGAAAGATATGAGACGGAGATGAAGAAAAAGAGGGGGAGAGAAGCTCAGCAATGCAGATGCTGAAGGACAGATTCAGTCAAACCGCCCTGACGGCAATTAAACACAAGTTACGTTTGACAAAATCTCTTTATTAATACTTGCACCGTGACAACAAATGCATACTGCGGAGGGATGATGCTTAGCTTTGGGCCTAACGTGATTGTGGATGTAGTGTTATATCTGTGTTTTCTCATTACAGATGTCATTAACATGTGACGCTCATATGTAACGCGTGTGATGAGACATATTTTGATTGGATGGATGCATGAAGGTACGTTATAAACAGAAGTGCTCTCATAATTAAACCTCACTTTTGTGACTTTTATCCCATGCAACCAAAATGTCACTCACTCTTGTGGCATATTCATTTTGGCGCATACTCAAAGCTAAACTTTTGGGTTTAAATTTAAATATTGGCATCATTTATTCACTCTCAATTTGTTTGAAAATTACAAAAACATCATAAGTGTGTTGTACTCATGCATTTTGTTCCAAAGCCATTTCAATAGCTCTCTGTGAGAAATACACTGAATTTGTCATTTTAAAGTGAAAAATTTTATCAAAATAAAAATGTTATAATATACGATTTTTTTCATGAAATATTTTCAAATATTTTTATAAATATTTTATAAATATAAAAATATTTATTTTAATGTACAAATATTAATTTTAAATATTATTTTAAAAAATAAAATTTTATATATAAATAATTATATATATATATATATATATATATATATATATATATATATATATATATATATATATACAATTTATGTTAATATAAATTATATATATATATAATTTTTATTAACATAAATACGTATTTTATCAAAATAAAATATATTTGTGTTATTTTTTGCCATGCTTGGGCCATATTATATACAAATTATATATTATATAGTATAAAATAATCCCACTTTATAATATAAATAATTATTACCATTTATTAATTTATAATATAATTTACATTATAAATGCTCTAGAACATATTGAATTTGAAAAATGTCTGCGCTTTGCATCATTCACACACATGGTTACAGCTTAAACCTCCAAATTCAGGTGAGAATGTCAGAAAAGCAATGTTTTGGTGGAGCAGAATAAAAGCCACTAGGGTTTCCCTTCTAACTCTGTCCTGTACATTTATATATACATATATATGCATTAATATTATCTGAAATGCATAAATACATAGCAGAATTCCTGAATCCGACAGTTTTCAGCACTCCATTTCACCCCAAACTTCATTTCTAAAGTTCTAATACGTGCTAGCTGAGCTTGGCAGCCTCGGCTTGACGTTGTCTTACAGTTATTATTGTTAGACTATCCAAGGAGCGCAGATAATGCAAAATGCTCTGCATGCCCTGCGTTTGTTTCACTTTTCACTGGAGGGAGTAATTGTGTGGCGCTGACCATATTAGACACAAAGCACATTTTCGAAGGGGGAACTGCTGGCGTCAGAACAAAAGAGCGGAGAGAAATTAAAGACTTCATGTTTGCGAATGTCTGTTTTTTGACTTGAATGTTAGTGTAAGAATAGAAAAAGAAGGGATGATGCTAATTTTGATATAATAATAGAAGTATAAGGATGATATGTGTTCAAAAAATACAGTAAAAACGGATATATTTTATAAAATATTACAATTTAATAGAACTTTTCTGTTTTGATGTGTATTAAAATGTAATTTATTTTTGTGATTTAAACTGAATTTTCAGCATCATTGCTCCAGTCTTCAGTGTCACATGATCCTTCAGAAATCACTCTAATATGCTGATTTGCTGTTCAAGAAACATTTCTTATTATCAGTGTTACAACAGTTGTGCTGCTTCATATTTTTGTTTAAACATGTTTTTTCTTCTGTATGGTGAGTTGCTTAGCTTTTTGAAATGTTATAAAAAAAATTTTACTATGTATATATATATAAATATATATATATATATATATATATATATATATATATATATATATATATATACACACAGTACATATAGTAAGATTTTTTTATAACATTTCAAAAAGCTAAGCAACTCACCATACAGAAGAAAAAACATTAGATACAAGAACATAGTTATAGTGTGTGTGTGTGTATATATATATATATATATATATATATATATATATATATATACAGTATGTTTGAAGTAAATAAAAAAAATATTTAAAATTATATGTATATGTGCTAAATTACAATTTTACAGCACTTGGTAAAATTGATTAAAAAAACATTCTCATGAATATTTTCATGTTGAAATGAAGCATTTTTTGCTCTTTTTACCAATTAACCAATTATTCAGACATGAGTTCTGCTTGTCTTTCAAAGGCAACTAAAAATCATGTTCACATATTCTTCTAATCATTTACCATCTGATTTCTTTTCCTACTTCCAATTCCCATGTGGCTTTCTTTGTTCTCATTTTTGAGCTATATTTTTGAGGCTGTGAGTGTTTGGGCGCCACTTTAACGAATAAAATCTCCCTGTTCTCCCCAGAAATAAGTATCAGCTCTGCTCCGCTGGCTTTACCTTCCCCAGGTGATCGCGCCACTGCGTCCACGGCCGCTCCAGCGCACACGGCTCCTTCGCCGCTGCCAACCCTGAGGGTGGGTACCCGCTAGTGGCACGCACACACACACATGCCAGTGTTCCTCCAGTATCCCATCATGCCTCTGTCCTAGCTGCCCAGCTGCTCCCTAAGGTACACACCAGTACCCTGATACCTCCCTCTCGCTCGCTCTCTCTCTTCTTCTGCTGTTTTCTTTGTCATGAGTGATCGTCTGCAGGTCTCTAAACACCGGGGCCCACCTGGTCCGGGAGTCGCCCATTAGAACCCCATATGTGATGGAGACACAATGCGCCCAACTTCCACACCTAATCAACACCCCTGTGGCCGCAGTCTCAGTATGTGCCTCATATTATACCAATATCTCATATTATCACTGAAAGTTACAGAATATACACTGTATATTAGCAATTATACAATGATCTGTGACAGAACCTATAGAATGAGTGAGAATGAGTGTATTTTAGTATCACTGATACATTTTTATAGTTTTGTTTTTTCAATTAAAATTCCGAATTACATTTCATTTTATATCTTGTTATTTTCATTTTTGTGAAAGTTTTAGGAATTTGTTGTGTGCTTTTGTCATTGTCATTATTTTTAATATCTCTGTTTTTTATAAAGTTTTAATTTAATTAGTATTTTTATTATAATAGATTATATATTTTATTTTAACATGTATTTTATTTTATTATATTTATACCATTTAATTATATTTATATAATATTTATTATGTTATATTATTTTTATGCTATTTTATTACTTCAATTTAAACTAAACAAAAATGACAAATATTGCCTTGGCAACTAGCTAAAATAACATAATTATATATTATTTTATCTGTATTTTATTTTATTTTAATGTTTATTTTATTTCAACTAATGAAAATGTTTTTTAATGGTTTTAGTTTTAGTTTAAAATAATAACCCTGCCTAGAAGGATAAAAGCATAATTTATTAAAAATGCATTATTATTATTATTTTTGTTAAACTTATTCTGTTTGTTAAAACTAGTAGTTTAACTTTATTATTAATATAATTTTAGAATTTAAAGAAAAATATTTTAAACTATTACTTTGAGGATTTGTTTTCTGTAGTATTTCTCTTTTTTATTAAAAACAGTTTATATGTTATTAAATCTATTATTTTATATAGAATTATAATTTTATGAATTTTATTTATATGATTTTAAACATATAAACACTTTTAAATACCAAAAACATTGTTTGTTTTTTTTTTTTCCTTCTGTAAAGCTTTTCTCACTGTAAATAGTGTTTTTTTTTTGTTAAAGCAAGTATCACTAGGATTAAGGTTAGTGAAATAACCCTAAATAATATTTTATTTACAGTATGTGAAGTCTGCTTGCAGGTAAAGTGGAGGCATGTGGGGGATTATTTAACATTGTTTTAAAATACAATGCAAAACAACTTAGCCGCTCACATAATAATATTTCAAAAAGCTAAGCATCTCACCATACAGAAGAAAAAAACATTAAATACAAGAACATAGTTAATTTGTTAATTGCAGTGAAGCAAAACCTCATAAGCACTGCTCCCAGTACTACACTAACAAGATTAGCTTTAATTTATTACCATCACGAGTGGTGTAGGTGTCATCTAATGCATGCTTTCATCACGTCTTCACTGTTTGTTACCATTAAAGCCATGAACGGGGTTACTTTGACCTCTGCTTTGCAGTTAGAGGGGCATTTCAACAATGAAGACATGTAATATCACATGTAATTCCACACTAGCTTAGCATTTTATCATCTAGTACTGATAACGAAATGCAAAAGCTGTAGTAAATAAATTTGCACCGTTCCATTTATTTAAACAAAATAATTCCTGTTCCAGCCAGTGGCCTAATATGCAAGAGCTTTTCACATACTTTGTGCGAAAATTAGATTTAATAAAAAAATAAATAAAACAGCTACTTTCAGAGGTTGCTGTCCCACCACACTTAGTTAACAAAAATATTTTTACAAACAAGATGATATCACAACACTCCATGATATTAATATGATATGTTCCCTGATCTGTAAAGCAGCTGGTTATCTTGCTTGGCACCGATAAGAAAAAGTGCTGTGGATTTCCAGTTTGTGAGCACATTTGGGCTGAATCTTTCACACGTCACAAATTGCAGATGGGAAGCAGTGATCTCGAACAGCCGATCACCTCAGCGTGACCATCTGACACCTTCCATTTAGGAAAATAATACTTTCTATCTTAGCATACTCTCTCCTCTGCAGCCAGGCAGAGGAAATATGCCTGGAAGAGTTTCAACCTCAAACTTTGCCTTCGCTTGATCCCATTCAGCCTCGTTTCTGTAGATAGATTGTTTTAGATTAGCTTTCTCTTTGTGTTAACAATGTATGTTTGCAGCGAGGGCGTGAATTCACTGATGCTCTGTGGAAAATATACAGTTGTTTATGCATTAAGAGAGCATTTGTAGTCATGCCTTGATTCTGTTATGATTTTTGGGGGGTTTTTTTCCAAAGTAATTTTGACCAAATCATGTTCCTAAAACTCAACTAGCAACACCCAAGGTCATGGATTCAATTCCCAGCAAACACGCATACTGATTACGTTTATCTGTATGTTGCTTTGGGTAAAACTGTCTGGCAGATACATTAGTGTAATGCATTAACATGCACTTAAACAAAACAACAACAAATGCATCACGATTGGGATTCTGTTCTAACATCCCAATAATCATTAAGCTAACATCATTCTCAGTTTTGCTTCTATAACCAAGTCTAATTTCCAAATGATTATAGATATAACATTCACATCTATTGGACTGTATAAGATAAAGTAAGAAAATATTATTACAAGTATTATATAGTATCAGTAAAGAATTATCTATCTATCCATCCATCTCGTTCATTCTATCATTCCAAAGTTCTATCTATCATTCTATCTATTTAAAGTTCTATCTATCTATCTATCTATCTATCTATCTATCTGTCTGTCTGTCTGTCTGTCTGTCTGTCTGTCTGTCTGTCGTTCATTCGTTCTAAAGTTCTATATATCGTTCTATCATTCTAAAGTTTTATCTATCTATCTATCTATCTATCTATCTGTCTATCTATCTATCTATCTATCTATCTATCTATCTATCTATCTATCTATCATTCTATCGTTCTAACATTCTATCATTCTAAAGCTCTATCTGTCTGTCCGTCCATCTATCTATGTATCATTCATTCTACTGTTCTACAGTTTTATCTATCTATCTATCTATCTATCTATCTATCTATCTATCTATCTATCTATCTATCTATCTATCTATCTATCTATCTATCATTCTATCGTTCTAACATTCTATCATTCTAAAGCTCTATCTGTCCGTCCGTCCATCTATCTATGTATCTTTCATTCTACTGTTCTACAGTTTTATCTATCTATCTATCTATCTATCTATCTATCTATCTATCTATCTATCTATCTATCTATCTACCGCTCATTCATTCTATCTTTCTAACGTTCTATCGTTCTATCATTCCAAAGTTCTATCTATCATTCTATCTATTTAAAGTTCTATCTATCTATCTATCTATCTATCTATCTATCTATCTATCTATCTATTTATCTAACTATCTGTCTGTCTGTCTGTCTGTCTGTCTGTCTGTCTGTCTATCTATCTGTCTGTCTATCATTCATTCATTCTAAAGTTCTATATATCGTTCTATCATTCTACAGTTTTATCTATCTATCTATCTATCTATCTATCTATCGCTCATTCATTCTATCTTTCTAACGTTCTATCGTTCTATCATTCTAAAGTTCTATCTATCTATCTATCTATCTATCTATCTATCTATCTATCTATCTATCTATCTATCTATCTATCTATCTATCTATCTATCTATCTATCTATCTATTGTTCCCTCTGTCCATTTGGCCTTTCAAAACTTTTAAACAAGAATTTGTTAAGTTCAGGTTTGTCAATTCAAAATTTATCTTGACAAACTGTGCTTTTGTAGTTTAAAATGACTGTTATATGTGTTCCTTTACTTCCTTATATTCAATTTGCAATTCTTCTGCTTTCTGTTTGTCAGCTGAATTTAAATTCAGGAATTGAATTTGAATTTCAAAGGCTTTCTCATACAATTTTGAATACATATTTGAACCTTAAATGCAAATGACCGACAAGTACTTCATCTCTGCCGAACAACTAGTCAGACTTAAACTCCATATATCTTGATAGGACATTTCCCCGCCCTACGCCTTCAACATCACACATACATACACCTCCATCCTGAATGTGACATGTGACTCCTGCAGTTCCACTGACATCTGGCCTGCGGTCCACTCATGGGTGCAGTGTCTGTAATTTGAGCGATAAATAGGAGTTGGTTTAACAGTTGTGGAGAGAGTTGTAAATCTGGTCTGCGTTTTGCTGTCTCGGAGGGTTTAATTAGTCCACGGATTCCGCTTCTAACGTGACGAGGTTCACTCAACACCCCTCCATAACGTGGCACAAGCGGAGTGCCCCTCCATCTAAAGTCGGCCGGCCCCCGGAGAGCCCTGTAGCAGTACAGAGCTTAAATACTCAAAGACGGCCATCTCAGCCTGCATAACAAGTCAACAGAGAATTAGCTGATGTCATATCAATTGAGCCCCTTGGTCTCTTCAAGTCACGAGCAAAGACTCTTCACTGAGGAGTAGTGAGGAAAACTGTCATTGTAATCTCAGGTACTTCAAATAATCCGTTACTAAAATGGTATTCAGAAAGTTGCTTTCGGCTGAAACCAAAAGGTAGATCTCCGTTCAAGCTGTCACGTAACATTTGTTGTAATTTTTTTTTCTTTCCATAAACCCTAATTACTTTCCTGCTTTCCACCAAATGCTCTTCCAATATGCAAATTGATTGTTTGAATGCTGCAAGTCAGTATATTTTTTTGGTTTTCATGAACCACGACCAAGAATCATGCATTTCATTGAGCAAAGGTGTGTTATTGTTTTTCTAAGAAATCGGAGTTATGATTTTGTCTTAAACTAGTGAAAAATCCCATTTATTTATGTTGCAGGAGGCGCCTGAGACCTAATTGTATAAAAATACTTGGGATATTATAGTTAAATAAAACTATACATATACATATACATATAATAAAATCAATTTAAATAAAATGAATGTTAACTGGCCAAACCTACTGTGTTAAAATGAACTCTATAGACAGACAGATCACTTTATCAAATGGTGGAGGAAATCTATCAGAGAACACATGAAGACATATCAGCAGTAAAACTTTCATTAGCAGCAAAGGAAGTGTTATATCTAGCCATTTATGGTGTCAAAAGCACAAAAAGCACAACAAAAAGTTGAATCCTTCACTTGATCCATATGCTTTATCTCAAACCTTTTCTTTTAATGGCTTTGTAAGCTTGATGCTGTTTTCCAGATGGCTATGTACCATTATAAATCTGTCTTGCATGTCAAGCAACTATGTTATAATATGAGGATTTAGAAGCGTTAATCTTACCTACTAACAAACAGTACATATGTTTGACTAATTGGGCATATACATCGTAATACTGCATGACTTGATATTTTCTATATATTCTATATTTTATTAACTTGTGTTCCTTTAGCTCATAATATGTTCTGAAATGGACTAAGCGCTGATCACGCCTTTATCAAATGGTACTGTTTCATCATATTTGTTCTTTTTAAGAGTAATGCAATGGGTTTATTTCATAATGTCATAATACCACAAGCTGTCACATGATGACAGTTGAGTTGTAAAAAATATTGATGTATGGTTTCTACAGGACTGGATTTAATGCAAAGCTGCAATCTAGTGTATATCTGGGCCAGCTGGCAGCTGATGCAATAAGACGTTACCAGTGCTGTGCAACAACAGGCAATGTACAGATTTATAGATCAAGAATATGTGACCACAAGACCACACTCGCTTTATTAGTGAACAAATTGAACAACTGCACAGTGTTTAGGTCTGTATTTCTGGTTAATAATACAAAATAAATGCATGCAATTTTGATGCAGCTTCAAAATGGATATAAAATTGTCCAAAATACTTTAATCTGATTCTTTTGTTTATGTAATATTCAGTATGCTTAGTGGAGAACAGGTAGCACCTGTCAGCAGTCTACTTTTTTTTAATGTATTTCTCTATGAAGTGCATTTTTGCATTCTCATATATCCTCCTTTATCTGCAGATTAGTCGATTAAGTAAGATGTTCTCTACAGTGAATAGCACGGTGTGTGAGGAGAACTATCAGAGAACGCATGAGGACATATGAGTAATGCATCAGCAGTAAAACTTTCATTAGAAGCACAGGAAGTGCTATATCTAGCCATTTATGATGTTGAAAAAACAGAAACAAAAAAGTTTAATCCTTCACTTGATCCATATGCTTTATCTCAAACCTTTTCATTTAATGGCTTTGTAAGCTTGATGCTGTTTTCCAGATGGCTATGTAGCATTATAAATCTGTCTTGCATATCAAGCAAATATTTCATGTTACAAAATGAAGATTTAGTGACCTGCTACCTGCTTTTCTATTTCAGTATGTACACAGTTGCCAGTTGTTTGACCAAGACACTTGGATGAACATTAGAAGATGGTGCCCAATACATATAAGCTGAATAAAATACTGTATTCAACGTTAATTATTTTAGTGTAAAGAGATGCTTTTTTTTTTTTTTTTTTTCAATTAACAAGTTACAACAAGGGAAGCATTTTCAGTAGTTTCCTATGAATATGCATTTGGAAAGCTGCACATCAGGGCATCTATTTGAGTTTTTACCCCTTCTAGCGTGAGAAATGCATTAGAAATTTCAGACTTATTAAATAAATTCATACATGTCAAGTGCTATTGTTTAAAAAGCTGTTTAAAACAACACAGAACTAAATAATTTTATTTGGCTCATATATAAAATAATTCAGCAATCCCATCATCCACATTTTTTGCATTTGATGTCATGTCCATGATGCTCACTCAAGACCACAAGACAAGTTTGCCCAAAGTCCCTTGTTCGTTCTTTTGAAGGACTAAGCAAAAGGAGAAAAAGATGGGGTTATTTTGGCGATGGAGATTAAGGCAGAGGGGGGCTTTTTGTCATTTGTGCGAGACAAGCCATTCATCCATCCCCCGTTCAGAGCCCAAAAAAAAAGGCTGGTCCCAGAAATTAGCAGTTTCAGCTCAGCAGCAGAGGCGTCGGGCTGTGAAGGAACAGAGAAATTGACTAATTAGCAATGCGCACTAAAACTTGACGGTTCTCTCCATAACGCAGAGAGAAAGAGAGGAAAGACTCGCCTTTTCTCCTCTCCTCTTTTTCCATAGATGTTTGAAATCGCAGTCATTTACGCTCGACAATTTTTACAATAGCCTTGAGCCATAATTTTGCGAGTCTCTCCAGCATCCATACCCCTGCGCGGTCTCTCTCCACCGGCCATGCGCGTCCGTTTCTCTCCCCGACCGTGGATTTCCTATTACTCTCGTTACGACTCACTGAGCCCCAGGCCCAAGGATAATGATGTGTTGTTTCTTGGTAGCATAATTTGTCACACGTATATTTCTTCTTCTTCTTCTTCTCTTGCAGAAAGCACACGGCTCCTCTCACACTCACACACACTTCTTCTTCTTGTTAATTCAGAGGAAACATTAATGATCAATGAGCTTGAATGAGCGGGGATCAATGGTTAGGATTCTGATCCATCGATCATAGACTTTTCCAACAGGACCGAACAAAGAAAGTGCACTGAAGGAGCCGCAGCTTTACTTTTCTTCAAGTCAGGTAAGTTTTGGATACCTACTACTAGCATTCGGCACGGGTGCGCACTGGGCGTAAATGTGCCACGGGCTGAAAGTTGCCGTTTCTTCTGCTGTTCTGCCTCAGATTGGGCGAGAAATACCGCGCGTGTTGTTGAACAGAGCGATTGCATTGTGTTGTTGCCGACCAAAGCGATGCGCAACCGCACATCTACGGTGGTGATGATGCTGATGTTGCGGGAGACAAACTAATTGCTTTTGTATCGCATATCGGGGGGAATGTGTGCATGCATTTAAGTCTTGTAAGAGGGGGTGTGTGTGTGTGTTCGCGTGGCCGGATAACAGATAGCGGGCAGTTTGTAGGCTAGATTGTGGGCTTTGCTTTCCAACAACCCGGCGTAGTTTGTTTCAGCCCGCAGCGACCATTGGATTTGACGTGCTCACGAACGCATGCATGAGATATATAAATGGGTATGCAAGGATGCGTGTGGTTGGGAAATGCATGCACTTGCATGCTGCAAACTTAATGCATTTGCATGCACGCACGATATATATATATATAGCCTACCATATATCTGCACAAATCCAACTTGCATGCATGCATGAATGTATGAGATACCTTCAGAATGCATATGCTTTTATAAAACCGGCTGATGCATTTCCATGCAGTGTAGTGCACCAATGGCATTGTTTACTCGCAGGAGGTGTGCGCAGCCCCGAAGTCATGTCCAGATCGGGTGACCGAACCTCCACGTTTGACCCGACTCACAGCGACACTCTGCTGCACGGTCTCAACCTGCTGTGGAGGAAGCAGCTCTTCTGCGATGTGACTCTCACGGCGCAGGGACAGCAGTTCCACTGCCACAAAGCCGTGTTGGCGTCCTGCTCGCAGTATTTCAGGTCCTTGTTCTCCACACACATGCTGAGCAGAGAAGACGGGCTGGCGGCGAAGGACCAAGGGAGCAGCGGCACCCCGTCCTCCTCCCCCGACGACAAGCTCCTGCCCAGTCCGCGCTCCACCATCAACAACCTGGTGCTGCAGGGCTGCTCCTCCATCGGTCTGCGCCTGGTGCTGGAGTACCTCTACACGGCCAACGTGACCCTCTCCCTGGACACGGTGGAGGAGGTGCTCTCCGTCAGCAAGATCCTCAACATCCCGCAGATCACCAAACTCAGCGTGCAGTTCCTCAATGACCAGATCTCGGTGCAGAACTACAAGCAGATCTGCAAGATCGCAGCTCTGCACGGGCTGGACGAGACCAAGAAGCTCGCCAACAAGTATCTGGTGGAGGACGTGCTCCTCTTGAACTTTGAGGAGATGTGCGCCATGCTGGACGCCCTGCCTCCGCCCGTGGAGTCGGAGCTGGCACTCTTTCAGATGTCCGTGCTGTGGTTGGAGCACGACAGGGAGACCAGGATGCACTATGCTCCCGACCTGATGAAGCGCCTGCGCTTCGCCCTCATCCCTGCCCCGGAGCTGGTGGAGAGGGTGCAGTCTGTGGACTTTATGAGGAGCGACCCGGTGTGCCAGAAACTGCTCCTGGATGCCATGAACTACCACCTGATGCCCTTCAGACAGCACTGCAGACAGACCACAGCCAGCAGGTAGGATCTTCTGCATTAACTTCACACCTTCCTATAGATTTTTGGGTAGAGAGTAGTCTTTTTGTTTTAAAAATCTATTTTTTAACATATACATTGTAACAAAGGGGTTGTGTCCATGCAAACTTTTGTTATAGACAAGCAAAATAAAACTGCATAAGGAAGAAAAACAATATCAAGTACTTGTATTTTCACAGTTTTGTGTGAGAGGAAAGAGTCAAGTTTGTTTCATCCTTTAGCTTGTGTATATGTCAGGCATGAGTATGTAAATGTAGAGCACTACACAACACACCATGCACGTGATCACGACAGGCTTGTGACAGGTGTCAGTAAACAGATCAATCTCGCTGGTAAAGATCTCATGTGTTCTTACATGCTGCATAGTTAACTTGTGAAGTGAATTAGATTAGATTAGCAATCTTTTGTTGCAATATCTGATCCCATATTTGTTCACACAGTTTCCACGCTTTGCCTTATCTGTGAGATCCTCATTCTATTCCTCATAGTGCTGTTTCAGGGTTGATTAATTTCAGCACTGTTGCAAGCTTGCATACTGCAGACATTATTGCAGTCTGCAGATGGGATAATTAGCAGGAATAGGTGACCGTGGAATAAACTGGAATCAGTTGTTGGAGAATATGAGAGAGAGAGAGATTGTTTGCAATGAGATAATCTAATTTTAAATGTCACTTTTTTCAATTCTGAAATCAGGAATTACAATGATATGAAAGTCAAAAGGGCTTGATATGTATATTAGTACACATTTGCTAATAGAATTAGATTGATAAATTGTTTGATTGTTATTATTTGGCAATCACTTGTCACGTCATTGTGTATCAGCTCTCTTCACCTGTTCTGTTTTGCCGGTGTTAATATCATTTGCTGAGCATCATCCATGAACTTGAAACTTGAAAAGATGAAATCAGCAAATGACTCTATTGGTGTCCTGATGAAGATACTAGTGTTGAAGACTGTGTAGTTTCATTGTCCAGGGCTGGAGTTGTTCATTTATTTCCCATGCTCAGTCTCACAGAGCTGAAGGGATTGTAAATATTGAACATCCAGACTTTAAAGCACTTATTCAATCTATGATTTCAATTGCACAGGCTAACCGCAAGGTCTCTAAATGGATCACAGTAATTGTTACTCAATTTTTTTTTACTATTGATTAGATATTAGTTGATTAGTTTAATTTAATTATTGATTGACTGAATGGATGGATGCACATTCAGCCAAGACATTCAAAAGCATTGTTGACAGCAGTCACATGCACAGCTTTGGCCAATAGGATAAAAACAAAAAGGCTGTAAAAACCTTAACATGGCTTGAATCCCAACCACACATCTGATTTTGTCAATATTCCAGGTATAACAGTTTGTAGCCTTATCAGATAACATTTAAAGCAAACAGCTATAAATAAACATGAAATGTTACCAAATTCAAATGATGTTATGTTGCTTAACATATTTGTGCATATGTTAATTTCGCAATTTAGAATGAGACATTGAACTAGTTTTCACCAGTAACTAGACCTAAAAATACATCCTGCATTAGCGTGCACTTGTGCATCGCACACACAAATCCTAGAGAAACATTGCAGTGGGGCTAATTGATTCTACAACTTAAAAATGAAGTCGTTTCTCTTTTTGCCATTCATTTGAGGGAGGTGATAGAGTCGTTCAGCATTAATTCTCTCCCATGTTCTCTGCTCGGCTTGCTGTCTCCCTCCTTGTGTTTGTACACGCTTTTACCTTGTCGTGGCATCTCATTCAATATGTAATTGCTCTGCACTAATAACGTCTAATGACAGAATTGTTAATGAATCTGTTTCCCCGTCCCTCTGTAACACAGGATTCGTTCAAACAAACGGATGCTCCTGTTGGTTGGAGGCCTGCCCCCGGGTCCCGACCGCCTCCCTAGTAATCTGGTTCAGTACTACGACGACGAAAAGAAGACATGGAAGATCCTTACAAGTGAGTGCCTTGCTAGCATGGTCTTTTCTCTTCCACAGGAAGAACCCTGCCTGTGTTGGGTTGTGCTCTGTCGCAGAGCAGAATAGAGCGAGAGCTTCGTGAGATGCAGGAGGTAATGATGTATCACTATCACTTTTAATGTAACTTTTTAATCAGAGCGTGACTGCCTTCACACCATTGTGGAGCTGTAACGCCTGGATTCGCTTGTGTGTGGTTTTTTTGCCTCTGTCTTTTTGCATAAGCGTGCCGGCAAGATTAATTTTAATCTAATGATCTCGGGAAGATTCATCATCAGAAGATGACACGTATTCTTATTGAACTGCTTTATTAGGGCAAACGTTCTCGTAAGTGCATTTGTCTTTGCGAGCAGCAGGGAAGGAGCGTGAGCGGTTTGCGTGCTGCCAGTTGTTTGTCGTTTGTTTTGGCATGAGGAATTAGAATCAGAATTCTTACAAGAATTTAAATCACAACAATGGAGATCAAATGTGTCGGAATCTTGAGCATTGACATCATAATCGTAAAAAGTGATGTCATAGTGGAGTAATCTTGGAATGGAATGTGTCATTTTTAATGCTCAGACTAGCTCTTTCATAGATATGTGATGGTGTTTCATTTAAATCTCAACTTTGTCTCAGATGTTTCTTCTAATACCATCGAAAAAATAAAATAGACACAAATGAGCCAGAGGTTGACCTGTAGTTCATGTTGATACATAGAGGAGACACATGAGATTTCTATCTTTGATCAGGAAACAAAAGTGGCCATTTGCAATTCATTTCCATCTAAAAGAAACAATGAAAGGGATACTCCACCCAAAAAATGAAAATTCTGTCATTTACTCATGTCGTTCCAAAACTGTACAGTATGTCTTTCTTCTGTCCATAAAATAAGATATTTTTCAAAATTTGTTAGTGGTGTTATTTTTATTTATTTATTTATTTTTTTGTCTATACAATGAAGGTCCAATATTGTTTAGTTCCCAACATTCTTAAAAAAATCTTATTTTGTGCTCTGCTGAAGACAGAAATGCATACAGGTTTGAAATGACACGAGAGAGAGTAAATAATGACAGAATTTTCATTTTTAGTTTAACTATCCCCTATATTAATATTGCTCGAACTCAAATGTTTGAGTTCATACTGATATCTCTGACTTTTGATGACATACTTTGATGTCTTAGCAAATCTGAGCACAGTTTGAGACATTGTTAAGATCTCTGAAACTGTAGAGGAGATTTCTCTGGAGAAGCTGGAGACAGATCTCATTTGCTCTTCTTGTAATTTCATTGCTGTCTACGAGAAACAATCGAGGCAATAAAGAGATCTCTTCGGAGATTTTTCTTTCCTATGCATGTTTTCCTCAAAACAAATAGTTTATATACAGTAACGTATCAAAGTTTTAAAAAAGGCTCTTGCTTGTGATTCCTGCGGCTAACTGTTAGCATCAGAGCTAGCTGTTGATGGTTTAAACAGCATGCTATTGTACAAATAAACTTTCCAAACTAGTACAGAATCAATCACTTACTGTTTGTAAGTAAATGTGTCAGTTGCAGTGTTACGTGTATATGACAAGCTCCAGGTGGCTTGTGGTATAGCAAGAACCTTCTTATTCAAAATGCTTTGAGTTTGTTCTTCGAAAACATAGCAGGCAATGTGTTTGCAGAGAATCTTAGCAAAGGGAAACCTTTTGAAAGTTCAGTTTTATAGCACTTTTTAAGCCACATAAATGGAGTAGGCCTATAATCCTAAATTAAGTCTATATAGCTCAATAAAGCATGCAATAACTCAATATAAGATTATTCTTCAGAAATTATTCTAATATGCTGATTTGCTGCTCAAGAAATATTTCTTATTATTATCAATGTTGAAAACAGTTCCGCTGCTTCATATTTTTGTGGAAACCATGATAAACTACTATTGCACTGATCATAAGTAACAATAAAGATATTTATAATGTAACAAAAGATTTCTATTTTAAGCAACTGTCAACATTGATAATAATAAGAACCATTATTAATAATTAAGCACCAGTAATAATTAATAATTGAGCAGCAAATCAGCATATTAGAATGATTTCTGAAGGACACTGAAGACTGGAGTAATGATGCTGAAAATTCAGCTTTGATCACAGGAATAACTTGCATCTTAAAATGTATTCAAATAGAAAAGTTATTTTAACGTGTAATAATATTTCATAATGTTAATGTTTTACTATATTTTGGATCAAATAAATATAGCCTCGGTGTGCATAAGAGACTTCATTAAAAACATCATTAAAAAAAAATCTTAATTATTCCAAACTTTTTACCAGTAGTGTAGCAACTACCCAAGACACAATGTATTATGATTTAATTAAAAGGATTCTATAGTGTCTGTTCCTTACCGAGGCAAAACAAGGACATAAACGGACGTGCAGTCATTTTGTTTTATGGCTAAAATTGCGTTCAGTCATCCAATCACTGCATCGCTGAGGTGTGAGACCTACAAAGACACCTTACGCTCCGAAACCTGCTTGTAAGCGTTTGGCAGCACGCATAACATTCATTAATGAATTACATCTGGATCTATATAACTTACACTCATAAGGTCATAGTGTAATGTCCTTTATTTCTGCCTCAGACGTCGAGTCTTAAATGGCCCATGGCCAGGCGGAGCGACCAAACTGCAAAATCATCCTGTGAACACACCAGCAGCCCCTTGATGTCGTTTGGGGTGTGCAGGTTATTAACATTCAATCATAACTTTGCAATGAGCCGAAACCCAAAAGGGGGGGAACGGCGACTGATTAAAACCTTCATCAGCAGTATTTAGGATGGTTCTCATGTCTGGCTGCACCTCTCTGCTTCTATGGCTTCGTGCTCTGTGGTGAGACTGCCACCTAGTGCACGCAGTCTGCTATGGTCAAAACGACACATTTGTGACAAGTTTAAATGTATTGATTGTGCCATAATGCCATTGGTTAAGTCCTTTTTTTTTTTTAGATGTGTCACAGCATGTTTCATTTTAAACATATTGACATGAAGAAAACAAATTAAGATTTTTTATTTTTTTTGCATTGCATTGCATTGCATAAAGTCTATATTTACGACTATTATTTTCATGACAATGAAGCACCTTTCCATAAAATCAAAATGCATCCTTTTTTCTTTATCCTCAATCAGGATTCACAATTAATTTGTAATCAGCATAAATTAAAAGCAGTACAATAAACACCACTATGGTGAATAAATACTTAGATTGATACTACAATGATTATATTTTTTTATTTTTATATTTTACATTTTCATTTTAGTTAAAGTTTTAGTCATTTTATTTTGTTTTTTTGTCATTTTTAGTCATTTTGGGGTTATAAACAAACAAACAAATATAGTTTTTTATTTATTTTATTTCAGTGTTAGTTATTTTAGTACATCAAATTAAACTAAATAAATGAGAAATGTTCCCTTGGCAACTAACTGAAATAAAAACTTTTTTATTTTATTTTGCTTCAAGAAACTTATTTATTTATTTATTTATTTATTTATTTTTTAAATTTTCCCCCGATGGTTTTAGTTTTAGTTTCACTTTTAATATTACTATAATAACCCTGCTATGAATTCACATACAAAATTTACAATTTACCTTAATTTACCCTATATCATTTTTTCATATTGCTGTTTATTTTTTTATCTATTTAATGATTTGTTTTTAATCAATCTAAGCTAGTCATAATGGTCCTAAAAATAGGCTATTAGCATATTAACATTAACAGTGTGCAAGACAGTTGCTATGGTATTTAATAATCCTCAATAAGGTTAGTTAATAAAAATACAACTGTTCATTGTTAGTTCATGTTAGCTCAGGTCCATTAAATACTAACAGATACAATTTTTTATTCTAATAATGTGTTAGTAAATGTTGAAATAAACATTAACTAAGATTAATAGTGCTTTAGAAGTATTTTCAATTGTTAGTTAACATTAATGTAGTTACCTAATATTAACAAATGAAACCTTGTTGTAAAGTGTTACCAATTTTCTTTAACCAGAATTTTTTTTTTTTTTTTTTTTTTTTTTGATTTTGGATTAAAATATGACACAAATGTGCTCCTGACAGGTTTTGTGAAATAGTCAATACACTGTCATAAACTATATCTCCGATATCTCAGTTTTAACCCCAGCATGTAGGTTTTTTTCTGTGTTAACTTAAAAGCCAAAAAAACAAAGACCTAGTGAGCTGAATTTCAGGATATTTGTGCCTTTAAAAGTCAATATCATAAATCTTAGCAGTGTGCAGGTTTCTTATTAGTCAGTTTAGCAATATGATGCATCTGCACCTGTGTAGATCAGGCTGTATCAATAACAAAGCCTAGACTGTGACCTCTTGATCATTTGAATCATCTCGCCACAAATCACCTTCCAAAGTTGAGTCTGTTGGCACGTGTGTCACGTCTGCAGCAGTAAATGTCAGCAGGCCACAAAAGCCTCGCATGGCTCCAGACACCTGAGATGCCAAATAATTCTCTCACTGACAGTAAGATCTCTGTCAATCAGTCTGGTTTTGTGTGCAGCGAGACAGTCAGGAGGTTCCCCTCGTGGGATGGAGCCGTGCGATTCAGTCCGGATACGTTCTCAATGGAAAGGCCTCGGTGCACCAGACTCGTTAGATTGTGGTAGAAGAGCCCAATCGGAAAAAAAGTGCGATTCAAGGCTGTCTAATTTTACAGCAACTGTGATCCATCAGGCAGCGGAGATGTGACAGTGGAAATGAATGATCGAGGCAGACAGGTGGCTCTTAGCGTACGACTGATTTACGCTGCACGGGCACCGGACGGAGATTTATGGAGTGAACATGATCATGTTCATTATGACTGTCACCTCACGACCATTTCTCTCTATTTCAACTGGGGGTCACTTTTGCAAGAGCTGGAGAATTAGACGAGATGGAGAAAGGAAAGACTACTGCTGGAAAGCAGCCTCTACCACAAACCAGAGTTGTTAATATGAGGAAATATGATTTGATTGGTTGTGACTGCATTTTATTCTGAATATTGTGTGTGTGGGGGATATATATATATATAAAATATATATTGTTTTCGCAGAAAGTGTTGACTGTCAACATCAGGAGGTCAAAGTAAAAATTGTATGCAGTGTTTTTTTATTATTTTTTTATGATATTACAATTTTTGTAATTTCGAGGAATTAATATTAAATACACATCAAAAGTAAGTAGATTACATTTATAAAGTTTATATTATTTTAAATATATATATATATATATATATATATATATATATAAAATGCTATAATATTATTATATTAGTATATAAAATAGATTAACATTAATATATTTAATATAATATATAAATGTAATAAATGTGAGAAAATTAATAAATGTGTGTAAAATAAATATACATTTGTTTAGCATTGCAAATTTTGCCTAATTAGACTATCTAGCTAATTTGGGACCAAATGTTGGTTTGCAGTTATTGATAAAATCATATATATATATATATATATATATATATATATATATTTTTTTTTTTTTTTTTTTTCTTAAAATAATTTGGGTAACAGCATTGAATGGTCAAATGCAGTCAACAGTAAAATGTGAGTAAAAATTGACAAAACAGAATAATATTTGGCAAAATAGAATGATGTTTGGAATGAAGGATTGGTTGACTGTTACATTATCCTTTATACATACAGTTGGGCACCGGTCTGTATAGCACCACCAGTTTACACCATATTTATTGTAAATATTGATTTATGGATGCTGATGATCTAAAAATGGTCAAATATCATTGGCTTGGCTAATGTATTGGTCTTTCACTATTCTTGAGTCATTTTCAAGTACTAGACTCATCCATCAGTTTTGTCTCTGTGTTGCAGTAATGCCGTATAACAGTGCCCATCACTGTGTGGTTGAGGTGGAGAACTTCCTGCTTTTATTGGGTGGAGAAGACCAGTGGAACCCTAATGGTAAAACATGAATAAGCTAAATACAACAACTTAATATTATCACAGACATTGATTTCCTTATAATTCATTACATGTGCCTGAAATGTTTTATAGTATCATTTTAAACAATGTTTGTAATGTGTGAAATAAAACTAATATGTGTATCATCTTCACAGGCAAACACAGCACTAACTTTGTAAGTCGGTACGATCCGAGATTCAATAGCTGGATACAACTACCGCCCATGCAGGAGAGGTATGATGCCTTCTGAAAATGACTTATTATTCATAAAATAATAAGAGCTCTTCATAACATGGCTATAATTATTTCTTAAGCCTTTGTGATGAATTTTTCGCTCTTGGCTGCAACGGGGATATTTGCTGTTGACTGATTTTAAGAGACGATCTTTTCATCTTGTCTTTGTTTCAGGAGAGCGAGTTTCTTCGCTTGCTGCCTGGATAAGCACTTGTATGTTGTTGGGGGAAGGAATGAGACAGGTTATCTGTCTAGCGTTGAAGCCTATAACCTTGAGACAAACGAATGGAATTACGTTTCGTCTCTTCCACAGCCACTGGCTGCGCACGCAGGCGCCGTGCACAATGGGAAAATATACATCTCAGGTTTGACGATACACCTCACCCAAACAGTGAATTAATCAAAGTGTCTGAGACGTTGCTAACAGGTGCCATTACAGAGATGAAGTCTGCAAGATATTTTGAACAGCTACCTTCATTTTAACTACATTTTAAATTCAACAAAAAAATGCATTTGAAAACCATTTTAGTATTTCTAGTAAAACAATATGTTTAGTATTTCTAAGTAAAACAATATGTTAAAAAAATGTTGGACAGGATTTAAATTTGTCCATTTTTTGTTTCACAAAAGACAAAATTTTTCTTTGGAATAACATGCACTGATGAATTGTTCCTGTAGCCCAAACAGTAGAGCACTGTGCTTGCAACACCAAGGTCATGAGTTTGATTCCCAAGCAATGCATGAACTGATAAATAAGATAATAACTTCAATGCAATGTAAGTGACTTTGGATATAAAAAAAATAATTAAATAAGACCAGGAATATGTACCCGGAGAGGATATTCTTTTTCCCAAAAATGCTAGTTAATGTTATCGCACTCGACTAAAACCTACTGACTTTGTTCACACGTTATATCTACTTCCCAATTTTTATTTATTTATTTATTTACTTATTGGATTTTTTTCCCCACCTTGTTACATTTACAGTGTTCCCAGTCAAAAATGACTAGCCTACAAAACAATTGCTTATAAATTTCTCCTTATGTTATATTATTACCGAATAATGGACTCAATATTTTTATCAACTTGTTTTCTTTCAATTAGCACAGGATTTATATCTGTTTTTGGAACTGACTGATCGTAGGCCTCACTGATCTTAGCTTATGCACATCAGTTTTTGAGTAAATGATACCAAAATTATTCACAAATAATGCTTTTTTTCACTCAAAAACTGAGGTGCATAAGCTCAGATCAATGCGGTCAAAAAAAAAAAATAAAAACAGTTGACAAAAAGGGTTGAATCCAAGATTTGGTGATGATATGGCATTTGCTAGATTTACAAGCATTTTTTGGCTGATTATTTTGGACCAGGAGCAACAAATTAGGTTTCTCAGCACAGAACAAGGGTTAAGAAAGTAATATCCCGTCAATTTTAATTCCATGTTGACTTAATTTTTTGTAAATCTCTCTTTGTGAATCTGTGTCCTTATCTTGAAACTGGTATTGTGTATGTTATGCTTCAGGTGGCGTTCACAATGGTGAATACGTGTCTTGGCTGTACTGCTACGACCCTGTGATGGACGTGTGGGCTCGGAAACAGGACATGAACACCAAGCGAGCCATACACGCTCTCGCAGGCATGAACGACCGCCTCTACGCTATTGGAGGAAACCACTTAAAGGGTAATTTCTATAGCCGTAACCCAAATCTCAGCAGCCGGGGGGGGGGGGGGGGGGAATACAGTTTCTTTTGTGATTCGATTCCATTCCAAGTAACACTTATACACCTCTGCAGAGCGTGGCATACTCTTGGGGTTTTCCCTGATCTCTTTCTCTGTGTGTAGGATTCTCTCATCTGGATGTGATGCTGGTTGAATGCTACGATCCTAAAGCAGATCAGTGGAGCATCCTGCAAACGCCCATCTTAGAGGGACGCAGCGGGCCTGGATGTGCTGTTCTTGATGACAGTATTTACTTGGTGGGAGGCTACAGTTGGAGCATGGTAAACACATCTTACACTTAAATGCGATAGATAGATAGATAGATAGATAGATAGATAGATAGATAGATAGATAGATAGAATGAAATATATATGTAATCTAATAGGTACAGTGTGTGTGTGTGTGTGTGTGTGTGTGTGTGTGTGTGTGTGTATTGTTTATGCTACATTGTGGGGATGTCTCCACAAGGATAGTAAAACCTGAAAATTTTGACATTGTGGGGATCCCACGAGGGAAAAAAAATATTAAAATAGTAAATGGTGTTTATCTGAAAGTGTAACAATGCAAACAGTTTTTCTGTATGGGGTAGGTTTAGGGTTAGGGGGAAAAAAATGTGAAGTCCCCACAATTCACAGAAACAAGTGTGTGTGTGTGTGTGTGTGTATACTTGTAAATTTTATTTAATTATTAATTATTAAGTTATTTATTTAATTACTTTAATAAAATTAATTATTTATTTTTTTATAAATTTTTAATTATTTTATTTAAAAAAATTGTGTACATGTACTGTATACTGTATAACATTTTTATTTTAGAGAAAAATCATGTAGAAAACAAAAATTAATTTATAACTAAAAATATTATTAATTTATAATTAAATTGTTTATAAATGAATCTTTTTTTGTATTTTAAAATTATGTGCATTTATTTACCATACCAAGTCAAAAAAAGTCTAAAAATGCAATAAAAACATTATTAAATGCCCTTATATACAGTCAAAAGTAATTTAAAGATGAAGTGTGTCATTTTTCTTGTTACTATCGCAGTTAGTTTTGTTGTATAGTATCGCAGTTTAAAATTCAGAGTCAACTGTAAGTCATTTGTAGGTCGATTTTCCCAAAAAAGGTTATCAAAACATTCCACTGTTTGATTAAACTTCTCAATCACTCAACATTGCAAAACTGGCTCAGCCAGTGGTGTGAGGTTGGGGGCAGGACTATCTTTTTGACCGACCAATGGCAGATGGGTTCAGGAAACCTGTTCGGAAACGACCACTATGTTTGAAATTCTGATCATGATAGTAATGCAGAAATGACACACTTCACCGTCACGTCACCTAAAATCTTTCAGGATTTTAAACACTCCGTTAGGAAAAAAAAAAAAGGAACTTCATATTAGAGCTCTGATAAATATTACACATTATCCAGTAGGACATTTTGACTAGGTTGTACTGTAAGATTGTACTGTACATACATGAAATTCCTGAAGAAGTATTCTAAAGTATTGAATGAAATATTGTGTGAATAACTCTTGCAGGGGGCGTATAAGTCATCCACCATTTGTTACAGCCCAGAGAAAGGCACATGGACAGAAATGGAAGGAGAAGTGGCTGAACCTTTAGCTGGACCGGCCTGTGCCACAGTCATACTGCCAGCCTGTTTACCATTTAACAAATAACTATATAGACCGCCGAATAATGCGGCCGAGAAGAGGAAAAACCTGTCGGGATGGAAAGTCAATCGCTAAACGAATCAAATAAATGAGGAGACTCTCCCTATGGAACGCCCCCCGCTTTTGAACAGGAGGTGATGAGGTGTACAGATTATTATTTTTTTACTGGTCTGACAAGAGCACTTTGTTTCTTTCATACCTAACAGTTTACTGATATAATCATCAACTTTACGTATTTGATGCTCACGTGTGTTGACATTCAGCTGCTCACATTCAATCCTTTTTTATCATAAATGTTTTGACATAGCACGCATAATTTTTTTTTTAAACAAATCGATATAGCTTCCATACGTATTTTGTATTTTGTGGAAACCGCCAATCAAAGACAATGTTGAAGTGGATTGACAAAGGAATATTCATGTTTTTACAAGCAAAACTCATGATTCTGTGTACACTGTAGAGTAGATATCAGCTATTTAATATATATCACACCATGTCTGCTTGTTAGATATTTGTCGCCATACTTGAGTGGCACATTGTTATTTGTACAGATGAGAGGGGCATAAATGTCAATTATATATAAAAAAAAACACATTTCGGTAAAACACAAGTTATGATTTATTGTTTAAACAATCAGTATATTATTTATTTAGCCATGTGGTATATATGCATGGCATGAAGTGGAAAGTTTATTGTGTTTTACTGTGGGTACATATTTGTTTATGTTAATATCTGTTCATATCTCACAGTGCTTATTTTTAGCATCGGGCTGCTTTATTTCATAAACTTTCCCATTATAAGAATCAGACCTTTTAAATTGAGTCAAAATCATATAAATTATTGGCCTGATTGGTTTCTCTGAGATGTGATATGAAATCTGAATTTGTTGCACTGGTGTTTGTTGGCCCTTTTGATGAGAAAAGGGGAATGTTTTTCATTGTTGTAAATAATCGCTTGCAGTGGAACATTTTTGTGCTCATAGGATTTATTCTCAAATCCTGTTATGTTCTTTACATTTAGTCTATGAAAATAAAACTGAATTTCTGGATCAATATTCTGTCTGGGCTCCCCCACAACAACACAACACTCCTATCTATCTAAAATTGTTTATGTGTGTTTGCGGTATTGTAGCAACTGACCCATTACTCTATTTCATTACGGTGTGCAATAATATGTTTCATTTACATATTGGAAAGTATTTTGTTAAATACAACATCAAACAAATCTGATAAAAGGCACAAGTACACGTAAAACATCTTAAGTGTTACTCAAGCATGCATGCTTTATATTTTCTCTGAAAGTCGGAAGAGAATGGACTTTGGCAGACTGAAGGTAAGGTCTGAAGATCCGTTTTATCAGTTTCAAACAGCAGGTCACATTTCAAGAACTGAAATACTGTAAATCAATTGATATATGTATATATACAGTAGGTAGAATCCAGGTTTGGTAACTATTTAAGTTATTATTGCTGCAAAGAGAAAATAATATATATTTTTCATTTATTTTTTGTTTATTTCTAAAATATATTTATTTTTACCACACACTGGTAAAAGGAAGCATACAAAAATATCAAACCATTGATTTTTAACTAACAGATATTTTAATTAATGATTGCATCATTTACAAAATGAATGTCCTGGAGTTTTATTCATTCTTTCACTCAATTTAATTTAGTTGTTAGGCTGATATTATAATGTGCATTTTTTAATCAATTGAATTGGATCTAAAACAGGGATTTTCACTAGTGATCTCAGACTTTGAGACTCGTATATTTTTTTGCTAACACAATTAAAACGTTATTTATGCAAACAAAGTGGACATTAACTAATATGAACTAACAATGAACAGTTATTTTAAAGGATCTGTTAATCTTGTTGAATGTTTCTAATTATTTCTACATATAGGCCTACTGATTCATTTTAACATTAAAAAGTTACATACATTAATGCATTATGAAGATCAGCTATAATGCAGTAGGCTAAATTAAGATAAACCAGAATTAACACATGCTATAAAATGTTTAGTTCTGTTAACATTAATATGTTAACGTATAGAGCCAGTGTTGCCAGTGGGATTTATGTGTACATTAATATTTTATTCAGTGGATGAAGTCAGGCAGTCCTGTCATACACTTTCCTGTACAGCAGGTGGCAGCGGAGCGCCTGACAGCGCATGCGCGTCCAAACGGAAACGAAGAAATGTTTGTGTACATGTGACCCTCCATGTGATAGGAAATTAAATGTAGAAATAAAGTAACGCCTCATATATTCATTTATTAACGCAGCACCAAAAAAAATAAAAAATAAATAAAAAATAAAAAAATCATTATCTTGGATCGCTAGTGATTTGATCGATAGTAAATTAACTTAAATTAACTTTACAACTGAACTTCAGGTCTCTTTGTTTATGACTACTAGTGTTTGTAAGATTTAACTACATAATGATTAAGACGCTGTCATATGCTCTTAGACTTTGAACCCAAAGCCCATCCAATAAACTCCTCTAAAAGCTTGAAATAAGCAAAAAAGTAAGATTTGACAGTCAGAAGGTCTCTTAATACCTTTAGCAAACGTTCACCATGCCACCCATGAAGAACAGCAGTGTGAAAAGGTAAGACATGAACAGACATCTCCATGTATGTAGAGATTAATGTAATAGAAATCAAAAATGCAGCTGTTTTGTCTTGATGACATTTTGAACCCTATATTTTAACTAAACTATTAAACTACTGTCACCAATTGTTGTCACCAAAGTTGTGTGGATGTGTTTTTCCTCCAGACCAAAGCTAGACTGGAGGTTTGTCCAAAGATTGAGCAGAATTCTGAAGATCCTTTTCCCATCCTGGTCCAACCAAAGTGTCCGAATGTTCATGACGCTTCTTGGAGTCACGCTTTCAGGTTTTAAAATTTTAACATCTGGACTTATGACAGCTTGTTTTGTCTTCTGTGTTTGTTCAATGTTTTTCTTTTATTTCAGTTCAGCTTGTGATCAAGTGGGTCTTATTCCGAGTCAGTTCTACGAGGTTTTGTCTGAGAAGAACTATGGGAAGTTCAAAAATCTGGTGCTGTTTGCGGTTATGCTCATTCTGATTAATTCAACGATGAGTTTGGTCTGTTATTTATAGAGTTTTCTGAAAGTCGCTTTGGGTAACAGCATCTGCTAACTACTCACTGTACTTAGTAGTAACCCTATTATGTTAAAAATCTGGGTACGATTTTTATAGTGGAGGTCAAATTGACTCTTAAACATCATAATCGTAATAGAACTTTTGTAATCACATTCCATACATCAACCAGTATTTCTGACAATTCAAAAATTGAAATGGGTTAAATTGATGTGCAACAAAACAGGGCTGGAAGGGATGTACTACACTTGTAATAGCGTTGGATAAATGTGTCAGCTAAATACTCATAATAAATCACTATTCCACAATAAATCTGTTCCTCAGCTGAAGAGTCTGGCCCAGTACATCTCCAATCTGCTGTATGTCAGCTGGAGAAAGTCTTTGACTGAAGAACTCCATAGCACCTACTTCAAGGGACGTGTTTACTACACCCTCAACGTACTGTGCAAAGACATCGACAACCCGTAATGTATTCACACAACATTCATTTATGTAGTTACATTTCATTACTTAAGAAGACTCGATTAAATCTGCTCTGTTAATGGTTTATTTTGTGTGTGTGTCACATCCAGAGACCAGCGCATCAGTCAGGACGTAGAGAGGTTATGTAAGCAGATGAGCACTATGGCGAGTCGACTTCTCATTTCGCCGTTCACTGTGACCTACTACACCTATCAGTGCTTCAACAGGTCAGAGAGATGCTGCGTGTGTTTATTTGTGACATTTGAATCATTCTATGCAATTAATGCCAGTGAAATATTCTTGCATATTTTTGTCACACTAGTTTTGCATTGAAAGATTTGGTAGAATAACTTATCTTATGAAAGTTTTTTTTTTTTTTTACCTTTTTGGTGCTACAGTGCTGGCTGGATTGGATTTGTAAGCATCTTTGGCTACTTTGTGGTCGGAACCATCATCAACAAGATCTTGATAGGACCCATCGTGTCCATGCTGGTTGAGCAAGAAAAGTTGGAGGGAGATTTTAGGTAGACCTATACAAAATGAGAAATATATATTACATTCAGAGATGCTGAAGCAAACGTCTTATGTTTATGGCTACTGTTGCTATAAGATATTATTTTTCGGATGAATGCAGCTCTATTTCAGCAGTTAACTTCTGCTTTCCATGTCCTTCCAGGTTTAAACACATGCAAATTAGAGTGAACGCTGAATCTGCTGCTTTCTACAGGTTAGTATGCACTTACAGATTTGAGTTTTTATCTAATCACAGAGCAGGAGATCATTTGTTGTGTTTTTGTTCAGGGCAGGTAAGGTGGAACACATGCGGACTGACAGAATGCTGCAGATGCTCATATCCACTCAGAGAAACTTGATGAACAAAGAGCTATGGCTTTACAGTAACCACTCCTGAATTACATTGGCATTCTGAAGATATATCAAATTTTAGTGAAATAAAGTGTGCAATATTCCTCACTATTGTTACTGAAAATATACAGTGGCAGAGGAGAAAGCTCATTTAATGCATCTAATTATGATGTATATCTGAGTGAAACAGCATCTTGAGCAAGAAAAAAAAACATTGCAGTATTTTTTATAAATAATAAGAATTGTCCATTTTGATTTCATGGTGACGCTGAATTTAAATGTGTCATTTTGCAGGTTTTAAGCTGCTTTATCAACTTAGTATGAAATAATACAGTCCTTCTGTTCTGTTCACTACAAATGCATATTGTTTTGCTTCTTTTCATTTCAGTTGGAGTAAACACCTTTGACTACCTGGGCAGTATCCTCAGCTATATAGTGATCGCGATCCCCATCTTTGCTGGAGAGTACGACGGCCTGACACCTGGAGAACTGAGTGCTCTTGTCAGTAAGGTGAGTTACTTCAAACTGTATTTAATGTGGTGGACTTTAAGACAAACACAAGCGCTTATGCTCTGAGTGAGTCTCTGTTGTACACAATAAGATGTTAATCACATTCTCTTTCAGAACGCTTTCATCTGCATCTATCTGATAAACTGCTTCACCCAGCTCATAGATCTCTCAACCACAGTGTCTGATGTCGCTGGATACACGCATCGGTGAGGTGCTCTAAGACTGCTTAAATATTTTATTGTGCATCAGTGTTATTATGATTGTTCTAAAACTAGTCTGCTTTCTCTTTCTTTTGGTTCCAGGATTGGAGAACTGCGGGAAGTGATGGCAGACATTGTCAAGAAACAGTGTGACCAGGATCAGTACGATCCACTTTCAAAGGATGAACCTTACAGGTAATTCTAAACTAATTTAAATTAATTTCGGATGCAAGTACCAACAAACAATATTGGTTCACATTATGTCAAGACTTGAACTCAAGATCTAATATAGATCTAAAAGAGTTTCTGGTAGTCCTGAATACACAGTAGCGTTGTTTTAGTATCAGTGATATACTAATATAGTTTTTGTTAATATTTTGAATTAGGTTTATTTTTATACATTCTCTTTCCATTTTAATGTTTTATATACATAATAAATATACACAGTACACACATATTATGTAAACAAAAACTTTTATTTTGGATGCGATTTAATTGTTTGACAGCACTAATATATATATATATATATATATATATATATATATATATATATATATATATATAAAATATTATTATTATTATTATTATTTTTTTTTTTTTTTTACTTCAGTTAATATTTATTTCAAGTAATTATTTTTTAATGCTTTTAGATAATGGTAACCCTGATGCACAGTAAAGACTGACATGGTAAAGCGTTATTATTACGATTATCATTGTTGTTAATATTTGTAACAATCACTATCACGATCACTATCAGTGATCGGGAGCTTCACTGTGTCCCAGCAGACACGGCGTTTGTGCTGGATCATCTCTCCTATAAATCACCTGTCTCAGAAGAGCTGCTTGTGAAGGATCTGACCCTTAATATCAGTCAAGGAATGCACATGGTCGTGGTAGGAAACACGGGAACAGGGAAGACCTCCCTGCTCCGGGTCCTCAACGGCTTGTGGGAACCATGCAATGGTAAGCTTTAGAGATGACAGACAGTAAAATGATCAGATGCAGAAAAAGCATCTGATTTGTTAAAACATACTGCATTCCTGTTGCTCAGGTTCTGTGGAGATGACATGTTTTGGACCGAGGGGTGTGCTTTTCCTGCCACAGAAAGCATATCTTACTGATGGCACTCTCAGAGAGCAGGTGAGAAAAGAGGACACCATTTGTCACGAATTTTCCAGTACTCTACATATAATAAAGTTTCATTAGTAAAAACTAATTCTATTATTGTGAACAAAAACTGTACATATGTTATATACTCTAATTTGCTGGTTTTCCCTTTAGGTTATCTATCCATTAAAAGATATATATCCTTCCTCAGGTACAGATTAACCTAATTCAAAAAACTTATAGATATGCATTATTTAAAAAACATATTAATATAGCTCAAATGTAGTGGAACTAATAACTGTAGTACAACTGTCTATGCAATGTATTACAAAAATAAACTTGACTCTTTTTTTTGCCAATGCAAACTTGCAAAAATGCTAAATGCAATGCAAAAATGTCAAGATCTTGAAAACGTGTCAATTAAACAACACACTTCTGGTGGTGTAAACATAGATTATGATGACTTTTCACACTTTTAACTAATATAAATTCTTCTTTTAGGGTCTATAGATGATGAACGAATACTAAAATACCTGGAACTTGTTGGTTTGGTAAGACTTAACTGATACTGTAACGTCTGCTATTATTGATTTTAAAATATGGTTGCTCTGAATGTTTTGTAAGCGGCATGTCTTTGTGTATTTTGTATGTCAGTCGAATCTTCTGACCAGAATAGGAGGACTGGATACAAAAGTAGACTGGAACTGGTGAGAAATGAGTATTAATATCTAGAGATAAAAATTGGGATTTTTTTTTAACAACATAAAAAAATGGAATGCCCTTGTTTTTCACAGGTATGATGTTTTATCGCCAGGAGAAATGCAGAGGCTTTGTTTTGCTAGACTGTTTTACCTGCAGCCCAAATATGCAGGTCAGTTTTCAAATTTCCAGTAGCTTTAATTACTATAATCAGTCAGATGATCCCATTCATGTCCTGTGTCATGAGTAAGACATGCGGTTTGTTTCAGTACTGGATGAGGCCACTAGCGCTCTGACGGAGGAGGCAGAGGGTCAGCTCTATAAGGCCTGTAAACAGCTGGGAATGACCCTCATCAGTCTGGGTCACCGTAGCACTCTGGAAAAGGTGATGATCTGTGACCGTTTCACATTCACTAAAACAACACGGCAAACATTATTGTATGGCCTGTACTTAGAATTCTTTTTTTGTGTTCTTTAAACAGCATCATGATATCATGCTGCGACTGTGCGGAGGTGGCCAATGGGAGCTCACCAAACTCAAAGAGGCGTGAACCTTCAAACTTACCCACTATAATGAGAAAATATTGGTCTGTTTTGTGGTTATGGGTGCATTCAGTCTTGAGACTCTGGAGAAATCTTGTTTACTTGACAGTATACTGCGATTTACTGAAGTTCTTGATACACTAATAATGCAGTATGAGTCTTTTTGCTGCTTTTTGTCTCAACATACTTTTCATATAGCAATATATAATTCTTTATTATGCAAGTATATGCTGCTTCATTTAACCTTTATTGGTTGTTTCTTGCCAAATGGATGTGCATAAAAAAAGGGATTTTTATAATGAAGGACATTTAAGAGTATTTCAAGAATAATTTTGGATAAAGTGCCTATAGAACATATTTAAAATATATATTTTATAAATATTAAATATTTTATTAGCATGGCTGATATTAAACTATTAATGTCCAAGAAAATGTCAAAATGGTCTTTTTGGTCATAGGTAGAAACTTTTTATGGAAAGATGTTTACTCTAGTGTTTGGCTGCAAATTATTCTGGAGGGAAAATATTAATTTATGTAGTTTCTCTGCCTGACCAGTAGAGGGCCAACATTTTCCAGCCACAGAGCTGAATCACAATTCAAATCCATTAATAATTTTGTATGAGTTTAATTAAGCTCAGAATTAAAATAAATCATTCTCTATTCCTAATACATACTCTGTTAATGAATTTGAGCAATAAATACTTTTAAATAAATACTTTTTCTCAAATGCATTATTTTAAATGTATTTGAGAAAAAGAAGACAAAAGTACTATTTAGCACATCTATCAGGAAAGGTGTGATCGGTCTGGAGGAAGTACAGTAGGTAGTGAAAAAATGTACAGCCCCACGTCTCACTGTATCTCCCTGCTAGAATACCGTATATTTAGCTCCAAGTTAAAATTAGCAAACTTTCTCACTTTATATGTTTAGAAACAACTTGATCTGATCTGTATTTTGTATTTATAGTATTCTGTGTATATATATGGCATACATATACTACCTCTGCCCACAGTGAACTCTATGTATCTCAAAGATTTAGCGGTGTATCTGCAGTTTATCTGTTGCCATGTTGGGAACACTTACAGGCATGGCCAAAAATATCGGCATCCTTGGTAAATATGATCAGAGAAGGCTGTGAAAATTAATCTGCATTGTTAATCCTTTTGATTAAATAAAAACATTTATTTCATAATGATATTTCCCCCCATTTTAAATTCTTATTATCCAATGAAAGGTTAGATTTTTGTGAATTTTTCAAATAAAAGATCAAAAGGATTAATAATCCAGGTTTATTTTCAGAGCCTTCTTTGATCATATTTACCAAGGGTGCCGATATTTTGGCCATGACTGTATAGTAGTTAAGAGTTTAAATAGAACTTGTTCTTAAAAAGAAGAAAAAATTATAATTTGCATAACTAGACATTTATGTTTTAAGCATTGCAGTACAAGCACTGAGCATTTGTGTTACATTAAAACCAGGCAAGATTGTGAAAGTTGCACATTTGCAAACTGAAGCAGCATAGAGCTGAGCTCAAAATTATCCCTCCCACCAAAGAGTTTGACTGATCCCACTGCTTGAGTTTCACAGTTTTAAATGTGAGCCTGGCCGATCTGCTGCTGTCAATCAACAGGCACACTGGAACAGATAACGGGAAAGACCCGCTAGTCATTCAGGAAAATATGAGACAATCAGGAGAGGAATAACTAAACCATCACAAGGGTTTGTGAAGGAGTTTAATTTTAGTGAAATGATTTCAGATGAATAAGAATTAAAATAGATTTCTTACTGTACTAAGGTGCATTGAATCTTAAAATTTAAACCAACTGCTTAAATTCACACTAATTTGCAGGATTGTTCAAATATAAAGTTCATAAATAAAAAGGATGTTAATCCTTTTGGTAAAATGCCACAAACCCAAACCTAAGTCAGTATTTTGAAACACGGTATTAACAGCATATACAGTAGCTATGTTTTTCTTTGTCTATGTTTGTTTCTAAATGTAAAAAAATAACAATAGGCAATACAATTTGATTTATCATATTTAATGTAATGCAATGTAATTTATAATCATCCTTGTGACTATTGCACTAGTCAGAAGTAGATCTACTGCAACAGTGATAGCTTGAGTCCATAGAATGTAATAACAATAAAGTGCAATTTGTTACTGCATTAAGTAAATAAAGCAATAGCTTTGTAGAAACTTCCTAAACCGCTAAAACGGTTTGCCGTACAGATGTTTCAACAATAACTGTTACTTCACCTCAATCCGTCATTTGCTCCGGTAAGTGACGGATCTATTTTCAACGGGAGGTTGGACCGATGCAGGAGCGTCACACAGAGAGCAAAGACACTGGGGGATAAAACACACTGTCCTCCCCCTCTACAGTTCACGGAATTTACCTGTTTTCACGAGGATATCTTCACATGCCAACATCGGATATTTATGAACATCTGCACCGGTTTATATCAGTAGTTTGACGGGAAAAAGGTAAGTCGATTTTTTTTTTTTTTAAATCGTTATAAAATACTAAAACGTGAAACTTTCAATATCTGAGGGAATACTTTTCTCTCGCCTGTTTCTATGTTATTTATTACATATGTCGCAAATTCAACAAGTTTGAATTGATTACGTTACTTTATTATTTTGGTGCTCGGTTTAAATTTTAGCATTGTTTTTAATTATGAAAACAATTTCTTCTTTTTTTTCTCGCAAGGAGAGATCCACGCAGGCGAAAACGTCTGCTGCTCTTTGAAACGAAATTTATAAGTTTAGAAAAATGCCATTGATTAAAACACATGTATCACACAGCAGGTTAAATTTCTTCTACAAATGGACATAGCACAGACGGAGCCCGACAGCTGAGGTTATTTTTGGGACAGGCAGCTCAGGGGAGTGAGGTGTTAGAGATTGTAAATGTCATGCTTTTCAAAGACCAACGTCCTTTTGTTTAACTTTGTTACACTAGAAATCTACCTCATTAAACCTACCTCAGTTAAACTGACTTTCTGTGGTGAGATTTCACTAGATCATCCACTGTTCTGTTGGAGATAGTAGATGCAAGTTGATGACCTCTTAATTTTATAAAGATGTAGGTCAATATGATTATTGTTTCTAGATAAAAGGCTTCCTAGGTTATTTTACATTGGTCATTCCATGTAAAGTTCTGTCAAAAGTGGACAATGTTATTCTTTTTACAATGTTTTGTGGCTTCTAGTGGATGTCCATTTGCTCTGATGTCATTTATATACTATTATCCTCCTAAACAATGACAATATTACTTTTAGTCAGTTTACATTCACAGTTGTTCTCTTTTTGGAAAATGGGCAAAAGATATCAATGGCTTGTCCTGCTCTTCAAAGATATTTTTCCTGATTTTTATTTTTCCATGAAGTTTTATTTTATTGCATGCAGGAAAGTGTAGCAGTGTGACAATATTACATTATATATCAGCATGTGTATTGCTACATAGAAAAAGATGAATTCTCAAACATGGCAAACTTGTTTTAATGCTTTATACATTTGACTCTTTAAATCAACTAGCATTTTTTCAAATTTGTGGTGGGATACTGGAGAGGTTTGAGTGGGCATCTCTAAAAGTAGGCATCTCTCATTTCTCAAAATGTCTATTTCAGGATCTTCTTGACATGGTTATTTGTCATTAGCAGATCCTCTTTATTCAAACTGACTTACAGTATGATAATTTGAAAAGCAGCTTTTCAGAAACCTCCTTGAGATTAGTTGCAAAATTTAATGGTGACAAGATATGTAAAGCTTTTATATAATCCAAGTTCTTATGTTTCTCTATGCATTGACCACAACTTTAACTTTTATTAAAGTGTGTTATTTCATCTCTACAGAAAGCAAGAATGGATCAGAATCTATTTGGTGGGGCTCCACGCTTCCTAACTCGACCCAAGGCCTTCTCGCTGTGCGTGGGACGAGATGCCTCCCTCAGCTGCACTATTGTGGGAAACCCTGTTCCTGTGGTCACCTGGGAGAAAGACAAGATGCTTCTTTCTGCAGGTGGACGCTTCAAGAAGGTAGAAGATGGTGATGTCTACCGACTTACCATCTACGATCTAACTCTAGAAGACAGCGGTCAGTACACGTGTCGTGCCAAGAACAATGTCGGAGAGGCATATGCTGCTGTGACCCTGAAGGTGGGACTGCCGGAAACTGTGATTGATCGGGCCCCAGTGTTTACAGTAAAGCCTGTCTCCACCCGTGTGGGTCTAGGGGGTGATGTTACCTTCTATTGTCGGGTGGCAGCCCATCCAGTACCCAACTTTGACTGGGAAAAGGATGGTCGCTACCTGGGTGAGACCAACCGCATCAAGATAACCTCGGAAAATGACTCCAGCTCCTTGAGGATCCAGAGTGTTAGGAGCTTGGACAGTGGTACCTACACCTGCCGTGCGCAGAACTCCATTGGCCGTTCTCAGGCCGCTGCTGCTCTGGTGGTCGACCTTCAAGATACACGTCTCCTGAATGCAGACAAGAGCACATCCCTCCTCTCACACATGCAGAAGCGGAAAGAAGAAATGCGGAAGGACATCTCCTTATACCGTACCATGGAAAGTTCCTCAGCCACGCTTACAACTTCATCTTCCATGATCACAGAGGAACTTGGAAGCTTGGGACTCGCCTATGATCAGGAGCACAGGGTTTCGGCCTTAACCAGCATGTTGCCCAAAGGTGTGTTTACCCGCACCTGTATGGTGACCGAGGGTAAACATGCAAAGCTTAGCTGTTTTGTCACAGGCCATCCCAAACCTCAGATCATGTGGAGGAAGGATGGGGCGAACATCAGTGAGGGCCGCAGACATGTTATGTATGAGGACCAGGCGGAGAATTTCATCCTGAAGGTGCTCTACTGCAAACAAAGTGATAATGGGCTGTACACCTGCAATGCATCCAACTTGGCTGGACAAACCTATAGCGCTGTGCTAGTGATTGTCAAAGGTAAGAATAACTTTATGCACACTAATTGATCCATCTGCTGTCAGAATGAGTATGTACATTCAGTTTATACTTGGATCAAAGCAGATATCATTGCTAATGTGGGGTGGAAAAACTTTAATGTTTTAAACCCATGTAATGTTTGAAGCTTGTGAACTTACACTGAGTAGTCCTTTTTGGGAGAAGTAAGTTTTCATTTGCGGCTTGAACAACCAGATCCATTTATACTTAGCTGAGTCACGTCTTGTATATGTCTCCTCCTGAGATGGTTTGAGTTTTTGGATTGCTATGTCTTGGGGGTGTTGTTTACACTTGGTCTTTTCCAAAACATATAGCCAACCAGTAAACAAAAGTGACCAGATTTAAAAAAAAAAATAATAATAATAATTCCTTTCTGCAATCATAAAGAAAGTTTACTATTAAAACTACAAGTACAGTGGTTTATAAATCATGTATCAGTCAGAGAATATCGTAATTTTATTGAGGCTGGCACATAAGATTACTATGTCAGCACAATAATGACCATGTTAAAATACAGTTGGCCCTAATAAATCACCAACCTTTAAATTGAAATTTTATCAACTAATGACAGTCATCTTTACCTTCCAGCTCAGTCTCTGCTTAGCAAAGTGCTTGCAAGTGTTCGAAGAGGGTGTAGCATTACACCTATTTTCTGCTAGTGATGATTAGTTCACAGTTGTTGTGATAGCTAGCTGTAGACTCACTTCTGACACTGTTATGTGGGTGACTTTCCAAGTGACGTCTTCAGGTTTGTAGCATTAGTCAATATCCTAATTATTTGTTAACTAAGCCTATGTTGAAATAATGATCTTCACAGATGTATACATTTTGTATTTATACAGAGTTTTAATTTTACCCAGAAGTGTAGCAATAATGTTTTGCTACCTTGTTCCTGTGTCTTAATCTTGACACTTATGCCACAGGCACCAAAGAGAAAGGTCACAGAAACTTAGCCGAATACCAGTCCAATGTTGCAGTGCAAAGTGCAGTGACGTCCATGTGAAGGGATTAGGAGTGTGAAGTTCATGACATTTAAGGCTGTTTTTTTGTAAACATGTTCAGATTTCAAATGTTTGACTTCTAGCTGGTAAAGTTGAGCCAAAGGCATACTGTACTTTAAGTCTGGATACAAACAGATTAAACCTCATATAATGTAAGAAATGCATTTATTTTATTTGATGGTCAGCTTTTTTCTTGCCTTATATACTGTTATTTTTTTAAGGGCGTTTCCCCCTTAAATGGACCCAATATACATACAGTAGATTTAAAAGTCTACCACAAAATGACCCACAAACAGACAGGGCCTTTTGTGGTACACGTTTAAGTTCACTTATATTGTGAACACCACAAAGGTTGTAACTTGCAGCTGGTTTCCCTTCTGGTTCACTTTAACTGAACTGGCTTAAGTTTATCTGAGGTATACTATATGTGAAACCATCCTATTTATTTATCATTTGTGACCCTGGACCACAAAACCAGTCATAAGGGTCAATTTTTTGAAACTGAGATTTATACATCATCTGAATGCTGAATAAATAAGCACCCCATTGATGTATGGTTTGTTAGGATAGGACACTATTTGGCTGAGATACAACTATTTGAAAATCTGGAATCTGAGGGTGCAAAACAATCAAAATATTGAGAAAATTGCCTTTAAAGTTGTCCAAATGAAGTTCTTAGCAATGCATATTACTAATCAAAAAATAAGTTTTGATATATTTAGGGTAGGAAACTTACAAAATATTTTCATGGAACATGATCTTTACTTATTATCCTAATGATTTTTGGCATAAAAAATGCTTACATTTGCGACTGTCTGTCTGATTTTTGGCTTACGAATATACCCGTGCGACTTATGACTGGTTTTGTGGTCCAGGGTCACATTTATCATTTGCTTTCTTGGAGACCCAATCAATATGAAACCAAATTGTAGGACACTGCCAGATCATGACTGCCAGCTAAAAAGAAATTGTCTTTTGTATGCTCACTAACATGTATCCTTGCCAGAGCCAAAGATTCCATTCAAAAAGAAGCTGCAGGATGTCGAGGTGAAGGAAAAGGAAACAGCAACTCTGCAGTGTGAGGTGCCAGTGCCGAACACAAAGACCAACTGGTTTATGGAGGAGACCCGTCTGGAGGAAAATGCCAAGTACCGCATGGATGTGGAAGGGACCCTGCGCCGCCTCACTATTCACAATGTCACCACCAATGATGATGCCGTGTACATCTGTGAGATGAAGGAAGGCAGCCGCACTGTGGCCGAACTTACAGTGCTGGGTAAAAGCTCTAAGAGAAAGCTATTCCAATATGGGTGGCCAGAATGATGATGAATAACCTGGTGCAACACAAAAGATATTCTTCATGTGGTTTTTCATGTGCACTTTCAGGCAACATCACTAAAAAGCTGCCGAGGAGGACAGTGGTGCCGGTTAGCGATACCGTGATCTTCTGTGTGGAACTGGAGAAACCAGTAGATGATGCATACTGGACTAGGAATGGGGAGAGGCTGAAAGAGGACTCCCGAATTATTATGGCCCGCATTAACAGACAGTACACACTGACCATTCGCGAATGTACTTCAGAGGACTCGGGTGAGGTGGCCTTCATCGCCCATGACTGCAAGACATCCACCCGCTTCTCTGTCACAGGTGAATGCATTTGTAAATCAGACCACCTTTCCACAAGATTTTACAAGCGGTTTCCTATGTTCTAATGATTTGAAAATGTCATACTGTATGTACCACAGTAATCACGTCAAATCGAACGACACCATAGCTACTATGTGGTGACTGTAATAGTGCATTTCTTTAATAATATTTCAACAGTAAACATAATTGCTTTTGACATTTAGAGAGATTCCATTTCTTTAACCTGATTAACAATATTATAAACTTTGACCTCAGCACCAAGGAAACATCCCCCAGATCCCCCAGTTGAGCCAGTGGTGCGGAACAAGACAGATTCATCGATCACACTGTGCTGGTCTCCACCAGACAGTGAACGGCCTGTGCCCATCACTGGCTATATCCTTGAGCGCAGGAAGGTGGGAGCCCAAACCTGGGTTAAAGTCACTAGTACGTCTGTGTCTAGCACTGAATACACCATCAGTGAAATTTCAGAAGAAGCAAGCTATCAGTTCCGCATCTCAGCGGTCAATGATTTTGGTCAGAGTTCCTACTTGGAGGTTCCTGGAACGTTTTATCTTGGTGAGAAAGATTTTTTTGTTGTTGTTGTTGTGGACAGTCTTCATATTTAAATTAAAATCAGTGTATTCCAGTAAATATATTTAAGTTTATTTGTTCAGAGCCCACAGCATCAGTGAAGACAGGCCTGGTGAACTGCAGTGCACATGTAGGTGAAGAAGCAACCTTCACTGTTGAGCTCTCAGCAGTATGTTCTGGCTCCTGGACCATAAATGACAGAATGATCCGCAGTGGATCTGAGTATCTGATCACACGCTCAAAGACCACACATACGCTGGTCATCAGGGAGGTGTCCATGGAACTAAATGGAGCACAGGTCAAGTTTGTGGGTGGCGGATCTCAGAGTGTTTCCACGCTTAGTGTGAAAGGTAAGAAAGGAAACGTTTCTGAAAACTTAAACAGAATAGCTTCAAGAACATTCCTGATCTTTTGTATTGATCTTCTCTAGCCGCACACGCACGTTTCACCAATAAGTCTTCTCAGGTGGAGGTGTTTACTTTCAGCATGCACTCCTCTGCTCAGATGTACACAGAAGTGTCCGATTCAAGCATCAAGGTGACATGCACTTTTTTGTCAAAAAAATTAAAAATCCACAATAAATACATTAAGTATTTTAAGTTTGTTATGCTTTCTCCTGTCCCTGGTTAAATTGCCTCGTTCAACCAACTTTGAGATGCATTGCCCAAAGATACAAACACCAAATATCTACTGAATGTGTGGACATGATGGGATGTAGTTTTTTTTTTTTTTTTGAAAGTTAACTGCATGTACTGTCTGTGCTTTAGGTTGTTTGGATGAAGAATGGGAAGGAGCTGAGGATGGGTAAAAAATATGAAGCCACAAGTGTGGAGCGTAAACGCATACTGACAGTCCACAACGTTGACCGTGAGGATGTGGGCATCTATGAATGCATGTGTGATGGAGATAAAATGTCTGTCCAGCTTGCCCTTAAAGGTGAAACAAGCCACTTCAGTTACTGACATTCAGTTATCTTATGGTTTTATAGCCTGTATTTATATTTCAAGCCTAAAGTAGAACAAATTATATTTACAATTAATTTACAAACATGAATGTGAACAGCTTTAAATTGTATTTATAGTGAAGAGCATATCCTGCCAAATAATAAGAGAGAAATACACAGTGGTGAATGCTGTTTACAATTAAAATCAGTGCTGAGTAGTGAGTGCTTCATAGCCCAGCACAGAAAGTACAGAAATTTCAGAGTGGATAAATGGTGTAAGCAGTCAGTGTTGACATCTAGGAGCAGCTGGACTTTGGCTGCTCAACAGGAAGTGTTAGAGGGTGTGTTTGTCAGGTAACAGATCTGCTTAGCACTCATCCACTTTCAGGTATCAAATTCAGTATACTTTGGGATGTGATGAATATTTTTGAAATGTACACAACATTAAAATGACTATTAGACTATTAGACTCCTGTCTAAATACATGTAAATCAGGACATTTTGGGTTGTCACATTGGTGTGTCAGCATTTTTCACTGTCAAATTATATACAAATGGACAGTGGATGTCACTGTTTCTTATGCCATGTTTAATGTGTTTTATAATGTATTGTATATACCTAATCATGTTGAAATCAGAGAGGTGTGGCATCTAATCCTCCATTTTCCCCTAACAGAAGAACCATCTAAGTTTGTTAACAAGCCAAGGGCTCAGCCCCAAGAGAGTGATGCTCTGGTGGGCGATGTGGTGTTGAGCTGTGAGGTTGCTTCTCCTGGAACTGCTGTTGTGTGGAAGAAAGAACAGATAGAAATAATGGAAGACAAGAGGACAACTTTTATATCTCAGGGGACACAAAGGAAGCTGGTCATCAGGGGTGCCAAGCAGAGCGATGAAGGACACTACTCGTGTGAGACAGCAGAGGACAAAATGACATTCCTGGTCAAGATAAAAGGTAAGACTACGCGCTAATTAGTCTGAAACTAAAAATTTAAATGAGCAGGATTAATCAGACATGCCACAATACCTAATTAATGTCATAACTTTATGGTTTTTTGAACAGTGAAGCTAACGCTCCTACAGCTAATAAATGATTTAATAAGTGAAATGAAAAGTTATATCAGCCTTGTATAAGTTATATTAAAGTTAACATGTCATTTATTATGCCAATGTCAGATCTTACTGAGGACAGTAATGGTCCTTCGAAGGTACAGCTCTTTTCCGAGTACCTAAAGTATTGTAGTTATAAAAGGTTAACTTGAAAACAGACAATTCTAGATTAGTCTCTGGGAAACAATCGCTTAGAGGTTATTGAAATTTGCACAAAACATGTATTATTAAGCCAGTGTGTTTTGTCCATTTAGGAGATGTTTGAGGTCTTTTTGAAGTCCTGAACTGTATCCTTTTTGTTGTTTCACTAAAACAATGAATGTCCTTTTTAGAAACTCGTGCTGCTTTCTCCAACAAAGACTCTTATCAGAAGGAGGTGAAGGTTTCAACCTCCCAAAAGGCCACACTGAGCTGTGAAGTTTCTGATGCCAAAACTGAAGTGAAATGGTTCAAGGATGGCAAGCAGTTGATTTCCAGTAAGACTGTCCACATGGAGTCAAAGAGCAAGAGCCGACAGCTGGTGCTGGAGAATGTGGAAAAGAAGGATGCTGGAGAATATACCTGTGAAGCTGGAAATGAAAAGCTGATCTTTAAGATTCGGGTGGAAGGTAAGAACAACATGCCAGCGTTTTGGCTTTTTTAAGGTTCCAGTGACTCAATCAACCATGACCAAACCAATGTTAACATAATACTAAATGCAGTTTCTGATACTGTATTCCTAAATCTTTACTTCTGCCCCAGACATTCAAGCTACCTTCTCCAACAAGGACTCCTACCAGAAGGAGGTCAGAGTAGCAGTTTCCAAGAAGGCCACACTGAGCTGTGAAGTTTCTGACCCCAAGACTGAGGTGAAATGGTTCAAGGATGGTAAGCAGTTGAGCTCCAGTAAGACTGTCCACATGGAGTCAAAGGGCGAGAGCCGTCAGCTGCTGCTGGAGAACGTGCAGAAGAAAGATGCTGGAGAATATACCTGTGAAATTGGAAATGAAAAGCTGGTCTTTAAGATTTGTGTGGAAGGTGAGAACACCATGGCAGTGTTTTGGCTTGTTTTTTTTTTTAAGGCTCCAGTGACTCAATCAAACATGAGCGAAGCACAGTTTACGTAAGACTAAATGCAGCTTCTGAGACTATATCCCTAAATCTTGATTTCTGCACCAGACATTCAAGCTGCCTTCTCCAACAAAGACTCATATCAGAAGGAAGTGAAGGTTTCAGCATCCCAGAAAGCCACTCTGAGCTGTGAAGTGTCCGATGTCAAGACTGAGGTGAAATGGTTCAAGGATGGCAAGCAACTGAGCTCCAGTAAGACTGTCCACATGGAGTCAAAGGGCAAGAGCCGCCAACTGGTGCTGGAGAATGTGGAGAAGAAGGATGCTGGAGAATATACCTGTGAAGCTGGAAATGAGAAGCTTGCCTTTAAAATTCAAGTGACAGGTATGTCCTTGTGTTTGTCTTTTGTGTTGAACAAGAGTTTGATATATGCATTGCCTCACAAGATTTTATTAATGTGTCTTCAAGAAGAGGTACAATGACAAGTAGAAGAATTTGTTGCCCATTTCAGTGGTACGGAACCAAAAACAAGTTACAGTCTGCAATGTAATTAGCTTTTTTGTGGATTAATTTGCAGTTTATTTTGTATTCCTAATTTCTTAAGCATCTAGTGTTTACTGTATCTGTTGTATATAATCTTGAGTGATATATTTACTTAAAGCATACTGTTTTCTCATATTGTCCATTGCCCAATCAGACATTCAAGCTGCCTTCACCAACAAAGACTCTTATCAGAAGGAAGTGAAGGTTTCAGCATCCCAGAAAGCCACACTGAGCTGTGAAGTGTCTGATGTCAAGACTGAGGTGAAATGGTTAAAGGATGGCAAGCAGTTGAGCTCCAGTAAGACTGTCCACATGGAGTCAAAGGGCAAGAGCCGCCAACTGGTGCTGGAGAATGTGGAGAAGAAGGATGCTGGAGAATATACCTGTGAAGTTGGAAATGAGAAGCTTGCCTTTAAAATTCAAGTGACAGGTATGTCCTTGTGTTTGTCTGTTGTGTTGAACAAAAGAGTTTGATATATGCATTGCCTCACAAAATTTTATTATTTTGTCTTCAAGAAGAGGTACAATGACAAGTAGAAGAATTTGTTGCCCATTTCAGTGGTACAGAACCAAAAACAAGTTACAGTCTGCAATGTAATTAGCGTTTTTGTGGATTAATTTGCAGTTTATTTTGTATTCCTAATTTCTTAAGCATCTAGTGTTTGCTGTATCTGTTGTATATAATCTTGAGTGATATATTTACTCAAAGCATACTGTTTTCTCATATTGTCCATTGCTCAACCAGACATTCACGCTGCCTTCACCAACAAAGACTCTTATCAGAAGGAAGTCAAAGTAGCAGCTTCCCAAAGGGCCACACTGAGCTGTGAAGTTACTGACTTTAAGACCGAGGTGAAATGGTTCAAGGATGGCAAGCAATTAAGCTCCAGTAAGACTGTCCTTATGGAATCAAAGGCCAAGAGCCGCCAGCTGGTGCTGGAAAATGTGGAGAAGAAGGATGAAGGAGAATATACCTGTGAAGTAGGAAATGAGAAGCTTGCCTTTAAAATTCAGGTGACAGGTATGGGAACATCCTTGTGTTTGTCTATTGGCTGTCTGTTTCTATTTTAGTTTTTCTTCCTAATGAAAGAAATCAAAATTACAATCAATCAGTGAAGCTTGACAAAAACTAATTTTACATGTAGCAAAATAGTTTATCCTTGATGAAAGAGACCACTGAATAAGATACAATTAACTTGTGTTTGTAGATTTTTCTGATCAAGAAGTAATTTCAAAATGAAAAAGCAATTTCTTGCTTATTTCAATGCTACTGGAAAAGTAATAGTCTGCAGTAAGATTTGGATTTGTTTGCTTAATATGAAGAGTTCATTTGCAAAAACAGATAACTCAGTTTTTAACAATTCTCAAAAATCATGTTTTTTCATTGTGCATTCCAATTAAACTCAATGAAATTGCAGTTGTTGTTTTTTTGACTAGGTTAAAAAATAACTAAAAAAACAGCTAACTAACACAATAAAACACAATAAAAACATGATAATAAAAAACTTTATTTTTGAAAATTTGAAGAGTTATCTGTTTTTGCAAATATATTCTTCATATACATTCTATGATTTTTGATCTCGTCTGGATTTCTCAACCATTCAGTCTTTGCAGTATTTGATGTCTAAAACTTAAATAAAATATTTACTCAAAGAATTATTGGATCCATGTTGCAATATGCCTGCCCAACTAGATATTCAAGCTGCCTTCACCAACAAGGACTCCTATCAGAAGGAAGTCAAAGTAGCTGCTTCCCAAAAAGGCACACTGAGCTGTGAGGTTTCTGACCCCAAGACTGAGGTGAAATGGTTCAAGGATGGCAAGCAGTTGAGCTCCAGTAAGACTGTCCACATGGAGTCAAAGGGCAAGAGCCGCCAGCTGGTGCTGGAGAACGTGGAGAAGAAGGATGCTGGAGAATATACCTGTGAAGTTGGGAATGAAAAGCTGCCATTTAAGATTCAGGTGACAGGTATGGAAACCATTTTGGACTGTTCGTTTTGGTTCTGTGCATCTTAACAGTCTTCTTTGGATTATTTAAAAGCTGCTATGAAAATATTTTTTGTCTCTTGTCATATTCAATGTAATTGCAACCCTATTGTTGATTTTCTCTGTAAATAGGCAAACTCTTTGAATTAAATAAACTCTCTTCTTATTAGAGCTCAAAGCTGCCTTCACCAACAAAGACTCTTATCAGAAAGAAGTGAAGGTTTCAGCCTCCCAAAAAGCCACTCTGAGCTGTGAAGTTTCTGACCTCAAGACTGAGGTGAAATGGTTCAAGGATGGCAAGCAGTTGAGCTCCAGTAAGACTGTCTACATGGAGTCAAAGGGCAAGAGCCGCCAACTGGTGCTGGAGAACATGGAGAAGAAGGATGCTGGAGAATATACCTGTGAAGTTGGGAACGAAAAGCTGCCATTTAAAATTCAGGTGACAGGTATGGAAACCATTTTGGACTGTTCATTTTGGTTCTGTGCATATTAACAGTCTTCTTTGGGTTATTTAAAAGCTGCTATGAAAATATGTATTGTCTCTTGTCATATTCAATGTAATTGCAACCCTACTGTTGATTTTCTCTGTAAATAGGCAAACTCTTTGAATTAAATAAACTCTCTTCTTATTAGAGCTCAAAGCTACCTTCACCAACAAAGACTCTTATCAGAAAGAAGTGAAGGTTTCAGCCTCCCAAAAAGCCACTCTGAGCTGTGAAGTTTCTGACCTCAAGACTGAGGTGAAATGGTTCAAGGATGGCAAGCAGTTGAGCTCCAGTAAGACTGTCTACATGGAGTCAAAGGGCAAGAGCCGCCAACTGGTGCTGGAGAATGTGGAGAAGAAGGATGCTGGAGAATATACCTGTGAAGTTGGGAACGAAAAGCTGCCATTTAAAATTCAGGTGACAGGTATGGAAACCATTTTGGACTGTTCATTTTGGTTCTGTGCATATTAACAGTCTTCTTTGGGTTATTTAAAAGCTGCTATGAAAATATGTATTGTCTCTTGTCATATTCAATGTAATTGCAACCCTATTGTTGATTTTCTCTGTAAATAGGCAAACTCTTTGAATTAAATAAACTCTCTTCTTATTAGAGCTCAAAGCTGCCTTCACCAACAAAGACTCTTATCAGAAAGAAGTGAAGGTTTCAGCCTCCCAAAAAGCCACTCTGAGCTGTGAAGTTTCTGACCTCAAGACTGAGGTGAAATGGTTCAAGGATGGCAAGCAGTTGAGCTCCAGTAAGACTGTCTACATGGAGTCAAAGGGCAAGAGCCGCCAACTGGTGCTGGAGAACGTGGAGAAGAAGGATGCTGGAGAATATACCTGTGAAGTTGGGAACGAAAAGCTGCCATTTAAAATTCAGGTGACAGGTATGGAAACCATTTTGGACTGTTCATTTTGGTTCTGTGCATATTAACAGTCTTCTTTGGGTTATTTAAAAGCTGCTATGAAAATATGTATTGTCTCTTGTCATATTCAATGTAATTGCAACCCTACTGTTGATTTTCTCTGTAAATAGGCAAACTCTTTGAATTAAATAAACTCTCTTCTTATTAGAGCTCAAAGCTACCTTCACCAACAAAGACTCTTATCAGAAAGAAGTGAAGGTTTCAGCCTCCCAAAAAGCCACTCTGAGCTGTGAAGTTTCTGACCTCAAGACTGAGGTGAAATGGTTCAAGGATGGCAAGCAGTTGAGCTCCAGTAAGACTGTCTACATGGAGTCAAAGGGCAAGAGCCGCCAACTGGTGCTGGAGAATGTGGAGAAGAAGGATGCTGGAGAATATACCTGTGAAGTTGGGAACGAAAAGCTGCCATTTAAAATTCAGGTGACAGGTATGGAAACCATTTTGGACTGTTCATTTTGGTTCTGTGCATATTAACAGTCTTCTTTGGGTTATTTAAAAGCTGCTATGAAAATATGTATTGTCTCTTGTCATATTCAATGTAATTGCAACCCTACTGTTGATTTTCTCTGTAAATAGGCAAACTCTTTGAATTAAATGAACTCTTTTCTTATTAGAGCTCAAAGCTAACTTTACCAACAAAGACTCTTATCAGAAGGAAGTGAAGGTTTCAGCCTCCCAAAAAGCCACTCTGTGCTGTGAAGTTTCTGACCTCAAGACTGAGGTGAAATGGTTCAAGGATGGCAAGCAGTTGAGCTCCAGTAAGACTGTCCACATGGAGTCAAAGGGCAAGAGCCGCCAACTGGTCCTGGAGAATGTGGAGAAGAAGGATGCTGGAGAATATACCTGTGATGTTGGAAATGAGAAACTTCTCTTTAAGATTCAGGTGGAAGGTAAAATTTTCTTGCACATTAGCAGACTTCCATGAATCCACATGCTTGTCTTCCTCCAGAACATGGTCACAATTAAGTGATTATTTCCTACTTTTTTTCTCAGATGTTTCTACCAAATTCCAGAAGACATCCGTAACAAAAGAAATTGTGATGGTCGAGTCAACAGAAAAGGTTGTTTTAAAAACCGAGGTGATGTCAGAGAATTGTAGTGTGAAGTGGTTCAGGGATGGAATAGAACTGAAAGACGGATCAAAGTATGAGATGAAACAGGAGGGTCGCTCATGTGTCCTCATCGTTAAGTCCTCTGAATCTAAAGACAGCGGCACCTACTTTTGTCAGACGGCTGATGACAAGGTTGAGTTCAAGGTTCAGGTCAAAGGTAAAAGCTAATTTGCAATTTCAAAATAAGAAAAAAGTACAAATGGTTTAAGGTGTTGATAATTTCTCAAGGTAAAATGTGTTCATTATAACAGTTTAATGCCAGTTTTCATAATTTATTGCATATTTATAGTTTTTTTTTTAAATTCAATTCAATTAATGCTCATACATCTGGAGTTTTCAAAGTAAATTGTGTTGGATATAATTGCACTTATTGAAATAATAAATCTAACTGATTGCAGACAAAATGTAATTTCATTTTTCCCTCATCTATGCCCTGCAGATGCACCTTTAAAGTTTGTGGTGCCACTGCAGCCAGTGTCTGCAGTACTGGAAAGCACCATGACACTTTCCTGCAGTCTCAACAAAGCCACGAGTAGTGTCCTCTGGAAGCATAACGGCAAAGAAATCAAATCAGGTGGCAAATTCAGCATCCACACCGATGGCACCAACTGCATGTTGACTGTCTCCGCTGTGGCTCAGGAGGATGAAGGGGAGTACAGCTGCGAATGCAAAGATGACAAGACCTCCACCAAAGTCACTACTAAAGGTACAAACAATTAGTGTCTATGTCTGAAAGTCATTGATTCTCATCAAAATGAATCAACACAACTTATTAAGCTTGTTTTAAGTGATAGATGCCCTTTATTATTTCTCTCAGCTTTTCAATCTAATTTCCCACAGCCCCACGTCTGGTGAGGTTCACTACCAAACTGAACAATGTTGTTGCAAATGAAGGCAAAGATGCCATCTTTAAATGCTCCATCACACCAGCCGATGTTAGTGTCAGATGGCTGCGTAATGACATTCCTATTACAGCTAGTCCCAAATTTAAGATCGCTCATGGAGGAACCAGCCATTCCCTCACCATAACCGCTGTCACTCAGGAGGATGCAGGAGAGATCAGTATTGATGCTGAGGGGAAAGTGTGCAAAGCCACACTCCAAGTACAACGTAAGGATAAGTGACAGATACTATTGTTAATCTTAATGCAACATATCGTCAGGAAGCACACAGACTACTTGTTTCACAATACAAATTTATCTGTATTTTGCAGAGCTTCCTGTCACCTTCAAGAAGAAGCTTGCAGATGTGACTGTGACTGAGCAGGACACAGTTAGTTTGGAAGTGGAGCTGAGTCAACCCTCAAAAGATGTGAAGTGGATGAAGAATGGTGTGGTACTACAGCAAGGAGAAAATATGGAGATCCGTGTGGATGGTGCCAAGCAGGCTCTGGTCCTCAAGAGTGTGGCGTATGCTGACAGAGGATATTACTCATGTGAAACCCTAGATGACAAGACCCAGGCCAAGCTGACAGTAGAGAGTATGGATTCCTTCATTATGTTACTCTATTACAGAGTTACTCTTTTGATCATAATATTTTCTGATTAAAATATACAGGAAATTATAAAATAAAAGTACTTCATCTATGGATTTCCAATGTTTTTTTTTTTACTATTCAGTTAAGAAGATTAAAATAGTAAAAGGCCTAAAAGAGATGAAAGTGCAAGAAAAAGAGACCATCACTATGGAGGTGGAGCTCAGCAAGGCTGATGTAGAAGGTTCCTGGAGCAAAGATGCAAAGAAACTAAAGGCAGGACTCAACATCATCATTACAGCACTGGGCAACAAGCACTGCTTGACTATGTCCCAGCTGAAGATAAGTGATGGTGGAACTATTACTTTCCAAGCTGAGGATGCCCATACGTCTGGCAAACTAATTGTTACAGGTGAGTGTGTATATTGCAGGTCTTTAAGTTTAAACCTGAATTGCAAAATTCAGTAAGATGTTTAGCATAAGATCATAAAAAGTGTGTTTTCAAGTTTTGTACTTTCAGAATCTGTATAACCAACATTTTTAAGTATATTGAACCAGACAAACTAAATGAATGTCCACAATATATCCCATTTACACTTATTGCAAGTTTAGTAAGGTTTATGTAAACTAATGAGGAGATCTGTAACATAACCACCAATGTTAAAATCTATACTGTATATAACAATTATAACCCTAATTATTGGCGTTGTGTGTACAGAACCTGCTGCAAAGATCCTCAAACCTCTACGGGATATCAGTTTTCCTGAAAAGGAGAAAGTCACTTTTGAATGTGAGGTGTCAAGAGCAAATGCTGATGTCAAGTGGTTTAAGGTATTAGTATTTGATTTAGAATTGTTAAAAATAAATTGTGTAGTCACAAATGGATAACATACAAAATTATTTGAAAAAAGAAAAAGTAAAAAATGTTGATGTAACTGTGTCATTATTTCTCCATCAGGATGATGAGGAACTGAAGCCAGGAAAGAAATTTGGCATCCATTCCCAGGCCAACAAGCGCACCCTCATCATCCACAAGTGTGCATATGAAGACCAGGGCCAGTATATATGTAGAACAACAGATGACAATACTTCGGCCAAGCTTACTATTCACGGTAAAGATGAACAAATTCTAAGTGGGACATTTAATCACTGCTGAACTCAAGCATTTTGTAGTGTCACTTTAATAAATGTTTGTATTTGAATTCTTAAAGCCAGAGATATTAAAATAGTCAAGCCGCTGCAGGACGTGGAGGTGACAGAGAAGGAGAGTGCAACGTTTGTCTGTGAGGTCTCTCACGATGAGGTCGAGGCTCAGTGGCACAAAGGAGATGCCAAAGTCAAAGCTGGAGACAACATAAAGATAAGGCAGGAGGGTGAGTTGAACAAAATGGACTTTGATTGCTTTCTTCTTGAAAGCTTAGGTGTGCTTGTAGAAATGGTTGTAGATTGAGGAACATGCAGCCCAGTATGGGTTACTATACAATCAGTTCCTTTTATTTTCTATGTTCACAAAATGCAAAAAAATCAGCTCCAAGAGGGACAGATTAATGGTTCTTAAACTCATTTAATATTCTCTGTCTTAGGAAAAACATACATTCTACTCTTCAAATCTGTAAAGGCTGAGGACGCAGGTGAAATAAAGTTCACAGCTGAGAAGGCCTCTTCAGCCGCTAAACTGAAGGTTAAAGGTTCGTTGTCATGTCTGTCATATCTGCATGCATTTTGCATTTAGTGTTAAGACTAATGAACTACAGCCTGGGCTGTGTAGCATTTCTAAGGTTGTCTAACAAATCTGTAGATCCCCTAAGCTCCTTTATAATCATTACAGAACTGCCTGTCAGATTTGTGAAGAAACTGAGAGACAAAATCGCCATGTACAAACACCGCGCATACTTAGAATGTCATGTGTCACGGGCCAACGCTAAAGTCACGTGGTACAAGAACAAGTCAGAGATCAAACCCAGTAAGAAGCATGAGATCACCAGTGAGGACATCTACAGGAAGCTCACCATCATCGACGTGGACTCTGATGATGAGGATACATACGTGTGTGACGCCATTGATGATAAGACTTCATGTCAGCTACTAGTAGAGGGTAAAAACCATTTCCATTGTGATTTAAAGAATAAAATAAAATTTTAGGATGTAATCACAGCAGAATTCATAAAGCACAACCATACATTACAAACTAAAACACGATTGAAATTGACTGTAAAAAGGGTGTAGAAAATGTGATTGCATGTTGTTAATTATTTGATAAGAGTTTGTAGATCAGTTTTTGATTGATCTGCAACAGACAAGAATGAGCGTTGTATGCAATTTTAACCATATTTAAAAATCTTATTTCATTAATTTCCCCTTTCAAACAGGGACAAATTTATGCTTGCTTTCAATTTAAAGTACTGTTATGTCAATTTGCCTTCCATGTATTTTGTTTTATTTCCATGCAGTTTCATTGTCGTCTTAAGTGTTTTAAAGACTTGCACTACATAAACATTTATGATATAGCCAATTCTTGACACAGCACTGTACTATCTCATCACAACCTTCAGAGCAGGCTATCAGCATAGTACGGGAGCTGAGTTCTGTGGAGGTGACCGAGCCATTTGCTGCCCACCTTGAGGTGGAAGTCAGCGTTGAGACAGTCAAGCCAGTGAAATGGACGCTAAATGGGGAACAGCTGAAGGAGAGTGCAGATATCGAGATGGAGAAAGAGGGAACCATGCACCGCCTCACTTTTAAGAAGACCAAGGCCTCCATGTCAGGCCCAGTGCAGTTCACTGCCGGAAAGAGCAAATCAACAGCCGAGCTCAAAGTGAAAGGTTAGAAACTTGGTTTAACTGAGATTTGCAAAATAGCCACTCCAAAAGAAATCTAATCTATATCTAAAAATTCTTATTGAATAGTTTTTGACAATGATGCATGATAAAATTCCTACAGAAATTGAGTGCTTTGAAAAAAGGTGTATTTTGCTCCATTTATGTTTACTACAGATGAAATGCAATGTTTGTTGTAGTTTTGTGCACTTTTGTGTTTGTTTTCAAAATCACTGTTCATATCACTCCACAGAGCGTCCTATTGAAGTCCTGGAGCCTCTTAAAGATGTGTCAGCCAAGGAGAAGACTTCCACCACACTATGCTGCAAGTTCTCTGCCACACCAAAAGAAGTACGGTGGTTTAAGGGTCAAACCACTTTGGAGGCTTCTAGCAAATACAGCATGAAGCAAAAGGACGCCAATGTGCAGCTGATAATACAAGCTTTGAGTGCAGAGGACTCTGGAGAGTATCGCTGTCAGGTCGGGGTCTGTGAGAGCAAAGCGGTTCTCAAAGTAGAAGGTAATGTCACAAAGAAGGCATTCGAAGCATGTTTCAAATTGCATTCCATTTATACATCCAACCCGTTAGGGTTAAGGTTGCTTGTTAGAGCTTTGCTTTGACTACGCCAAGCACTCATTATATAGGTGCTGCTGGTAAAATAAATGCCGCTCTGATCATGCTTTTTGATGTTTATTTTTCTGACATATATAGTGCGTAAAATCCAGATCACCAAACATCTGACAGACGTGGAGGTGGATGAAGATGGTGATGCTGTGTTCACCTGTGAGGTTAACTATGCTGATGAAGAGGTCCAGTGGACACTCAATGACAAGCCGCTCTTCAACAATGAGGTCAATGCCATCACCCATGTGGACAAGACCCATACGCTCACCCTCAAGAACCTAGCACCTGAGGATGGCGGGAAGGTGTCATTCAGCATCAGGGATGTGAAAGAAACAGTCTGCCTAGAAGTCAAAGGTGGGGTTGTATGACGATGTCCAAATAAAGCCGATTTACAGAAATGCTTTGAATGTGAAGGATAAAGACTTTTTTGACCAGGTTTTGACTTAATGCACTTTTTTATTTATTGGCATCCAGAGAAGAAAGCCATCTTCCTAAAGTTGCTGGATGATGTAGTTGCAGAGGAGAATGGTACAGTTACCCTTAAGTGTGAAGCCTCAAAGCCCAGAGTGGCCCCTGTGTGGCGCAAAGATGGAACAGTCCTGTCAGCAGGGAAAAAGTATGAGCTCCTCCATGATGGTAAGACCTTGGGACTTACTATCCATGATGTCACACAAGCTGACGCCGGGGAGTACAGCTGTGATCTTGGCACAGACCTCTCCAAGTCCAAGGTCACTGTTAGAGGTATGACAACAAACTAATGTAGTACTGTTGTGCTACAATGACACTGTAGTGTCATTTTGGTGTAGTTTTATCCTGTATGTTTTTATGAAAACAGATAAAGTTGTTGGTGTTTTTCAATAATGTTTTTTCTGTTGACACCAGATATCCACATTGGGATCACCAAGCGTCTTAAATCGGTAGAGGCCAAAGCAGGTGAAAACTGCACATTCGAGTGTATCCTGTCCCGAGAAAGTTCAGAGAGGTGCACCTGGAGCCTAAAAGGCCAACCTGTCACTGATGGAGGCCGTTTCCAGATAAGCATCAAAGGGCGCAAGTATACCTTAACAATCAAAGCTGTCTCAGCTTCTGATTCAGGTGAGGTGGTCTTCACTCTCAAGGATTTGAACTCAAAGGCAACACTTACTGTTGAGGGTAAGCAGGGCATGCAATGAAAACAAGAGCAATGAATTGGATTATAGGCTTTACACAAATACGGTTTTGCTTAATCAAAGTGTATCTTATTTTTGGGAGCCAGGTGAAGCTCCTACCATATCTAAAGAGCTTCAAGGTGTCAATGCCAAAATTGGTGAAGATGCCACATTCTCCTGTGAGCTTTCTCAATCTGGACTGGAAGTGAAGTGGTCAAAGGATGGCAAGTCTATTAGAAAAAGCCAGAAATATGAAATCAGTCAGGAGCAGACACTCGTAAAGCTGACAATCCGCAACGTCACTGAAAAAGACTCTGGAGAATACAGCTGTGAGATCACCAGTGGTCCTACCTCCAAGGCTAAGCTGGAGATCAAAGGCAAGGATTTTAAAATTTATGGTTTTAGATCCTTTCTTTAAATATACAAAGAGGGAAACCCTCTAAACAGGAGATATATTTACTTTTGTATTTCATCCCCTCTGTAGAACTGGCCAACAAATTCATTCGTGAGCTAAAGGATGCCACTGCAGAAGAGAAGAGTGCTGTCTCCTTTGAATGTGAGACAGCCCAACCTACCTCTAAAGTCATCTGGCTGATAGGAACAAAGGAGATCAGGGCTGGAGGAAGATATGAGCTTATGCAAAAGGGAACTGTCCTCATCCTCAAAGTGAAGGATCTGGAGAAGAGTGACAGCGATGTATACACCTGTGACATTGGCTCTACAAAGAGTACAGCCAAATTGACGGTGAAAGGTAAGAACCTGGCTTTCTCATAAAAATAAGCTACTTAACACAGAAATCTCTCTTTCTTGGTGTTTATAGCAATGTATTACCCTTGGCTAGAAAATAATAACTTGAAGCTGGAGAATCTTAGATTATATTCTTAAATAGGTAGTGTTTTTTTATGTTTAAAGCTTTGATGTACAGTGTTTTTTTGATGTCTCAGTGTTCTTTGAAAGTATTTCTGGTAAGTACAATTTTTAATTTGATTCGACATATGTTGTATTTCTGCATTTGATATTTCACATTTGGGATCCTTTGTGGCGATGTTACTGCCAGGCATTTTGGTGAAAGTCTCATGCATTTCTGTGACAGCAGATGATCACCTGAGTTCAGAGAACTGGTACTTTTATATTGTACTTCTACAATAATGTTGGTACTCTACATGTCATTTAAGTTTCTAGAAAGTCAGTTTGGTGAAAATGTGGTTAAATAGTCTTTTATTTCCATACATGCTGGTATTGTTGTTACTTGTTCTTAGTTCAACAACTGACATGATAGAACATTTCATTACTTTATTTGGGTCCACACTTTGTACCATTAGCATCCTTGTCTTAGTTATCTGAAATATAATTTAGGTTTTATTGGGCAGAGTATTCGTTTTTATAAAGAAGCTTTTGTGTGATTTCTGTTGATGTCTTTCAGCAGTCTGTCAAGTTGTCAAATTTTAGAAATGGCACTTGCACTTTGGTGTTTGTCTTGGTTTGTGAGATTCAGTCTTGTCTGGGCTTTGTATGTGTAACATATGTATTCATGTAGTCTTGGTGCGAGGGATTTGTGGGAACTGTTTCTGTGTTTGTTTTAATATTTCCATTATTATAGAAAATTTTGACAACCATAATGATGTAAAGATATTATACATTACAAGCTTAATCACATTATGACGCAAAATAACACAGAAGTTGACTTATCCTAGCTTCCATTTCGTACCTTCATCATCTCATCCCAGAGATCTTCCATCCTGTCTTTTGGATGCTAAAACTATGGAGAAGAATTTTAATTATATGATGCTTGTTTGTTCTCCAGTGGTACCTGCTAGGTTTAAGGGTCAGATGAAGAACCAGCAGGTTACTGAAGGTGGGAAAGTCTTACTTTCCTGTGAGCTCTCAAAACCTGGCTGCCAAGTGCAATGGAAGAAGGGAACGGAAAGTCTGAAACATGGGGGAAGATATCAGATAATGCAGAGGGACACCATGTGTGAGCTACAGATTTCAGACTTAGTGCCTGAGGACAGTGGAGAATATTCCTGTGATTGTGGAAACGAAAAGACAACAGCAAATGTTGTTGTCAGTGGTATGGATAAAAGCTTATTAATTTACATACATCCGTTTATTGATTTGACTTTTTTTGCTTACTTTAATTCATATTAGCACTAACATCAAGCGATACACTAAAATGTCAATGCATGTGTAGTCAAGAAACTGTACTAATTTTTACAAATTTTTATACGCCTTTAATTTATGTCATCACATAATTGCTCTTCAGAATTACCGGCGGTCTTCAAACGTGAGCTACAAAGCCAAGAGTTTGACGAAGGAGACAGCGTTACTCTTCACTGTGAACTCTCAAAGCCTGGAGTTCCTGTTGTTTGGAAGAAAGGAACGCAGGTGCTACAATCTGGAGAAAAGTACCTCATCATGCAAGATGGGGTTACTGTTGAGTTGAAGATCGCTGACCTCAGACCTGAAGATGCTGGACAATACACATGTGTGTGCGGGGACAAAAAGACTACAGCAAACATTAAAATAAAGGGTATGAAATTCATTTGGTCTGTTAAATGTCTTTTTTTTTCATGTTCACTCTTTAGTGAGTACAAAGACTTTTAATATTTTTACCTTTACTGGTTAGTCGCTTGAAGGGAATTTAACAGATATTATAGCATTATTTGGCTTAAGTAGATTAACTTCACTAATACAAATATCTGCTAATCTTGTCTTTTAAGATGTTCACTGTTTTTGTGATTTTTGTCAGTGTTCTGTCTTATAATGTCTCTTGTTTTCTTTGGTAGGTTTTTGAATGTTTTGTCATGTTGTGGATTTACATTTTGTGCAAAGTGCATTATACTAACAACCTGTTGAAACATCAATTGTTTCTTAGCATTGATCTTCAAAAGAGAACTACAAAACCAGGAGTGTCAAGAGGCGGACAGTGTTACTCTTCAGTGTGAGCTTTCCAAACTAGGAGTGCCTGTGGTTTGGAGGAAAGGAACACAAGTGATCCATTCTGGAGAGAAATACCACATAAAGCAAGTTGGTTCTGTTTTTGAACTAAAGATCCCTGATGTCAAACCTGAAGATGCTGGAGTCTATAGTTGTGATTGTGGGTTTATCAAGACCTCATCTACCATTACCGTCAATGGTAGGAATGACATCTTTTTTTAATTGTGATTAAATGTATGGTTTTACATTCAAAACAGTCCTCTACTCTGACCTGAAGTTATTGTTGATCAGGGGTTTTTTTCTTATTACACTAATGACTTTGTTTTTTTTTTAAAAAAAAAATGCTTGATTGGTGGCCTTAATGACTTCAAAACTAGAAAACTAGACTAGAAGATGGGAAAGACTTTGTTCAGTCCAATTCTCGGATGTTGTCCTGAGTCGTTTGTGTAACATGGTTCCAACATCTTTTCACGGTTCCTCAGCACTACCAGTGGTCTTCACAAATGAGCTGCAAAACCTTGAGTGTGATGAAGGAGGCAGCGCTACTCTGTCCTGTGAGCTTTCCAAACCTGGCGTCCCTGTACAGTGGAAAAAAGGAAGCCATGTTATTCAGTCTGGAGGAAAGTATGTCATCAGGCAGATTGCCTCAAAGGTGGAGCTGAAGATCACAGATCCCAAACCTGAAGATGAAGGAGACTACACATGTGTATGTGGAGACAAGGCAACAACAGCCCATTTGACGATCAAGGGTATGAATCATTCTTATACTTTCTGGGATTTTTTTAACCATTACCCAATATTATTGCTTGTTTTTTTGGTGTTGGTGAATACTGTTAGTCGTTTTATTTGTTGCAAGTTTCCACCGATATCCTACAGTAATGAACAGTATGTAATTGTTTGTTTCAAGTGTGTAGCACAAAATTACGCTCTTGCATTCCAAAGCTAAAAAACATAACTGAAGAAGTTTTTGATGGGGAACAGAATAAATCTGTATATCCTTAAATATAACTTTTAGATAATTTGTTGTATCCTGCTGTGGCTCTGCCTGCTGTGCTGTAATGCCATAGTCTGACAGACATCTGTTTTAGTATTGCCTTAAACTTTTCTTCATCACTGTCTATCTGTTTCTTCTAGCTTGTAACCTCTTCAGTTTAGTGTGGTTCATACAGTATGTGGAACAGAGATATGGGTTTAAGGTTTCAGCACTAGTCTGACTTGAGTCTCAATTCACAGTAGAGTAACTCAACACATATTACACTACTTGATACAGAACTTGCATGTGTTCCAAGCTTTGGACACGTCTTCTTTAAGATTTTATTGTCTGTGATTCCATCTGCAAAATGTTTTTGTCACAGTTCTAAAAGCCCAGACACCCTTATACCAACCAGGACTTCAAAAGCAGACTACTGAGCAGGGGGCATCAGTCGATGGTACAGAGCAAATGTGCGGAATGACTGTCCGTGTTTTGTTTTCTTGGTCAGCAGCTTGAATTCTCCTTGTTGGCCGTGCTATCTGTCAGTCAGGAACCAGTCAGGCTTTGGGGGCTTTCATTTAGTCAACATGCATGAATGCTTCTGTAAAATAAGGATGTCTGCTTGTTCTGTATTTGCCACTATTGTCCAATATGGCTGTATTTGTGTTCTAAGATCCTTACGATTTTGGCCAAGGGTTGCAGTTTACATGAACATGTCTTTTGTCACAGCTATAAAGTTCCTCCATCCTTCTGCTGCCAATGAATCAAACTTCCAGAAGCAGAAGAAAGAGAAACAGTCAGAGCTCAGTGGTATGAAACTGATGTCTGTTTCCTGCCTGTCGTGCAGCACGTTTATGTGCTAATGGAAAAGTGAATCCCAGTCAAAATGTTCAGTAATGCGTTCTTTTGAATGGAACAGCATGTGGCCACACATTCACTTTTGCATTACGATAGTATTTTTGACCACTTTGTTGTGGTTTGTCTTTATTTTGTTGACAAGCATTTAAACTTCTCGCCGTGCATCAAAAATCCTTTGGATAATGGATATTCTAAGCATTCTTTTTTTTTTTTTTTTTGACATTTTCAGAACTGTTGCTCCTACTTTTATTACCAGATGAACTTAACCAAAATAGCAGTTCATCTTTTATGTTTTAAAAAATGTCTTTGCGTAAGTAAAAGTGAAGCACATGTTGCTAATCTGATTTTGTTTTATTTTTGTTTTACTTATATTCTATCACTTGAAAATAAATGGCTATTGATGCATTTTTCTCCTTCAACTTTACCTGCGCCACAGCTTGTTCTAGTCAGTCACACATGGTGAATATTTATTTTAAATGGTTGACAGTGTTATCTGTTTCCCACATTGTACTTCCAATGTACAAAGGTGAAGAGGGCAGGAGTGGATGATGGTTATAGGGAAGAGTTTAGCTTGCCTCAGATGATATTCATCTTAGTGTACATAGTTAGTGTACTTGGTTTAATGAAAGTAGCTGGTTTAGGAATATTAGTTGTGTCCTCTTGCTTTGATCTTTCAGAAAAGTCTAGACTGTTGGCATTTTAATTAAAATGTTTCTGGGTCAATGATGTGACGCCTAAATTTTCTCTCTGATTGCATTTTTTCAGTTAAAAAATTGGTTTAAATGCATAAAAAAGATGCCATATATAAGAGTTACTTCTCCCGCATATGTACCAACTTTAACTTTTCCAAAAACCTTAACTTAACTTAACTTTTTTAGTTATTTGTCATTTTTCTGTTATTCAAAGTGTCAAAACATCATGTGGTGCGACCGTCCGGCCATAACTGTTGTTTTGGAAACATCTTTGAAATTACCCTAAATTTATTCTGATTAATTTTCTGCACTATTTGGCATGATTTCCAAAGTGTTTTGTAATCCTGTATAAAATTGCAAAGCATTTATATGAATATTTCCATCATAATATACAAACAAACTTTGCCCGATAATCTCCATTTTATGAAATATCATGTGGTGCGACCATCAAGAAACTATAATTTTGGAACTTTTATACTGAAATCCATTCAAAGATAGGATGTTATATCATATACCAATTTGCCAAGGACCCATAGAAGCATCATGCAGGTTTGTAACTCTCTTTCAAATTTGGAAAAAATAACCTTTTTAATGGCTGGCATCTAGTTATCACATTTTGATATCATGTGGTATGACCTCAAAAAAACAATGACTATTAAGTTATTTCTACAAGTATTTATTTTTATTATAAATTTCATAGTGACCTTTCATGGGAAGCTAGCTTGTTTTGTTTAGGTGGCCAGGTCTGTGCTTGTAAATTTTGACTGGATTTGAAAATATCATGTGGTGCAACCACTGCAGAGTGTTTTTCATTATAGATTTATGTCCCAGATTGGCAGTTTTTGTGCTTTTATATTCAATTAATTGTTTATATGCATAAAATACTTTATTTTAGTATAATTTGGAATAGATTTTTATGCAATTTTGGTTATTTCAGACGGTTTATGTTTAATCTTTGTACAATATGAGAAAAATGCAAAAAATAATAATTTAGAGCATGTAATTTTAGTTTGGTAAATATGCATTTATTAGTAATTATTATATTTATTTATAACTATTTTCATCTATTTTACCAGATTCCACTGCCAAGCAAAGTAAAATAAACCCTCGCCATAGGCTGCATGTTAATTCTGACCCTGCAGTCAAGCACAAACTCCAGATGTAGCCTAATTTTCTACTGTAAGAAAGATGTTTGATTTCATCTCAGAATCTGAGCCAGCAACCTTCCGCTACTCTAAATTGACCCTTCGCAAAGACCCGCCCCCCCCCCTTAGTTACTGTTGCTACGTCTGACAAAACATGGGACGTTTATGCCACACATCATGTTATCATGCAGTGAAAAATACATCATGGAGCAAAGAGGTCACTGACAACGCGCCGACATACAAGACAGAGCAGGTTACTTTTGGTATGAAACTAAGTGGCAGAGTTCAAATGTGTCATTTTTTAAGAAATTCAAACAACAAATACTGTTTTGTGGCTCTTTAATGTGTCTTGACAGATCGCTGTAGTGCCTCAGTTCAAGCGGCACATGAACTGATCATCTCTTCATCTTTACTGGTTATAGGATAAAATAAACATGAATGAACATCAGAAGGTATCTTGTTTCAACTGTAAAAAAAGATATCAATACACACTATTTTTCAAGTTCAATTTGGCATTATGATTAGTCAGATCGCCTGTTAATCAAACTCCCGGTGAAGGGTCAATTGAGCAGCCAAGATTGGGCAAAGTTTAGAAATAACTGAGTCTAAAGAAATGCCTGCATTTAATGCCATGTGCTGCACTTTTCACATGTTTCTTTAAATAGATTTTTAATGAAATAAAGTCTTTGTGTCATTTGGAGCGACCACTCATCATGTGGTGTGACCAATAATAGCAATAACTGTATTAAATTAAAAATAAATTATCTAATTTCTGTGGCTGCAATATGAGTCACTGCTACAGTATGCTTAAGTGAATGGTATTTTTAAAACATTTTTATCAGTTTTATGCAATTTACAGAAAAATAAATCTGCTAACTACATTTAAGAAGGCAACTCTGAAATTATAGAACAAAAATATGGATCATTATTTACAAAAACTCAAAAGAAATGCAAGTACTTTGTTTCTAAACACTTTAATTACTGAGAACATCTAAAAGAAATATTAAGGATGTTAAGGAAATTAATTAATTTTAATATAAATCATGGTCGCACCACATGACATTTTTTAAGGCTATGGCCGATTCATCTAGATGAAAAAACAAATAAAATCACTTAATTTAAAAATTTTATATGAATTTATGTGTACACAACGTTCTTAATGTTTGAACAACTACAAAAGATATTATTATTTTTTGTATTTTTAAATTTGCCTGTGGAAAATCCTTATACGTCAATGACCCTTCTAGAGGTGATTTTTGTTTTTTAACCTGTTTTTAGTTGCATTCTGCAATTTTTCGGTCAGGAGCCATTCACTCTGTTCCCACACAATCGTCTGTGTGTTATTCTGTAGACTGTTCTTTACCATTGCAGGATGGTCTTTCATCATTTTTAATTTTAGTTTGATCTCTAGTTTGTATCTCTAAATGTAACGCTTTGCTGTTTTTAGCTGTATGAAATCATCCAAAAATTTAGGCTATTCAAAGTCTTAATTCTGCCATACTGTTCATGGATGGAAACTGATTCAGGCATTGATTTTGTATCATGAATATTTTCAACACATGATGTCACCAGTCTTGATGTGGATTTTTTATTTTTTTTATTTTTTATTTTTTTTTGAAACATACAAACTGGATTGCTTCAAATGGCTATGTGAACCTGAGAAGTGTTTCTCTTTAGATGGTCTCATTGGTGTTGATAACAAAGATTCTCATATTCTTGTAACAACATTCATTATTAGTTTTATAGTGTATTCCTTAACTTTCCTGACTTAGGCTTAATATTTAGAAAGGAATATTATAAAGCTAAGATGTTTTGCCTGTACACATTCTGTGTTATTACAGAATAGTGTACAAATTGACCTTGTATACTCAATAAGTGCCTGCCTCAACAGCTCACCCAATTAAGTTTACGGAAGTACTGCTAAACCAAGCATGTGATGAAGGTGGCACTGTTATTCTGCACTGTGAACTCTCAAAACCTGGAGTTCCTGTGATTTGGAGGAAAGGAACACGAGTGATCCATTCTGGTGGAAAGTACGTCATCAAACAAGTTGGGACTACGGTTGAGTTGAAGATCATTGATGTTAAACCTGAAGATGCTGGAGACTATGCTTGTGATTGTGGAGACAACATCACCACTGCTAACATCAAAGTCAATGGTAGGACAGAACTTTTATTTGAACCCTCAAAGACCTAACAATGACAAATTAATCTCACAAGATCCTTTTCCTGGTTCAACAACTTTGCCTAATTCCTCAGCATTACCAGTGGTCTTCAGGCATGAGCTGCAGAACCAGCAGGTTCAAGAGGGGGAAAGTGTTACTTTGCACTGTGAACTCTCAAAACCTGGAGTTCCTGTGGTTTGGAGGAAAGGAACAGCGGTGATCAGTTCTGGAGGAAAATACATCATCAAGCAAGTTAGCTCTACTGTTGAGCTGAAGATCACTGATGTCAAACCTGAAGATGCTGGAGACTATGTTTGTGATTGCGGAGACAACATCAGCACCGCTAGTATCAAAGTCAATGGTAGGACTCATCTTTATTTGAACCCTCTACAACAATGAAGAATTTTCCTGTTTTCTGACCTAAAAAGCTGCACTTTAATAATGTCTTCATTTAAGTTAGGGTGTAGTGCGGTGTATGGCCTAGTCTAGTGTAATAAGCTGTTTGTCTAGTTTATAGTTTTTTCATTTGCATCATGGTGGTTGTTTTTACTTAAAATCTCAAAAGGTGATAAAATTATAAGTTAAGCCATTTCAGAAGAATGTTTTACATCTATCAGTGGAAGAATTTTTTAGGCAAAGTATAAATCTCACAAGATCCAGTTTCTGGTTCAACAAATTTTCCTAATTCCTCAGCATTACCGGTGGTCTTCAAGCGTGAGCTACAGAACCAAGAGCTTCAAGAAGGGGAAAGTGTTACTTTGCGCTGTGAACTCTCAAAACCTGGAGTTCCTGTGGTTTGGAGAAAAGGAACAGAGTTGATCAGTTCTGGAGGAAAGTACATCATCAAGCAAGTTAGCTCTGCTGTTGAGCTGAAGATCACTGATGTTAAATCTGAAGATGCTGGAGATTATGTTTGTGATTGTGGAGATAACATCTGCACTGCTAACATCAAAGTCAATGGTAGGACTCCTCTTTTATTTGAACCGTCTTCAACAATGAAGAAGCTTCATGTTTTTTTTATGTAAACAGCTGTCCATTAATAATGTCTTCATTTAGTGTAGGGTAGTGTATAGTTCTGTATATTGGCTATTCTAGTGTACCAAGTTATTTGAATAGTTTATAGATTTGCCATTTACATCATGGTAGTTGTTTTGGTTAAACATCTTAGAAGGTGGTAAAAATATAAGTTAAGCCATTGTAGAAGAATGTTTTATCTATCAGTGGAAAGAATATTTTTGATGCAAAGTGTAAACTTAATCTCACAAGATCCTGTTCCTGGTTCAACAACTTTGCCTGATTCCTCAGCATTACCAGTGGTCTTCAAACGTGAACTACAGAACCAAGAGATTCAGGAAGGGGATAGTGTCACTTTGCGCTGTGAACTCTCAAAACCTGAAGTTTCTGTGGTTTGGAGGAAAGGAACACAGGTGATCCATTCTGGAGGAAAGTACCTCATCAAGCAAGTTGGCTCTATTGCTGAGCTGAAGGCCACTGATGTCAAACCTGAAGATGCTGGAGATTATGTTTGTGATTGCGGAGACAGCATGACAACTGCCAACGTCAAGGTTAACGGTAGGAGAAGACCAACAGCTTCATGAATTTTTCCATCATTCTAATCCATCTTAGAAATGCATTGTCACATGCATTCCTTGGTTGTGAAGTGCAAATGATTCCCCAATTTAATATGAAGTTAAGGCCAAAAAAAGACTTAACTATTAGCATTTGTATAATCTTGATTTTACTTCTCTGAAAAATATTTATTTACGTCCTCTGTATGTACGGAACTAAATCTCAGGCATCTCATACCACTCTTTGAATTGGCAGCTATTCCAGCCACCTTCACACAAGAGCTAAAAAACCAGACAGCTATTGAAGGAGAAAGCATCATCTTCCAGTGTGAGCTGTCCAAACTTGGAGTTCCTGTGGTTTGGAGGAAAGGGATACAGGTGATCCATTCTGGAGGAAAGTACCTCATCAGGCAAGTTGGCTCTACTGTTGAGCTGAAGATCACTGATGTCAAACCTGAAGATGCTGGAGACTATGCTTGTGATTGCGGAGATAGCATTACAACAGCCAATGTCAAGGTTAATGGTAGGAGAAGAACAACTGCTTGAATTTTTCCATTATTCTAATCCAACTTTAAACTGCATTGCCACATTTATCCCGTGTTTGTGAAGTATGAATGCGTCCACAGCTTATTATAAAGATAAATCTAAAGAAAGAAATTTTATTGTCTCCTGTTGGTGTACTATAATGTTTGTTTGAACTGTTGCCTTCGGGTCTTACTTGTCTGGAAAATCTTTAATCTCTTGCATCTTAAACCACTCTTTGCACTGGCAGCACTTCCAGCCATTTTCACACAAGCACTGAAGAACCGGGCAGCTGTTGAGGGAGAGAGCATCAGTTTCCAGTGTGAGCTCTCCAAAGCAGACATTCCAGTTGAGTGGCGCAGAGGTGAAATTGGCCTATGCCCCTGTGCTAAATATGAATTAAAGCAAGATGGCCACCGTGCCCAACTGGTCATACATGACCTTGAAGTTGAGGACTCTGGTGACTATATTTGTGACACTGGAGAACGCCAAAGCATTGCATATCTGGAAGTTAAGGGTAGGCTTGGGTTGAACGGTCTTTCTTTCCTGTATCATTTGAAGCTGTTTCTTCTTGATGCCCTTGAAACACTTGTTTACTCACCTTTTGCAGCACTGCCAGTTCTTTTCAAATCATCTCTGAAAGATTTGGAAAGTGAAGCTGGGGAAAATGCAGTGTTTCGATGTGAACTTGACAAAGCTGGAGCCAAAGTTATCTGGAGGAAAGACAAGAGTGTAATAGAAGCAAGCCACAAATATCAGCTGAAGCAAGATGGGGCTGTTGCTGAGCTTATCATTTACAAGCTGCAAGAAGGAGACACTGGAGAGTACTGCTGTGAAACAGAACATGATCGGACATCTGCCAAACTCACTGTGAAGGGTATGAATCACCTTGTAAAAGTCCTCATTCCTCCTAACTTTACCTGATCATCCTCTTTTGATGATCACACATCTACTCCATACCATCCTAAGTATTATGCCATCATCCTCTCTTATGGTATGCTTGTACTTGATCCCAGATCACCTTCAACACCTTCTCTGTGCACGTGGTTTAATTTTTGATTAAAACTTGCACAACCTTTCTCCAATGCACTCCTATTTCATTTTGCTAGATTATTTAAGTGCAGGAGTTTTTTGCACTTGACATAACATTATAAATCTTTCCCTTTGCACTTTAACATTTATTTTTATATCAAGGTTGCTATTTCTGTCATGACCTGCTCCTGCTGTGAATTTTGTTGAAAAGCTTAGCTTATAGTGGATGTTAAATTGAAACTGTGGAAGTTTATCTATTTTTGATCTGTTGACTACTTCTGACAAAATGAAACCTGATTTTGCTTTCAGAACCTGAAATCATGATCTTAACTGGCTTGAAGAGCTGCATTGTCAATGAAGGCGAGGACGTTCATTTCGAATGCCTTGTCTCTCATGACAATGCACTCATTGTTCAGTGGACACTGCAAGACGTTCCACTACAGAACAATGAGATGAATGAAATCCGAATGGAAGGCAAAAGGCACACACTTACACTAAGAAGTGTCACCCAGAAAGACTCAGGCACAGTGTCCTTCCATGTGGGTGCACACACTTCTTTTGCTTGTCTTACAGTCAGAGGTAAAACTAAAGAATTTTTTGGATTTCTAAACAGTAGTTTGTTTTATTTCACACCTTCATTTATTTCTCAGTGAGTTTCGAACACATGCACTGTTTAGTGCATGTGTTTATTATTTGTGTGTATGATCATCCTATATCCATAAATATTCAAAACATTCCACATATGTGATATAACTTGCATTTACTACTCTTTGATGCATGCTTTAACGCATCGTATTGCAAAAAAATGACATGTGACCAGCCTCTTTATATACACCACAATGAAAGCACAACATTTCATCCATGTATGTTATCTGTTTTGTCTTGCCAAATATTTCTTGTCCGTTGCTTGGTAGCATGCTGAGTTTTATTTGTTTGGATATTACATTTAGAAGGTTGACTATTTTGTGTTCTTTTTTTCTCATCAGTGATTAATTTTATCTATAATATAAGTGCTGCAAAAAGTTTCATGATTTCTGATTCATGCATTCCAATGTTAGGCTTATCTTGTCCCTGGATGCATTTAGAAACTACAAAGAAAATTTGTTGCCATCTCATAATCTTCTAATATGCAGGTTTGGGGTTTGCACATATCTTAGAATGTGTTCTGTGTATCGCTGTTTCCCACCAGAAATCCCTGTGCTGTCATTTGTGAAGGAGTTAACAAGCCAGGAAGTCACAGAGGGAAGCAGTGCCTCATTATGTTGTGAAACTTCAATACCTGATGCCAGTGTGACCTGGAAGAAGGGTACTCAGGTCCTATCTGATGGAAAGAAGTATTCCATAAAGAGGGATGGCTCAATCCAAACCTTGGAAATCCATAAGCTATCAGTGGATGATGGTGGCGAGTACACATGTGAAGCAGGAGACAAACGAAGCAAAGCTACATTGACTGTCAAAGGTAACAATCTTGATTATTCTTTAGAGATGGGCCTCCATTTTACATTGTTTCCTTGCAGAAGCAAAAGTACATATTAGTATTAGCATTTCAAATAATGAATACATTGAGTAGTTTTATGTTTTAGATTGTGACTAAGGCATGATCCAAGTAGTATGTAAAACAAATATCTGTGAACTAAGATCGCATGATGCTCTTCTCTATTCTGAGATTTAACTGTAATGTCACAACAAAATCCCAAGCTTTTATTAAAAACTTCACTTGGAGGACTAATACATCCTCTCACATTCTAAGTCATCTCTAGTAGATAGTCAGTAGTGGGATATTTACCTCTTTTGACTTTTCGGAAGATCCTCAATAGTCTCTTTCATCACGTTCCTTCCATCCATTCCCAGAATGTGTAAAAATCACAAGAAAATTACAGGATGTGACTGTGATAACGGGCGAGGATGCTATCTTCCAGTGTGAGGTGTCTCATACAGGGGTTACAAATGTCGAGTGGTGGCTCGGCTCCAACCACCTTCAAAACAATGACTTGAATCAAATCAGCTGCCGAGGGAGGGAACACAGCCTAGTGCTGAAAATGGTCACACCCGACGACTCAGGTGATGTAGCCTTTGTGGTTGGCCCTGAGAAGAGCGTTGCCTACTTGTTGGTGCAGGAGAAACCCAAAGGTAAAAGACACATTATGGCTAACAGCATTCATTGTTGGCAAGCAATCATCTGTCTGTCATTAGGTAGTAGCTTCACTCATTTTGCGCAATTATAACAAAAGGCTTCCAGCTGCTTTTCCATTTGCTTTGACCATTCTACAGCTACACTCCAAAATTGTGTTTTTTGAGAAAGAGATGTATTTTTCATACATTTTTGGTTCAGACATAGTCTTTTGTCTAATTCCTGCCCGTAACTGTTAAAACAGAAGTTTCTCACTCAGTAAAGCTCTTTTAATGTACAATGGCTTCAAGTGTCTAAGTTTCAGAGTCTTCAGGCAGACATTATGATGTGACAGCACTTGGGTTTGGGTTTCTCCTGTCCATAGTCGTATTCTTAGAGAAGCCTCTGGACTTAACTGCCAAAGAGGGTCAAACAGTCACACTGTCCTGCATGACTTCCGACCCTGAGGCCTCTGTCACCTGGTACAAAGATGAAGCGATGATAAAGGCAGGGGGGCGATATCTGCTTTACAAGGATAGAGCCGTCCATCAGCTCCGCATCCTTAGAGTGGAGGAAGGAGATGCAGGGTTGTATACATGCAAAACCAAAGATGCAGAAAGCTGTGCCACCCTTACTGTTAAAGGTAAACGGGTTTGTAGGCCTATGACTTTTTTGTTTTCATATTATCAACATGCCTGAAGATAAAGTGAGCACAAAAGGTTTCCAAGAAGACCCGTTCTGGTTTTCTTTTCTTTATAACTGCCTCTCTTGTGGAACAAAGGAGATTTTGATACCCTCACAGGTTATCAGCAGCCATTTAAAATCTGACATTTACATTCTTTTAACTTCTTTTCTTATCCATCATCAGGTCAACCTGCATACTTCCGGAAGGAGTTAGACAACCAGAATGCAATAGAGGGAGATAGTATCACCTTGCGCTGTGAGCTTTCTAAGCCAGTTAAAAGTGTAGAGTGGAGAAAGGGTGGAGTGGTGCTCCAACCCAGTAAGAAATTTGAGATGAAAAAGGAAGGGTGTGTGCTGGAGCTCCATGTCCATGATCTGGAACCAGAGGACAATGGCTACTACACTTGTGATGCTGGAGACCAGTTGACCACAGCATCAATTACTGTGCAAGGTATCAAATAACATTGTTAAATCAGTTGCAATCTGTATTTTAGTTATCTCTGTTGTAGAGCAAACAGATTTTTCTCGGGCTGGAGGTTATTTAAAATCTGTATCTTTTTGTCATTACGTCTTCATAAGTTTCACATTATGTTTTTGAAGCATTCTCAATGTATGAGTGTTTTTAGACACTGGTGATCCAAGGGTTTCTGTGTCTGGTCTCTGCAGAGGCTGAGGTTCTCATAGTGTCGTGTATAAAGAATACAGATGTGTTTGTGGGCGAACAAGCAATTTTCTCCTGCCAGCTCTCTCGCCGTGCCAAAGGCAGAGTTCAGTGGTGGCTAGATGGCACTCGTTTGGAGAACAGTACCTTCAGTGAAATAAGTGTGGGTGAAGACCATGTCCACACTCTCACCCTAAGGAACCTTTCTCCCAATGATTCGGGTACAGTCCTGTTCAAAACAGGTGGCCTGACGTCCTCTGCCAAGCTGTTAGTGAAAGGTACCAAATGCAGTGGTGCTTGGCAGTACTTGGCAGCACAGAAATCTAAATGCTTAAAATTTTGAATAGCACTGGACTAATACTGTGTCCATGAATTTCCTAAATCTAAGTCGGTTACTCATTCTGTGAAGCATTTAGGTTGGCTTGACCTTTCTTTAAAAGTTACAGTTAGACCATAAATCTTGAATTGTGTCTTAATCTGTCTTTGAAGTAGTTCAGTATACTGTTTGTGATCTTCAGACTTGTATACTCACGTTACTGAATTACTTATCCATATTAATAATACTCTAAATCCAAAGTGTCTTTGCACAGACTACCATGGAGAGTCCTTTGGTTAAGTGCTCAATAATGCAATCCTGACAGATTTTATTTACTGTATTCTCTTTTAGGGTTAAAAGAGAATTGAATCTAACCATAGAATTGAATCCTTTCGTTAGACCCTTTACTGTTAAGCAAAAGTATACAGTAAGATGGGTTGAATAAAAAAAATTAAAAAATTAAAACATTTTAATGAAAATTCATGGATGCATGTAGTCCATGTCCCATGTATTTCTAACCTAAAAGTGGATTTGGCTGCAGTATCACGGCTTGCTAATTACTTACAAAATTGGCATACTAATTATTAAATTAGCACACTGATTTTGAGCTTGTATATGAAGCAGGTCTCAATGCAAAGATTTTTACTACTGGCACAGTCAGGCCAGGGGTTCAGATTTTAACATGCCTAGAATTTTTTTTTTACTGGCCCTTCCATGAAAAAAAGCATGATATTCATAATTCATCTCAATTAATCATGCTAAAAATTTGCTGAGAAAAGTCCTAAATGAATAATTCAGATGATTTAAATTCAAAAACAAGATTTTTCATCACAAAAGTGTCTGTAGAAGTCAATATATTATTTGTCTGGTTTTTTGCATATTATTGGACATACAGCCTATCACTACTCCAGCAATCCATTTTACAGTCTACAGCAATACATTTTACAATTCAGTTTGTTTATCTACCTGAGGTAAAAATTAATATATAAAAGTGAAATCCCTAGTGGATGCTCCAAAGCATCTAAGTGAAATTGTGCAAGCAACCTTTTGCCCAAAAATTCAAAGAATAAACAATAATGATCTTGCATGCACTCTAAATCAGATAATTGTACACTCATCAGTCTTCACTGTTTGTTTGTGCTGCATGTACTTTTTCTATAAATTGGCCTTAGTTTGACTTGACACTGCAACTAGGCATGTGTTGGTTGTAATTGACCATGTCCTTGGTCAGTTTGGAGTAGAGAAGCAAAAGATGTTACACTTACCATGTACATTTCAATGTGAAAGAAAAGGAAACAACTACAGCACTGACTTAGATGATGAGGTTGTAAAGGCTGTTGTTTTAAACGGAATGAAGTACCAGGCTTACAGTATATTTTAGTTTTAAACTACATTAAATACCAGCCAAAACCTGAAAGCAGCTTTAGGTGAAGAACTCTACTTCAAAGTGCACTGGGGTCTTGTGAATATTACTTATCCCCACCACCAACCCTCTATAGATCCCAATGTGGAGGTGGTCAGTGCCATGGAGGACCAACATGTAGCAGAAAACCAGTCTGCAGAGTTCATCTGTCAGTACTCCCGGCCAGTCAAGGCCGTATGGAAGCGAAACGGCATACCTGTGCAAGCAGATGGCCGCAGGGTGATAGTGGAACAGGACTGGACTGTTGCGCGGTTGTACATTAGCTGTGTGGAGCCCCAGGATGGGGGGATGTACTCCTGTGAGGCAGAAGGAACTTCTGTTGTGGCACATCTCAGGGTGCAAGGTGAGCACACCTGTAGGCGAAGAGAATCTGTGTGTCATCCATAACTCAAAGCTGGATCATCAAGACTCAGTATAAGACTCACAAAGACTTTGAGAAATATTAAGTTTTAAATTGCACAAGTAAGGGCTTACCACAAAGGGTTTTACTGGGATACTGGGATTTTTTCCCCCTTTTTTAACTCCAAAAATTGCTGTTTTTAGCAACATCATCATTATCTGGCTGGCTATGCAGTAACCATCATGTGCTTTTATCACAGCTACCTTTGCTTCTTACGCTACTCAATACTGGATGCTATATGCTAGTGAAGTGTTGAAAGAAATTGTAATTGAGTGTGATTGTGCAGGATTCAGTGACCGTTAAGTTCAGAAGTTGTTTTTAATTCAAGGCCAGTCAAAGTCATTGTGTACTACAGGGACTTGTTTTGGCGTGTATAAAGCCAGTGTTTTTTCAGGCATTGTCTCTCTCTTGCAGCTAAACCAATTGACATTCTTCAAGAGCTGAGTAACATGGAGACCATTAATGGCGGGGAAGCACTTTTTGAATGCTCCTTGTCTCGTCCTGAAACCAAAGACTGCCGGTGGTTAATCGATGGCAAGCCTGTAAAGGAGTCCGCAAACGTGGAGATTGTTTCCTTTGAGAGTGGCAGACGCCATCTTCTGCTTTTAAAGGACTTGCATCCTTGTGAAAACACAAGGGTTACATTCCAAGCTGGCACTTCATCAACTACTGCTCTTCTGTCTGTCAAAGGTACGTCAATTCTGTAGTATTAGCATTAAATTTAGATAGATGTAAGGTATTACATCAGAATATGTAATTTAGATGATGTAAGGTATTACATATTTTATTAAAGAAAAATGACTGCTCTAGTTTTATAGGTCATGACTATATTTTGAATAACAATGCAGTTCATTTTCTACCTTATATATGGTATAGATTTATTTATTTACTATTATGCTCTAGTTTCATGCTCCCGTTTTATAATATATTAAATATGATGTTAAATGCATAAATGTAAATGTATTTAAATGTTATGGATTTGTTCTGTACAGCTTGGCAACTGGAGGTGGTCAAGCCTTTGGAAGATAAGACCGCCATTGCAGGAGAACAAGTTGAGTTCACTTGTGTTTTGAATGAAGCTGTGCCCGAGAGTGATGTGACTTGGTATGCAAATGGTGTTGAGCTGAAATGTAATGACCAATGGGCCATGAGAGCCAGTGGCTCTTCCTACAGCCTAATTTTAAAGAAAGCCCAGACTCAGCCTACACAAGAAATCACATTTGCAGCCCGGGATGCCTTATCAATGGGCAAACTCATCACAATATGTAAGGGTCCTCATTTGTGACTCATTCACTATAATTTCTGCTATTATGTTTATTGTCTAACATTTTTTTCATTTTATCTGGTTATTTACAGCTGTGCCTGATCCCCCTGAAGACCCAGAGCTGGTTAGTAAAGGTCCAACGTTCGTCACCTTGTCTTGGTTCACACCCCTCAGTGATGGAGGAAGCCCAATCATTGGTTACCGTGTGGAAATGCGTCTAGTGGACAGTGTCCTCTGGCTGCCCTGCCATACAGAACCAGTATGCAACACTGAATTTCTGGCTGAAAACCTCATACCGGGGGCAGGTTACAGGTTCAGAGTGGCAGCCATCAACCGTGCTGGTATTGGAGAGCCTGTCCAGCTGCCTCAAACTGTGACACTTGGTAAGTGGATACTTGCTGAAATAACAAATTTGTTGAAAGCAGCCTTATAGAGTACATTGTTTACATTGTCTAACCAAACTGCCTCCATGAGTCCATATAGAAGGCTTGCTATTCTGCCCTAGTTCAGGGTTCCTCACTCCTGGTCCTGGAGAGCTACTTTCTTGCAGAGTTTAGTTTCAACTGTGCTCCAACACACCTAGCTATAGCTTTAAAGTAAACCCAAAAACCTTAATTACAGCTGGAACTAAATTCAGAAGGAAAGTGGCTCTCTAGGACCAGGAGTGAAGAACTCTACCCTAGATGCTACAGTAGTAGTAGAACACTAAAAACAATACTCTAAACAAGTGTATTTGGTATTTGTTGTATTTTATTTGTTGTTTTTTGTATTTGTTCTTGTTGAATTCTTGCTACATTTCTTCAAATGTTCTTTGAATGGACCTTGGATCTTCAGATGCACCAGTGACCATGACCAAAATGTTAAGCAGCTCTAAGATCCAGAAAGGAAAGATGGTTCGTTTGGAGTGTGAACTTTCTACAGAGAGCAAATCAGTCACATGGCTAAAGGACAACAGAGAGATAGAGGTTGGGGTCAAGTACCAAATGGTAGCAGAAGGAAAGAGCCAAGTTTTGCTCATAAAGGATTTCCAGTTTACAGATCAGGGTGTCTATTCTTGTGTAGCCTCAGAAGAGGCAAAGACTTCAATCAACCTCAACCTCGAAGGTACTTTACTTTGCTTAACCTCACATCTAACTTACTATTGTTGTTTTTTGTCAACCTCATATGTGGAAATAATCTTTTATGTATGTCTTGGTCATAGTGTTTGGAACTTTGCTACTTCATGATTTTCTTCATTACGAGATTACAGTCTCCAAATATCTTTTTCCTGTCTCTTTCCAACTTCTTCAGGTTACTGTCATATGCATGTCAATAAGACTGCAATGTCAAAATAGTGTTTTCTGCAACAAGTAGGCTACTAGATATTTGTAAATGTTACTACAACCGTTATATTACATTTCAGTTTTTTCTTGTCATCTTTTTAGCTCCTCTGTTTTTCACGTTTTTTTTTCTCTTTATTGTTTCAGTGATAAACTTTATTCGAATTTTTGTATTATTCACAATTTACCTGAGTTTAATTGCAGTCAAATTGCTGTTGCAAAGATAGATTGTTGATATATCTAATATAATTTTTCCAACATAAAAATGTTATCTTATGCATGAGTAAGACTGATTTATGATGGCTCCCTGATTACAGGAGATGACACAACACTTTCTCAGGATGCGGGCAGCCAGCCCAAACTGCCTCCTGAGGCTGCTTCTGAGGGAGATTTACATGCTCTATGGGATGCAGTGGCCAAGAAGAGGAGAATGAGTCGGGAACCCACATTAGATTCAATTTCAGAGTTGCCAGAAGAAGATGGAAAAGAAAAAGCCCAGAGCAAAGAAGGAAAAGTACCTGAAAAGGAAGTGAGACCTGTTGAACCAACTCCCAAGATCACAGGGGAGCCTAATCTCTATACAAGTTCTGATGAGGAATCTCTCAGTGGGACAACAAGCTTGGTGTCCTACCTAAAGAAAAGCAGCAAGTCCTCTATGACTGTGGAAAGTCACACTGAGACTGTTGCCTCCAAGAAACTGTATGAGCACTTCCAGATGACAGAGCAATCTGTTACAAAGACATCTGTGGAGCCCCTCATGGAAACTCAGAAAGGGGATGAGTTGCAAGAGGCTGCTGTCAAGATTCAGGCAGCCTTCAAAGGTTATAAAGCCAGGAAGGACATGCGACCAGTCTTCAAAGAAGTATTTAAGGATCAGACTAAGGAGCCCAATGGGACAATTCATCTCGAGTGCATTGTGGAGGGTAAGCCGGATAAAGTTCGCTGGCTGAAAGATGGTGAACCCTTAACAGATGGCAAGCACCACCATATTGACATCTATAATGATGGCACCTGCTCTCTAGTAGTGACAGCTGCCACAACCAAAGACACAGGTGTATATACTTGTGAAGTCACCAATAAGTTTGGTGTTTCCACGCATAGTGGCAAAGTCACTGTAGGGTCCCTGCGGGAATCTTCTGGGCGACGGCCACTCACTCTGGGCTACAGTGCAGATAGCGAAGCTGAGAGCTCCTCAGGGAGTGAGATGGATGAGACTTTACGGCAAGCAAGTAAACGATTACAGCGACTTCTTCATACTCGCCTCCCTCCAGATGTGGAAGAGGAACCTTTTGTTAGTGCGGATGAAGGAGATTTACCGCCACCGGACTTACAGTCTTACCGGGAAGACGATCAGTATATCTACATCCGTTTTGATAATCGTGCAGAAGCTCAAGTAGCTTCCCAGCGCTTCCTGGAAATGTTTACTTATCAAGGAGTGCCAATCGAAACGGCCATCATAGCAGCGGCAGGTGCTAAGGTAGAGCTGCGTATCACAAAGATGGGTCTCTCCCAAGATGGCTCCCAAACCCCAACTCAGGACCGACCGATGCCTGCTTTCATGACAGGAGCCCCTGGTATGACACTTCTTCCATTTAGTTCTACTATAAATGTTTTTGCTGCTGTTGTTTGGTTCTTCGTAAAGTTGCATGATTCAGTGCTGGATTTTGTTTGTCACTATAGGGCAGCACTTTTGAAATGTACAAAAAATGTTGCGACTTGCTTGTTTTGGATCTTAAAGTGATGGCATGTCATGTTTTCGCCTGGTTCAGCATTTCTCCTCAAAAAAATTGCCATGTTCTGTTCTTTTCGGTTTTGTTTGCTCTTCCCTGTTCTTTTAATCACCTACCAACCTCCCAGCGGCCCCCGTCTTCCTGACGGATCTCCTTAGCCAAGATGTTCCTGATGGGTTTCCAGTCAGTTTTGACTGTGTAATTGTTGGCAAACCCCCTCCCACTGTGAGATGGTTCAAGGATGGAAAGATGTTGGAGGAAAACGACCACTACATGATCAATGAAGACCAGGAAGGCCATCACCAGCTGATCATCACAGCTGTGCTGCCCACAGACATGGGCGTGTACCGATGCATGGCTGAAAATGACAGTGGCATCACCTCCAGCAAGGCTGAGTTGAGGGTGGACAGTGAGTACACGGTTAAAAGAAAGTGTTAATCAAAACCCAAAACTCACAAATGTAGACAAAACAGCAAAATGGTGTTCCAGATTGAAACGTTTTAACAAAGATGGCACTTTCTTTTACCGGTGCATCTGTGAAGTGTAAGAATGTGACTGCATGCAATTTTGCATTGTTGTTGTTTGTCTCTAGAAGGCCTAAAAATGCACCTACATTCTCAGCATACTTAAGATGAATGCTCTTGATATTTATATGTATTTTGATATTCAGAACTAATTAAAGATCCTTTCATCTGTTTTCTTAATTTTTGTTGATTTGTTGTTTGAATATTGAGTATTAGTAAATTATGACGATTTGTATTTTTGAAATTTATTTTATACTATTCTGAAAAACTTTCAAACTTTCAAGACTCATGTTTTTTGATTGATTCAGTCTTGTGTATTTTTAAAGTATCTTGCAGCTCAGACTATGACACAGCAGCCGATGCCACAGAAACATCTTCCTATGTCAGTGCTAAAGGTTATGTGTCTAGGTAAGATTCAATCATTTAATTTAAAGTGATTTTTATGACGTTTTTATGTCAGTACTACAAGGATAAAATAGATTTAGCTCAGATCCTGTCAAAATAAACCTCTGATTTAAATTTCATGCTAGTTCTAAATTGGCTTCTGCTTGTGTTTGAATTGCTCTTTTAGCTCAGAGCACAGGGACACTGAGGCTTTTGAGTCGGTGGCAGAGGACGAGCAGCTTCCTCAAGTTGTGGATGAGTTACATGATTTATTCCTCAGTCCCGGAGCACCCATTGCCAAAATGAGTGTCAGGGTCAAAGGTCAGCTATGTTTTTTTCCATGAATGCAAATTCTGTTTCATTTCAGATTCTATTTCATCTGTATTCTGATTAATTATGCACTATTTATTCCAAGTGTTTCCTTTTTTGCACCTGCACCTGTATCTATTCAACTCTAGTTGCTCTAACCATAATGGCATTAATGTCCTTAATCCTTCTTTGTATTCAGTCTATTTGTTATGAACTTGTTTATATTCCTAATAAACATGCACATTGTTTTGCATCTAAGTCTACAGTAATTTTCAGCTGTTGCATTTGCAGATGTAAAATGGGTGGCAAACATAATTTCATGTTCAACGCCTTTCTGCAGGATTTCCCACACCAAGGGTTTACTGGTTTAAGGATGGCACCCCACTCCAAGCCTCCAGCAGAATTGTATTGTCGACCGAGCGAGATCAGCACAGTCTTGAGATTTTGGATGTTAAGCGCGAGGACACCGGAGAATACTCAGCATATATTAGCAATATAGCTGGCTCTGCCTACTCTTCAGCTCGACTGAATGTACTGGGTAAGTGTTCCTTTGATACTTTAACTCTTTTTATATGTTGCTTGCATGGGGTATTTGTAAGACTGTGACAGGAAATGGAAGCATGTTGAAATTATAAATTATTAATCATAATTACAGTAAAATTGTTCTCCAAACAATTGCTAAATAAATTCTAAAATGTTTTTCTGTTTGTTTCTTTGTTTACTTTCACTAATTAGCTCCTGGAGAGCGCCCCGCACCTGAACAGGGACGATTGAGAGGTAAGCATCTATCTTGCATACAGCATGTGTGATTATGAATCATTATTCCACATGATGTAAGATGCAAATGCATTTTGAAATTTAAAGTATTGATATGAAAGATTATGCATGCATGCAATTTGCTACGCCACTTGTGTTTTTCCACAAATAGATTCAAAGGTGCCACTTGTGCCACCACGCTTCCTGGAGAGGTTCAGCAACAAGAAGGTGAAACGGGGAGCAAGTATAACGCTGTCAGTCAAAGTGGAAGGTATGGTGTGTTACCACAATAAATTAAATACCAAGAAAATTACTTTTAGTTTTCAATTTTGAGAAATAGACAAAAGCATTAAGCATAACGTTCAGATGCACATTACAAAAGGTGAAATATGTAAAACTAAGTTACTGTCTTCCAAAGGCTCCCCAACCCCATCTGTAAACTGGTTAAAGGAAGTGTCAGATAAGGATGTTCTGTGGATAAAAGCAGACACACCAGGTTTCAAGGTGGCCAGCTCTGGCCGTCAACATAGTCTCATCCTCATGGAAGTGGAAAAAAAACATGGCGGCATGTACACTTGCATCGCCACCAACCGTGCTGGACAGTCAGTCAACACAGCCCGACTGGATGTGGAGACAGGTCAGGAACTCATGGTTCAGTTATTGACCGTAGTGGTGTCAGAACCACGTGACTTTTAAATATTATTTTATTATACCAATATTTTGGCTGGAACTGTATGTGTAGTCTTTTGATCACGCTTACTTTTCTGTCCAACAGCACCAGAGCAAAAGAAAGTGGGGCCAGAGTAAGTTTAAATATAAAAGCTTACAGCTGTCAGTTTAGATACTTTTATTCGTCTAAACATTTAAACATTTTAAAGTTTTACAGATTTAGAGTGTTTTTCCTTTTTCTCCAGGGTTCTGGGAATTACTATCAGCCCACCGGAGGAAGAGGGCAAAGGTAAATATTTGATAATGATGTTATATTTTTATTTTTTATTTTTTTGAACTACTTTTGTTTACTATCAGTGCACTCAGATTATATCAGAGTGAGCGACTGCCATCATGTATTTGTCAAACAATCTGCAACAATACAAATGATTACTGTGATCACATCTCAGGAGAGATCAAACTACCTTCCTTCGGTGAAGTGGGTACAGAGGAGTTCTTACAAAAACTCACAACCCAAATCACAGAAATGGTATCTGCCAGGATTACTCAAGGTAAGAGAAAACTTTTTTTTTTTTTTTTGCTATTTTTTTTAGTCAACAATATTGAGCAAAATATTTTTGTAATCTGCACTGCCGGACTGTATAAATATATGTACTATTTATACTGTACTAACTTTTATTAAATTAGCCTTCTTGATTTGTCAATTTTATTGTATGTCATTTTGCACTATTAATAAATATTTATCTTGCTAATGTAGTCTTTTTCTACAGATGCATCCTAATATTCACTCAAAACAGTGTGCACTGTTTTTGAATGAGTTTAGTGTGTGCTCAAATGTTTGACTTGATGTCACAGGATGTACTGAGTACTGAAATGGAGTACACCTGTTGCAAATTCACTGTTTTAAATAATTAATTATACTTTTAATGAACACATTCTGTGTAGATTCCTTAACTTCCCTTCTGTTTTATATTTTTAAAAATAAAATTAAAAAAATACGTATCTCTGGATCCCTCAATTCCTACACAGCTCACTGACTCCATTCTTTTGTCTATCCATCAAACTATCCATCCATCCTCTCATCCCTCTATTCACTCACATTCTCATTGAAGCATTGATTTGTTCAGACAGCTTACAGAACCATCAAGTGCTCCAGTGGATGAAATCTTGGCCCAAAGTAACCAGTATGTATCCGCAGAACCTCCAGTGTAACACACCAGAACCTTGACTTTTTCTCCATGAGGCTATGCTGTTGTTAATCACTTTGCTTGTCTGTTTCTTTGGCTTTCAACATTTTTTAAAAAGGAATAAATTTAAGATCTTTAATAATGTTAAAAATGCTTCAAGTATTGCCTAGTGGTAATAAAGTCATGGTTCTTTAAAATCAGGGCCATTTGTCACAATTCAAAATAAACTGGACATTCTGAAATTCAGTGGATGCAGACTGTCTCATTTTCACACTTTCAAGGTGTCTCTGTTTCAGTATATACAAAGAAAATGGATGAACGCATGAGCAGTAGGCCTACATTAGTGTTTGTGTGGGCACAATTTTATTTTTACACAAGCATGATATAGTGCATGTTAAATCACAGGAGAAATATAATAAAGTACAGTATTAGTTATTATATTCTGAGTCATAGATGATTAAAAAGTAACTGATAGTGGACCTTACAAGTGGTGAGCTCAAATCATTGTCAAATATATGCATTTTTTGTCATTTATTTTGCATCATTTCTCTGCTTCTACAAAAGCAATGGAAAAAGCTTGTCTGGTGAATATTCTCTAAAATATACTCAAAATGATCAATGGATGAATGAATGACTGAGTGAACTTAGTTTGTAAAATAACACAATTCTATTACCTCTTATTTAGAAACAGTATTTTAAATCCAGTGGATCCCAAACTTTTCAAACCATCACTCTTTATATCTTATTCAAATTATTATCATGGACCACATCAAATTATCATGGACCCCCACCACCCTGTCTCGCCTAAATATAGTAATAGCTTGAAACACAATCACATTTTACCGGTAATAAACCAAATAAACCAATTTACACTTAATGAAAGCGAAGATACTTGATTTGTAGGCTAAATACGAACGATTATTGCTGCTTACCTTCTCTTTAGTTTAGGTCATCGAAACTGGGACAGTTTTCCTCATAAATCATTCTCACCATCCATTTTGGAGAGATAATTTCCAAATCCATATTTCCACCAATTTGTATCTTTTCGGGCTGTCTTTACTTTTAAGCAAGCTTTTCTTGCGATAGTTTTAGTACGGAGGTTACCGCAGCCATAATAACCGTCTGTTCAGTAAATTCGCGGTATTTTTAAAAACGGCGGCTTTCACAGCGGAAGCATTTGTCATCGCGAGATTTAAATGTTTACTCTTTTACTGTTTACTCACATCAGCTAGCAGCATATGTCAAATATGTAAATTTATAAAGAAATAGAATTTTTTTATTATTATTATTTTAAAACACCGTATGTCCACGTGCCACAGTTTTGGAACAACTGTTGTAAAGATATAGGCCTATCATGTCTAAATTACCACACAAACACCATTGTTAAGGATGTTAATATTAGGCCTATATCACGTTTATATGTTGAAGACCATATAAACCAAATTCTGAAGTACATAAAGATGTGTACAGTGTAGCCTATAGTTTTTTTTTCTTTTTGACTTTGAAACGTTTGCTTACAATATAAAATTTGGGGTACCTATTTTTGCTATTTAGCCTATTATTATTATAATTATTATTATTCAAATTTCATGTCCAGATTTATATTTTCAAGTTACATTCTAAATACGCATCTGCTGATTTTTTAAATTGAATATCGTAATCTGAGCAAATGTATTGAAGTCCTATGCAAATATGATGCTAAAGCCCATGCTGACAGACATGATACTTAAATATTGTTGTGGCCATAATTAATTAACACAATACCTCTTTCTTCCTCTATCCTTTTGGTCCCTGTCTGCCTCAAGCTTCATTACGTGTCCCAGGAGCTGACAGCGATGATGAAACAAAAACACCGTCCCCATCTCCATATCACGGCCGATCACGACCTCCATCTCTGATCACAGACTCATCATCTGAGTCTGATGAAGGAGATGCCAGGGGAGAGGTATTAAAAATAACATATTCTCAGTGTCATCAACATATTCATTTTAATATTATAACTAATGTATTTTGTCAAACCTGTTGCTGTACTGTTCACGTAAGAATTTTCAAACAATTTTTTAATACATTAATTTACCATTTATTGAAAAAGGGGAAATAAAAATGGACGTGTAATGTTAGTATCATAATTCTGTAGTTCATATTATTTTTTAGGTAAGTTAAGCGTCTGGTTAATCTTCAGTTCACAGAAGGATATTTAAAAGCAGAATCCAAAGCTTTCTCATATTCTAAAGGGTGAAGAGGGCAAATCACATTTTCCAAATGCTCTGTTATCTCAATGATTCTGTGCAGATGTTTGATATCTATGTGGTGACCGCTGACTACAACCCCATGGGAGTCAGCAAAGATGTCATCGCTCTGAAAGAGGGCCAGTATGTGGAGGTTCTGGATTCTGCCCACCCACTTAAATGGCTGGTCCGCACCAAGCCCACCAAATCCAATCCATCTCGCCAGGGATGGGTCTCACCTGCATATCTCGACAAAAGACTGAAGGTCAGTTTAGGATCATTCAAAATGGATAACTGGTCACGTAGCGGTGAAATATTGATTTAAAAAATTTGTGCATTTGCTTGTGCATCTTATAATTTCTCACTGATGATGGAATGGTTGTGTTGTAGCTGTCTGCAGAGGTTGCAGACCTCCCAGAGACCACCAGAGAAGAAGTCACAGAGACAGAGTACAAGAAGAAACTCTGGTAAATTTGGACATTTTATTAAAAGTGCAATGTGCATTTTAATTTGTACTACTTTAGTAATTCTGCCTCTGTTTCACTTGTATCTAGTCAACTCATCCAGGAGCTGATAAGCACAGAAACTGAGTTTCTGAAGGAGATGGAGTTCTTCACATCACACCATCTGAAGCGTGTGGATGAAGAGAGCACACCATCTGAAATCGCCAGTCAGAAGGAAACCATCTTCCGTAATATCAATGATTTGAAATCCTTCCACAGCAGGTACAGAGTTCAGACAATCAAATATTATGGTTAATTCTACAACTCTGCATCTACAATTTTCATTTTTAAGGAGTATAAGAATTGTTTTCATTTATGTGCTAGTCTAGACATATGGAATTTGACAACAGGGAAATGCATAATGAAGTTGACTGTTTTCCAGTACTTTGCTGCCTGGTCTGCGTGACTGTGACACGGATGATGACATTGCCATGCATTTCCTGAGAAACTCTGAAGGGTTTGAGAAATATTTGCAGTACCTCATTAGACAATTGCAAGCTGAGTCCGTCATCAGTGAGAAAGAAGTGCACCAATATTTCAAGGTGGGTTTACAAAATATTGACTGTATAGTTATGGATTTCTGGGGGCATAAAAATTACATTAGAAAAAACGGCATTTGATCTTTTTTGTCTTTAAAGTCTAGTGCTGTCAAACGATTAATCGCGATTAATTGCATCCAAAATAAAAGTTTTTGTTTACATAATATATGTGTGTGCTGTGTATATTTATGTATATATAAATACACATGCATGTATATATTTAAGAAAAATATGTTATGTTTATACATTTCAAATAATTGAATATAATATCAGTTAAATAAATATATACATGGAAATACATGGAAATATTTTCAAAATACATACAGTGTGTGTATTTATATATAAATAATAAATATACACAGTATATACACATACACACATATATTATGTAAACAAAAACTTTTGTTTTGGATGCGATTAATCGTTTGATAGCACTACTTTAAACTGAAAGAATTTGGTACTCAAACACAGAATAAACAAATAGAAAAGGTCGTAGCGCCAAACACTCGTCCAAAAGTACTCAGACACAGAACATAACATGTTTCATGTACTTTTTCATTAGGATTATACAGTCTCGGAGTTGGCTAATGTTGACCCCTCAGAGGGTCCAGTGCTAAGCATCAACGCTTACCTTCAGAGACCACCGGAGAGAATTCAGAAGTACAGAGCTTTACTGAAGGTAATAAATAATTAAAAACCACAATACAAATTTTTCATGGTCTAGGTACAGGCAATCTCCACTTTCAAATAAATATTTATATAAATATGTGCTTAGTAATTGTGTTATGTATTATGTGATATAACCCTTCACTAACTTTTGAAAGTGACCAACACATTTCCAAATTTCACATGATTTCACTCTAGGAATTGATCCGGAACAAGGCGAGGAATGGTCAAAACTGCTGTTTGTTGGAGCAGGCCTATGCCATGGTGTCGTCCCTCTCCCAACGCTCAGAAAACACACACCATGTATCTCTCATAGAGAACTACCCCGCCAATCTGGAGGCACTGGGAGAACCTATTAGACAGGTACAGTCCCTAACTCAAATGTCACCATTTAAGGTCTTACCAGTTTCACTTATTTGTAGTAAATTTAAAAACTTTTAAAATTACAGTGTAAAATTAACTTCTGAATTTTTGTACAGGGGCCCTTCACTGTTTGGGAAGGAGCTCCTGGAATTCGAACATCTTCCAGAGGTCACCACCGCCACGTCTTCCTCTTCAAAAACCATGTGGTCATCTGCAAACAGAAGAGAGACACGAACACAGACACCCAAGCATATGTGTTCAAGAATATGATGAAGGTTGGAGCTTTGCAAAAGCTTTTAAATGGCTGAAATTAAGTGATGCACATACTGTATTTAACACAAAATTTACTAAGGCCAATGCTAATAATTCAAAATGACCAAATACTGTCTTCACAGGGATTTCTTAATTACTGGTTTGCCACATAGCATCACTTATATGATAATATTGTTTATAAAAATCTAATGCATTATAAAATAATTTGTGTTATTTCTTTAGCTTACAAACATTGATGTGAACGAGACAGTGGAGGGTGATGAAAGAGCGTTTGAGATCTGGCATGAGCGCGAGGACTCTGTGAGAAAATACACGTTGCAGGCACGGACTGTTATCATCAAGAACTCATGGCTCCGTGACCTCCGTGACTTTCAGCAGCGCTACAGCATGCCAGCATGGAGTAAGTCTGCAGCGTTAGCATGATATAGCATGTTGACATCAGCCTGGTTCCCTTGACAAAAACCCAAAAGGATTTTTCCATTGGCTAACTGCATTATTGCAGAAAATAAGCTCTGGGACCAACAAGTGTTTATGAATCTTACACATTTTGTTCATCATTATTATCATCATAAATTAATATGTTTTTATTTTGGCCAAATACAATTGCCTTAATAAAAAGTTAAGCTAAAATCGAACAACACCACTGAGCTTCCAATAACTCTTTTAAACTTTGTTTAAAATCTGTGTGTTGGAAAGTTTGAGTTAGAATAGTTTGCAATAGCATGATGATAAACACAATGAAGCTGTAAAAGTGGACTAGTGTGTAGATGAATTTACCTGTCTGGTGTGATTAATGTCCTTAACTCCTTCTGTAGTCCCATTTAGCCACAACTGCCTTTTTAAAGATCAGTAAAAGCTTTACAAAAAAAAAAAAAAAAAATTACTTTTTTAATTACTGATGTATTTTATGTCATAGAATAAAATGTGAAAATATATTGAGCTTATTTCAGGCATTTAACTAAAAAACATTTTAAAAATGCTGCTGTTTATGGGTTTTGGCCTACAAAAATGTCATTCCTGCAGCAAGTGGCAAAAAGAGAAAACACACTCCACTTAAAGGGTTAGTTCACCCAAAAATGATTCATTAAAAAATTTTGTCATTAATTACTTACCCTCATGTCGTTCCAAACCCGTAAGACCTTCGTTCATCTTCAGAACACAAAAATATATCATGCTAACGCTTTTCTGTAGCTCAAATAGTAGAGCATGGCACTAGCGACGCCAAGATCATGGGTTCGATTCCCAGGGAAAGCAAGAGCTGATAAAATGTAAAAAAACTGTAACTTGAATGCAATGTAAGTCGCTTTGGATAAAAGCGTCTGCTAAATGCATAAATGTAAAAACAGCGTGCATGCTGAACGTAAACAACACTAATTACTTTGATTACATTCTGGGGTACTCTCCAAAATGGTGGAAGACGGTAACTCGGGGAGAAGAATTGTTGAATAAGTTATGTTATTACTGTTTTCTTTGCGCACAAAAAGTATTCTTGTAGCTTTGTAAAATTACTTTTGAACCACTGATGTCACATGGACTATTTTACCGATGTCCTTGCTACATTTCTGTGCGTTGATCGTGGTAATATCCTTGCTGTCTATGGAGGGTCAGAGAGCTCTCAGATTTAATCAAAACTATCTTAATTTGTGTTCCGATAATGAACGAAGGTCTTATGAGTTTGGAACGACATGAGGGTGAGTAATTAATGACAGAATTTTCATTTTTGGATGAGCTATCCCTTTAAGAGATATCAGTTCTCCTAAATACAATGTCATGTTCTTAAATAATACAATTAAAATAAACCCTATTCCTAAAATTTAGCATTTTACTTTTATTACAGGCCCTCCAGATTTTGACGCAGTGTTGACAGACTGCACAGCAGAGCTCGGACAGACAGTAAAGCTCGCCTGCAAGGTCACTGGTGCCCCCAAACCACAGGTCACCTGGTACAAAGGTAAGGAACCAAATGTTAGGTGTTTCCCTTCTTGATGTCTTCTTAGAAGTAAAGTAATTCATCCATCTGTTTCACAAACAGACGGGCGTGCCGTGGAAGCAGATCCTCATCACATCATCATTGAGGACCCAGACGGCTCTTGCACGCTCATTTTGGACAACATGACGGCAGACGACTCAGGACAATACATGTGCTTCGCCACCAGCTCTGCGGGCAACGCCAGCACACTAGGCAAAATCACTGTGCAGGGTGAGTGAGCAACCTGATGTTTCCAACTTAGTGAAGCTGGTTTCACTCCATTTAATTCCTGCTAATTTCTATTTAACCTCTTGCAGTACCTCCACGTTTTGTGAATAAGATCCGGAATGCCACACTTTATCCAGGAGAAGATGCTCAGTTCACCTGCACCATCCAGAGCGCACCGAGTCCCAAGATAAGGTAGTTGCTCCATTTACACTGTCATTTATGTTATTTCCATGTTTAAATACTGAGTCAAAATGGCCCAGAAGATCTGGGTGATTCATATTATAATATTCAAATCAATGCATTCCATAAATAACTTCCAACAACCCAACAGTTTTTCCCTTGTGTTATCTAATTTGCTAACAAAATGAATTGAGTTAAAGTTAAACTATTTCCCTGGACAGATGGTTTAAGGATGGTAAACTACTGACAGACCTGGAGAAGTTTCAAACATACAGTGAACCGCGCAGTGGAGTGTTGGTCCTAGTTATCAAGAACCCTGGAGAACGAGACCTCGGACACTATGAGTGTGAGGTATGGAGATTGTTACTTTAGTCCTTTCAGTTCTTACTTTACTCCAACCCTAAGGAAATAAGCCTTATCATCATATTATTCATTTGCAGCTGTCAAACCGTCTGGGCAGTGCCAGGTGTGCGGCACAGCTGATCACTCCTGCTGTGGCAATGGCAGGAGAACGTAGAGCAGATCAGGCCATCAGTATAGAAGGTAAAAGAGATGCCTGTCAATACATATATGCCACCCAGTTAAAAATCAGCCATCTGTTATGACATTACTTACTGAAAACTAAAAATGCATTAAATTAAAAAAAGTACACATCCTGATACAATATTTATTGGTTTTAATAAAGGGTCTATAAAACCATACTATGCAAGATGGTTTTAGAAATTATGAGGTCCAGAAAATAAGAAAAGTATATTTTGTAAAGTGCATTCACTTGTATTTAAAATTTAGGAATGTTTTTTCATATTTGAGCATCATGTTTGTACCTCTTTGACAAGCTATAATATGACTGAAATTTGATAATTGAAAATAATTTGAAGTTTTTAAATGGTTAAAATTTTTACCATTTTTTTTTTTCAACTAGTAACGGAACAAGAGACGAAAATACCGAAGAAAACCATAATTATGTAAGTCTCATACACACACACACACCGAAGCACAAATTGAATACACTACTATTCAAAAGTTAATAATTTTATTCAGTAAGGACGCATTAGATTGATCAAAAGTGACAGTAAGGCACTTAAATTGTTACACAATATTTTTAATTAAGTGCTGTTCTTTTGAACTTTTTATTCATCACAGAATCCTGAAAAAATATATTAGTTTCCAGAAAAATACTAAGCAGAACAACTGATTTCAAGCTTGGTAATAAATAGGAAATGTTACTTAAACAGCAAATCAGCATATTAGAATGATTTCTGAAGGATCATGTTACACTGAAGACTGGAGTAATAATGCTGAAAATTCGGCTTTCTATTACAGGAATACATAAAATATTAAAATACATTAACAAATTATTTTTATCATAATATTTCACTATATTACTGTTTTTACTGTATTTTTGATCAAATAAATGCAGCCTAGGTGAGCATAAGAGACTTCTTTCAAAAATACTTTTCAAAAAAACTTACCAACCTGAAGCTGATGTGCTTTTAATGTGCTTCTGATGTGCTTTTTCCTCTTTAAGTGAGGAGACCATCACCACAGTGGTGAAGAACACCCGTATGAAAAGGCATGCATCCCCACGACCATCGCCCATGGGAGCTCACCGCTCAGAGACGTCCACACCTGAACCGCCCAGACAGAGACGAACCATGGCCAGGAAGACTGTACCGACACTGTACGTTCCAGAGACGGAGGGGGCCACGGCCAGGAACCCAAGATGGGTAGAGGTCGAAGAGATAATAGAGTATAAAGTGAACAAATCACCCAAGTTACCAAGAAGAAGAGGCGTTTCCCCCAGCAAGTTCTCATCACCTGGCAATCCAAACACTAATAACTCCAACAACAAGTTACTTGAGGAGGCAATGGGTGCCACAATGGCTATGCAAGGTTCTTCTGGTACGGATGAAAAGGAAACTGCACAGAATGTCTCTGAAGTACCTTCAGAGGTCGACAATATGACAACATACTCAGGAGAAATTGATGACCCATGTGTCTCTGATGATGAAGGAACTATTGTCATGGAGCCTGAAGATGACGAACTTGATGCTCGAGACTGCAAAATGCTGACTGATGGAAATCGAGTTCTTACTCTTGAAGATCTCGAGGACTACGTCCCTCAGGAAGGGGAAACATTCGTCGGCAGCGGTACAGACCATCATGTCCTCATTGAGAAACCAAGTGAGATCTCGGTGTTGCAGAGAGAAATTAACGAGCTTGTCATTGGCAAACCCATTGTGTTGAACGTGGTACGTCCGGTGCCACCAGTAAAGCCTCGCATGGGATTCTTCGGCTCCTTCAAGGAACACATTTCCAGCATGTTTAGTCCAGGTTTATTGGCAAGCGGCAGCTCTCAGGCAAGGCGAGAGAAGACCATACCTATTCATGTGACGGGAGAAACTTCATCCAACTATTCACGCCATACCAGCAGCTTTGCGAGGCTTGAAGTCCAGCCGACGTACTGCTCCGAGGTCCAGAGAGGAAAGGAAGGAGGTCTGCAGAGCTTCAAAACACAGGTTTCTGCACAAACCCACAGCTACACGCCAACCGGACAGGTCACCCTTCAGATCAGCAAGAAGAAGCCATTTGAAAAGCAGTAACTGAGAGGAAACCACTCAGGACTGATTCTCAGATGCTTGTTTCCAGCATGCAAAATCAGGAATATACAAGTAGGCGTAGTCTTAAATGGGAACACTTCTGTAAAATCTTGCAATCTGGGAGTGTAATTCAATCATGAAGCTTCTTCTAACAGCAGATCATTCCATGTTGAGGCAAAGGATTCACTTGCCAAACTCAATGACCTAATGAAGACTTTCTAATTTCTTGAGTTCCTGTGAGCAAATGTGCAGCTGTGCTTTGGAACGGCAAGTCTGATACAACATGAATGTGCAAATATGGGCAGTAAAGCTGTCTTTCGTCTAAAGCAGGGGTGTCCAATCCTGGTCCTGGAGGACCAACGTCCTGCAGAGTTTAGCTTCGACCAGCTCCAACACAGTTGCCAGGAAGTTTCTAGTAAGTCTGAAGGCCTTAAATATCTGGTTTCAGGTGTGTTCAATTAGGGTTGGAGCTAAACTCTGCAGGACAAGTGTCCCTTCAGGAACAAGTTTGGACACCTTTGGTCTAAAGCAGAGGTTCTCAACTCTGGCCCTCAATGTCCACCTTTAGCTCCAACCTTGATCAAACTCACCTTTCTGTAACTTTCTAGTCAGACTTTGATCAGGTGTGTTCGATTTGAGTTGGACCTAATCTCTGTAGTAAATTGGACCTTCTGAGAATCCCTGCACTGAGAGTAATTCAAGAAATAAAAGGGTCTTTGTGTATGTCAGAAAATCCAAATTTGGACTCCAAAAATAAGATTTTATCTGAATGTAATTTATGTGCTGTATGGAATTAATGTACCTCAGCAATACATACATATATATATTTGAGTGTTTTTCAACATCTAAAAAGCCAAATCAACTTTTTTTTGTCAAGTTGATTGCATGAGTTGCTCTTTGGTGTAATACACTGTAGCTTGTTGAATCTGAGGTCTATGTTAATGTATCAGAAATCTTGAATATGTCATCCTGCACTGAAGACTATTCAATGTGGTCAGCATTTTAGTGTTGCAATGTGAATGTATGGGGTTTTGTAGAGTGACAAAGGAATAGCTGTGGGAGATCTTAAGACTTAAGAACCATAACACAAAATCTATTTAATGACTTTAGAAGATTTATTTTAAAAAGTATTTCTTGTGCAACATGACTTTAAGCACATAGTATTTACAGATTTAAAAAGATTTGCGATTTACTGGAGTAATACTAATATATATATTAAATGTGTTTTAACTTTAAATACAAATACAAATTTTGTGTCAACCAAAATTTGCATGTGTAACATAATTTGTATTGTTTTGTTGATCACATGGTTTGAAAAGTTTTGGTAAAAGCAAAATAATTTAGGACTGCCGAGGGTGTTCAGCAGATAAAAGAAAAAAAAAACTTGAATAAATATAAATAAAAATGTACGTCTTGAAGTTCTGCTTTACAAAATAAGAGTATATTTGGGTGTGTATTATAAATCAGACTTCTGTCCAATTATAAACTGATATCACATAACATTGATATTAAAGAAAGGTAAAAAAAAAAAAAAAACTTTCAGTCTGTATGGTGAAAATCGTCGGACACGCACAGTTGCTTTCAATATTGCACTCTCATTTATTCATTTCACTCTAGACATGCTTACCTATGTGTGTAAGTACACATATTCACTGTATACATACTAAAGTATGTATACGCCAACACACACATAATTAAACATGTAGAATTGTACATATATATTTATATAGTCCTATAAATTTACATGTACGCACATTTATAAAAGAGTGCACACAATGCACTCTTGCACACACACACGCACCCACTCACACAAAACACATAAAAATGTCATGCGTCTGTGGCTCAATGTTTGTCTCCTGTACGTGAACACGCACTCACAGACACAAACGTGGTTATATATCTCAAACATACTTCATATCCAAAAAGATCTTTGAAAACAACACCAGGTTGTGATTTTGGACACTTCAACAACTTCTCTTTTTTTTTCAATTTTTCTGTTTTTAAAGCTGAGAATTGAAATTAAACGGAAAACAAAACAAGAAAGAAAGGCATGGTGCTGTTTCGTCCGATCATAACCGCAGGTAAGGGGGTCAATTTGCATAATGTATACAGGTTAAGATTTTTCTTTCCTATATTTATTTTTTTAATAAAGAACTTTTTCTCTTTTTATATAAACAAAGCAGAAAAAACAAATAACCGAAAAAAAAAGAAACTAAACTCTACAGAGTAGGTCCCCATCCACAGTCCCTTCTGCTGACAGGGGTGACATCAAGCTGTACAGCGCAGTCAAAAACATATGTATCAGCTTCATTTACAGGTACAGCCATAATCAAGGCACAAAGATCTACAAGTAGATTTTTTACTCTCTTTCAATAAAGTTGTACAAAATAATATAACATTTTATAGTCTGTACAGGACAGGAAAAAAAAAAAAAAAAAAAAATTCACCCTTGCACAGTCTGTACAAGTTAAGAAACTAAAATAAGAAAATGGGGCGTTTCTTTTCGCGGATGTTTCGCCATAATGTTCCCAAAACCAAACGAGGCTTCAGCAATGTTCCCGTAGCCCCCCCTCCTCCTTATTTCAAAGGCTCCACCTCTTCACAGAGCCCCTCCTCCTTGTTTCAAAGGATCCACCTCTCCGCAGCCTTAAGTGGGACAGAAATTCATGATGTGATGCTACATTGTGTGTCCATCTTCGTAAAGAAAAACGTCAGTCAAAACCTGATGGAAAAGTGCATTACTTCACTTTGCTTTCCCAGTGTTCGACAACCCCCGGCCCGCCACCCCGTCCTCACCTCTGTCCGCGGGCGATCTTCAGTGTTCGGAAACAGAAAGAGCAGCAGAGAGCCCTGTAGGCCAGAAGATCAAGGTTCGGGGTGCGAGACTAGGACTCCTGGAGGTCACAAGGTGATGCGATCTTCATAATCTGGCAGGAGCCAGCATGTATACATATATACACGACAATATCATTTTTAATTTGAATAAAAAATAAGGAGGTAGCCAGAGGCTTCATGGAATGGCAAAAATAAAAGCGATCCAAATAAAAACCTGGGGGGAAAAAACCCAGCGAGCCTCTCCGCTCCGAATCATGAGTTAAAATAAAACAGCTAAAAACCGAAGGGTGGTGCGCCAAACGTCAGTAGTATATTCGTCTGCGGTTTTGGCCTCTTGAGTTATGAGGGCAGGGGAGTTTGGAGACATGTTTGTAAAGAGCTGAAGTGAGATCACAAGAGTTCGTACTGCCGCAGGTGCATTCTCTGGATGATGTCTCGGCAGTCCTTGAAGACCCGGCGGATGTTTTCCGTGTCCACTGCACATGTAAAATGGGGGTAACAGTAGTGACGGCCATCTCCGCTTTCTGTACTGATCCTCTGCGGAAAGACAGGGTGAAAATTTAAGATTTCAAATGTTTTCAAATACAGCCAGTTTTTGATGATTAATCACCTATTTTTTGTAGTTAAAATTTAAGAAACTAAATAAATATCTTAAATTGATTCTTCTGGAAATCTGCTATGAACTTAACAGTTCAGTCAGAAGGGGAAAAAAACAACAAGGGGAAAAAGGCTAAACGAGGTTTAAATTACAGTGTCTTGAAGAAAACAACCAGACAATATTCCAACAAATATCCAGTGAAATTCTATTTAGTGAGTCTTTAAAGTCTGAATTGAGTGTAATGAGATAAAAAGGTACATGAAATAATGGCAAGACAACAATATTTCTTTTGCACTGTCTTTGCTGATTTTACTTAAAACTAAATATATACTGTAACTAGTGTAATCATTATGATTAATAAATACCAAATATTTCAATAATTGAACAATTTATCGCTGATGTGTTCTCATACATTTTTTTATATATATATATATATATATATATACACACACACACACACACAGGTGCATCTCTATAAATTAGAATGTCATGGAAAAATTCATTTATTTCAGTAATTCAACTCAAATTGTGAAACTCATGTATTAAATAAATTCAATGCACTCAGACTGAAGTAGTTTAAGTCTTTGGTTCTTTTAATTGTGATGATTTTGGCTCACATTTAACAAAAACCCACCAATTCACTATCTCAACTAATTAGAATATGGTGACATGCCAATCAGCTAATCAACTCAAAACACCTGCAAAGGTTTCCTGAGCCTTCAAAAGGGTCTCTCAGTTTGGTTCACTAGGCTACTACTTCAGTCTGTGTGCACTGAATTTATTTAATACACGAGTTTCACAATTTGAGTTGAATTACTGAAATAAATGAACTTTTCCACGACATTCTAATTTATTGAGATGCACCTGTATATATACACTAAAAAATTATTGCTGAAAATGAAAGTACATGGTAAATATTTATTCTTTAGAGAGCCACAGGATGACGCCAAATATTGGTTTACTTATTTAAATAGAAAAGAGTAAATATTGGTCAAAAATGTTGCCCATCAACAGTTTTCCTCCATCATTTCATAACAGAAAAGGAAAATCACAACAGTCTAAAATCTGACTGCAATAGATGCCATGTTTCATCTGTGTATTACAAAATGAAAATACTAACCAAAAACTCGTCACGAATGAAATACTTGGCTCTTGTCACTTTGGGGTCTTCACCGGGTTCAGGAGTTACTGAAAGATAGAAAAGACTCGACAGATTAATATACAGAGAAGCTGAGACTGACCTGCACATGAATCCAGTTCACAATATGAAATAATTTTGAATTTGACAGATCTGAATCTCCAGTTCAACTCACACAAATATAATGCACAAGTCATATGGACTACTTTTATGATACATTTATTGAGCTTGTGCACCTTTTCATGACAGTATTTTCATATTTCCTTTAACCAAAAATGGATCATGTCCATTATTTGCCAACTAACAACTAAAACTTTAGTACTACAGTATTTGAGAACTACTGGGTCTTGATCAGTGTGTGTCTGGGTGAAAAGCCTAACCTTTATCAGGTAAGGTGTAAGAAGCATATTCAGGGAAATAATCTTCAATTTTGGATTTCCCAGCTAATACTTTCTCTGCCAGCATGTCTTGTTTGTTTAGGAACAATATGACAGAAATTGTCCGTAACCATCTGTGAAAAGAAGAAATAAAGACGGGGGTCAGTAAAGCCTGCACTTACACTAATAAGCAAGTTATATATTACGAATAAGAAAACAAAGGCATCACCTGTTGTTCCAGATACTGCGAAAAAGAGCAAGTGCTTCCCGTAGCCTGTTCGTGTTGTTGTCTTCCCTTAAGACCATGTTATAGCTGCTGCTTGCTACCACAAAGATGATCGCTGTGACGTCTGCAAATCAGCACCATGTGTGTTTTATTATTTTCTGATGTTTAAATGTACATAAAGAAATAGCTCATCCAAAAATTGAAAAATCTTATTTTTTCACCCTAATGTCATTCTAAACCTGTAATTGCTTCTTTCTTACTCACAAAAAAGGTATTATGAAGAATGTTGGTAACCAAACAGTTGACGGTAGCCATTGACTACCATAGTACAGAAATAATATTATGGAAGACAATGGCTGTTTGGTTACCAACATTCTTCAAAATATCTTCTTTTGTGCTCAACAGAATAAAGAAACTCATACAGGTTTGGAACAACATGAGGGTGAATAAATCATGACAGAATTTTCATTTTTGGGTGAATTGTCACTTTAAAGTATATAAAATGAAACTGATGAAGACCAAACATTAAACTTGTTTAACATGCATGTGTCACACACTCAATTTACCATTAAAACACTGAATCCATTTTCTCCTTTCGTCTCTCTGACCTCCCACATCAAACATACTGAAAGAGAAGAACACAGATATGAAGTTGCAGGATGAGAAATGTGTCCCTCTTGTGGACATACGAAGACATGACACTTCAAAACAGCAACACAGCATCCACTGCACAATCTTTAAGACGTTTCTCAGAAGTGGACTCACTGAAAGTTGACTTTGTCCACTTGAAATCGCGTCTCAAAAATCCCTGATGTTAACACTCTGCAGCGAAGCAAGTCCTGAACGAAGAAAGATTGAGAAAAAGTGTGTTCATTTCTGGAAAATAGCTTTCTCGCATGAAGTTTCTCATCTAGAAAAAGCTGAAAAAGTACCTGGTCTGTTGGAGTATAGTCGCTTTGTCTTACTGCATCAATCCGGTCAAGAAAGCTGTAAAGACACAAATGAAGAAAAGCATGAAGAAAAAGCAAATCATTTTACACATTTAAGGGTTTATTTTATTCATGATCAAACTACATTATTTGTTTTGGACAATATAGAAATATTACTACAATTTAAAATACCTGTTTTCTATTTGAATATATATATATATATATATATATATATATATATATATATATATATATATATATATATATATATGATTCCTTCATGAATATAAAATTCAATTTTTTTCACATTTATTTGAAATTCACATTTATTTGGAATAAACTTTATTTGCTACACTGTATAAGTATTTACTGTCACCTTTGATCAATTTAATGCATCCTTACTGAATAAAAGTATTTCTTTCATAAGACAAAAAAAACAACAACATACAAACACCAAGAATCTTTCAGGTAAAAATCACCTTCAAAAACACCTTTCATTGTGTCTCAAGTGTGACTTTGTTACTTTCATCATCTCAAACGGTATTAAAATGGCAGAAACTATCAACGAAGAACCAACACACTTTGAAGGTGTAGATATACCTGTTGCTGTATCAAATATATTCACAGGCCCTGATCAACTCATTGGACCTGAAAGAGAACCGAACCCCTGAAAGCATGCCTACAGCAAGTACACAGCTGAAGTATGTTAGATAACATGCTCATATCTTTCTCTTACTTCCCTGCAGAAAGGCAGAATATTAGCCCAACACTCTGTGACCATCATGTGATATTAGTGCTATCAGCACTAACGCAGACAAATATAGACTCATCCCACAAGCTTGTGACAACAAGACAATCTGCAACGACATTGCCAAAAAAAAAAAAAAAAAAGATAAAATGATAAAATGGAAAATAGGTTTATGTGGAGATCTCCACTCTTGCTTTTAATTTTTTGTGTGATATTGAAGCATTTCGTTTAGATGTGGAAATGCAGATAAAGTATAATGTACTTATGATCAGGTCATTACTTTTAACATATTATAGTCTAGTCATAATATATATAAAAGAATACTTTTATTCAACAAAGACAGATTAAGTTGACCACAAGTGACAGTAACGATATTTATAATGTTACGAAAGATTTCCATTTCAAATACATGCTGTTCTTTTGAACTTTCTGTTCATCAATGAATCTTGAAAATAAAAATGTATCATGGCTTTCACAAAAACATGAAGCAGCACAACTGTTTTCATCATTGATAATGAAATGTTTCTTGAGCAGCAAATCAGCATATTAGGATGATTTCTGAAGGATCATGTGACACTGAAGACTGGAGTAATGATGCTGAAAATTCAGCTTTGCATCAGGAATAAATTACATTTTAAAATGAGTAAAAATAGATCATATTTAAAAAAAATAATAATTTAATATTTTTAATAATAATAAATCATAATTTAATGAAATAATGTAATAATTTAATAAAAAATCTTTTCAAAAATTAAAAACAAAATTTAATTTAATAAAAGCAAATTATTTTATTATAATAATAATTATTATTATTTTATAAAATAATAATTATTGTATAATAATTATTATCAATATTATTTGAAAATATTTGAAATTATTTGGCAATAATTTTTCACAATATTACTGTTTTTCATTTATTTTTGATTTGAAAAAATAAAGGTTTTGGTGAGCATAAGAGACTCCTTTCAAAAACATTTAAAATAATATTCTGGGTTAAATACATGCCACAGACCACAGATTAAAAACAAAAAAATATATATTCAGTGGAATAAATATATTAAATATTTACCATTAAATATTTAATGCCAATTAGTGATCTTCTAATTAAATTCTTTAAAATTTACCTGATTATATGATCTTTAATATTAGAAATTAAATCTAGGGTGACACTGACTGCTTTCATTATTTTTTAAAAAGTGGTGACATTTCTTTACGTTTTGTTTTGTGGTTTCATTAGAACAGACAGCGATACATGAAAAACAACAGACTGGAACAAGAACACTGCCTGCGAACTCACTGTCATCATTTAAACACTGTTGCTTTTAAAAACTGATTACAACCTCCACAACTGGTCAGTAAAACATTACAAACCACAAATTCCAGCACTAGATCGCCACTCATAATAAACACACTGTATGACAACTTCGGCCTGTCAGCTGCAGACGCTTCTTCAGTATCAAACACAGCTTTGGCGTGAGCAGTCTCATAAAGCAGTGTGGACAAAATCAGCCATGCAAAGTGTAAATAAAACCCATGCATCCCTATATACTGTATGTACATTCCACCAAACATGCCCATGTATTTCCAATGTTGACCTCCAGAGGGCAGATGTCTGTTCGGCTGTAGTAAACCTCACTGAGTTCCCTAACTGAAGTCCAGTGATCTGTCTGAAAATCAACCAAAACTATTTTTATTTTAATGCGAGCACTCTAAAAAGACAGTGACTATACATCTCATGACTACAAACAGAGCTCTTCACCCGCATCAGGCGAGCTGAGGAGGTGTTTGTGTGACTATCTGCCATCAAGGATACATACAGTATTGACAAGATGTGCACGGCGAGTCCCCACCTCCGTCTTGTGCCCTTTTGCACGTACTGAAAGTTGTATATGTAGGATCAGTGTTGACACAAAGGTCGAAGAAGAACAATCCAAACAAATTCCACAGGTTGATTTAGGCAGAACTAAATATACTGTAAAACACAGACTAGTCCTACGATCAAAACTAAAAATGGCATGTGACTAAAACTTATTTTTGCGCAAGATTACATAAAGGACTAAGCAAGATACTTTGAACTTCGTCACAGTAAAGCTAAACTAAAACTGAAAACATTTTATTTGTTTAAAAGTATAAAACAAATATATAATTGTATATGCAAACAAAAACTTTTTATTAGTTATTTTATATAATATTAAATATCAATTTCATAATATTGTAAAATCATACACAATAAAAGCATATTGATTAATTTTAATTAATTTAAAAATAAAAGAAACATTCATGTGAATATACATTTTTTCAAAGATAAAATTATCAGTTTTATAATAGTATTTTTGAACCGTTTATTAATTTGTATTTGTTTAGTTATTTTAGTATAACAACAATCTAGTTACAATATAATAGTTATTTTATATAATAATTCTATATAACATTGAATACAAAATTCACAATATTGCGTGTGGTGTGTATGTATGTAGTACTACATATACACATACATACATACATACATACATGTATGTATTTATGTATGTATGTAATTGTGTGTATATGTTTTTATATATTTATGTCGGGCATATATACACACACACACACACATTTATAAACACATACACATACATATACATATATATGCCTGGCTTAACCAAAATAATCCTTTTTACAATATTTATTTTGAAGTTGTGTGTGTTTATTTACAATTTTTTTTATTTAATCTCTCTTGGTTGCTCTTATGCTGAAAATAACATCTCTCACGCTGTTTTCCGATTTTTCATTGTGTTTTTTCAGAGTCTGGAGAATGTTCAGTACCACAGATAAGATGAGATAAGATAAGATAAGATAATCAAGCCCAGATTGTACTCAATGGGCGCTTTGAACACTGTTTAAGAACACAAAGTGGATTCTAGACCAGAAAACAGGGAAATTGTACCTGGAGCTATTCCAAAACCAGTAAATCCAGTTCACATTAAACAATATGGGAATGTTTGAACAAGTTTCACAAGTCCTGTTGAGTGCAACGGCTCTACAGCTGCGGGTATCGGTGCTAGGTTTCTTACACCACTGAATTAGATTGAGAAAGCTATTTGGAGCTTGCATTATTCAGAACCTCTTCTAATCCACAAAACTTTTAAAGTTACAAATGTCTAAGACTTCTTAAATTTCTAGTCTGCATTCTTGTATTTCTTGAAAAAAATTAGAAATATTTATTTTAAATTTAATGCAACTCATTCTGCAAACACACACTCTGCATTTTCAAGTCTGAGCTGTGAGAATCCGTGCATCTGGGTCTACAGACACAAAATGAAATTAAAAAGGCATATTTGACCGTACCGGTCGGGTCAGATCACAGGGTCTTGTTTAGGCCCAGCATCAGGTTTCGGTTTAATGCCCAAGCATGCACACATAATACTGGAGTACTGCGTTTTCACTTGTTGCAACGATTTAATTGCACATTCATGGAAAGCCTGAACTTTTAATGAACTATTATAAATTCCTGTAGGTGCTAGCAATGTATGATTATGAAAATGCATGAACTAAAAAAATTGTAAAGCTTTGCATCTATCAAGTACATAAATGTAAATACATTAAAATATAATTTAAGAATCCAAATGATCATAAATTGCATTCTTAAATTATTTTACATTCTTTGTAACATTAAAGAATTTAGTCTTTAGTTTGAATTAATTGAAAATTGTAAACAAATCAGTAATGAGTCCGATCTTGGCATTGTTTTCCAGCAAAAAAAAATAAAAATAAAAATAAAGAATTATATATTTCAAAAATAAATAAATAAATACATAAATAAATTTTATATATATATATATATATATATATATATATATATATATATATATATATATATATATATATATATATATATATAATTTTTTTTTTCCCACAAAATAAAATTTTTCCAAAAATAATTATCATATAAATGAGAACAGAGGAAACAAAAGTTTCAAAATAAAGTTACAAAATAAAAAAGTTGCTGAAATAATTCACCTATCAATGAGACCAAAAGGGGAAAAAGATAAATAAAAAACTAAAAAAGTTGCTAAAATATGCCTGAGAAAAAGTGAGACCAGAGAAAAAAAAAGTGAAAGAAAAAATTACAAATCATTACAAATACTCAAATTCGTAGAACCAGAGGAAAAAAAAAAAACAGTCACAGAATAAAAAAAGCATCCTTATTGTAGGGATGCACCGAATGTTCGGCAACCAAAATTATTCGGCCGAAATTAGCAAAACAAAAACAAACAAAAAAAAAGCTCTTTCGGTGTTATAAGCAAAAAGACTGAATAAATTGTACCAAACAATGACGTGATGCGATCAAATAGAGGTGCGCACTAATGCGGCAAACATGTCGGCAGTGTGGAAGCATTTAAAAGACGCAAAAATCATTACAAGAACCAACAGCGTGAGACTGTTTAGTACTGCATCACGTCTTCGATGAGCAGAGGAAGGGTGGTTGTTGATGGTTACTGTATGATGACTGAAATCGCGAAATGGCCATAAACAATTAGTAAACTGAAGAACGTTATGTATTCTAATACACGCACAAATTGCATGTTTTCAAACAGAGCTGCACGAGATTGTTAACCAGGGTTCAAAGTCCAAAGCGCGAGGAAAATCTGCGCTGAAACAGTGTTACTCGTCAGTTGCTCAGTCACATTTTTATGATTTTTACAAGGCACGTGACAGTGTGATACGTGTGACAAACATCTTCCCAAATTTGTAATGAGAATAATTTATAAATCTGCTGTTGTCAAAAAGAAGCATTGAGGTCTTCCTGCAGGTTTCCGACAAAATAAAAGCTGAGAAAAAACAAGAACTCCACCAACATTGATAAATGTTAGTATGGTAATTTTACTGTTGTTCAGTAAAATAAAATAAAAAAAGTAAGACTATACATTTATTATAACATTCACACATAGCGTTCAAATTGGGATCTGTAATATTTTCTAATGTTTTAAAATATTTCTCTTCTGCTCAGCAAGGCTGCATTTATTTTTACAGTAAAAAATATATGCCTGATTAAAGAAGGGGGTCTCAAAAATGGCCAAAAATATTATTTTAGTAACTTATTCATTTTAAGTTAAATTGTGCTTTGTTGGTATAATGTCTACTAGAATGTTAAAAAATGTTCAGTGTTAAGTAAATATTTTTAAATTGTTGTTTTGTAATTTATTTTTTCTTTGAAATGCAAGACAAAACAGTAAAAAGCACATTTTGGCTATTTAATTTATGCAATGGTGAAAAACCACGGAAAACCATGTTCTGTATTCAGTCTTCGGCCCAATGTTTCATTTTGTTCGGTTTCTGTCAAGAATTTTCATTTTGGTGCATCTCTACCTTATGGTAGACCTTTTTTTTTTTTTTTTTTTTTTTGATTTATTTTTGGCATTTTTGCCTTTTATTTGATAGGACAGTAGGTAGACAGGAAACGGGGGGGGGGGGGGAGACGGGATGCCCAAAGCGCAACGGCGCTACATGTCGACGCGCTGCCCACAAGGCTATCAGCGCTGACACCTTATTGTAGACCTTAAACTCAAAGTAACATACACTGAATTAGGTGTAGAAATAGGCTACTTTTTAATCATAAATTGCTAGTAAATATCACAAATAATTGCAAAGAATCAACAAACAATACCGAATTAAATGTGAAATTTTAAGTAGAGAGACTATTTTCTTAAAATCGTATTTTCTTGTAAAGCACTCTGGTAACATTTTACAATAAGGTTCATTAGTAAACATGAACTAAGAATGAACAATACTTTACAGCATTTAATAATCTTAGTTCATATTAATTTCAGCATTTACTAATGCATTATTAAAATAGCAAGTTGTGTTTGTTAACAGTGGTTAATGCTCTGTGAACGAACGACTGTATTACTATTTTCATTAACTAACATTAAAAAAGATTAATAATAGAGTAATAAATGTATTGTTTGTTGTTCATTCATGTTAGTTAAAACATTACCTAATGCTAACAAATGACACCTTATTGTAAAGTGTTACCAGCATACTTAAATCATTTTTGTTTTGAAAAATAATTTTTTAGTGTACATATGTTGAAGTAACATACTTGCCACAAGATATCTGTATGCCTGTTGTATATCATTAAAAAGCTGTATTTAATTTAATGGCATGATGGTTTAATAATCACTATTGGTTTTCAAAGCTTTGAGCGGTTGTGCCGTTCTATTTTTAGCAAAATGCTGGCAAAATCTCCAAATAGAAACCCGAAATGCTAAAAATGGAATTCATAATCTGTTGCTATTTTTATCAACTGCACGTGTGCGTGTTTGTTTGTGTATCTATGTAAGAAAAGGCAGAAAAAAGAAGGGCGAGAGGAAGGAAGAGAGAGAGAGAGCGCTGCTGTACATCAGTGAATGTTTATTCCCTGTAAGCACTTATGAGAGTCTGATATGTATAACCACACACACACACACAGGCTCTTTCTGCGCCTCACCTTCTCTTTCTGACCTTCCTTTGTTTACGCGCATTGCTGGGATACTCCCTTTGATTCGGCGGCGCGCACACACACGTGACGCCCTCCACCAGTGAGTGCTCTGCAGTGCTGTGCTATAAATAGCTACTGCTTGCCCCGGCTGCGCTGTTCCTTTACATAAGCACTGGCGGAGGGAGGAGGGGGACAGACAGCCCAACCACAATCTCCATACAGCCGGGCCTGCAGAACGAACACCACACACAACTGGGATCTCTCTCTTTCTCTCTCTTTCTCTCGCTCGCTCGGACTGCTGCTTTCACCGTTTCCGTAGAAGTGTCCTCTATCACAACGGCACCATCTCGGTCTCACCGACCCACTTCCATCGACATGTAATCTGTTTTCTTTGAGCCTCAAAATAGACGTGCGATAGATAATAGAAATGAATACAGACAGATGTCACAAAATCACGCAATCATGTAATGATCTCACAGGCCAAAGGACAGTCAAGATGCATTGACATAAAATAGCTGCATAAAACCCTCTAACAACATATTGTACAAAAGTACAGTAGCGTCGTATTGTAAATATAGTTTTGTTATGAATAGCACTTATGAATTCTCTTTCTAATCTTATAAAAATAATATATATTATATATACACACACACACGCACGCACACAAATATATACATTTCTAAGACAATATTTAGTCTCAGTAATGTCAGGTCTGTTTAAATAAAAGTAAATATCAAGTATGTTTACATAAAATAAAACAAACAAAAAAAGAGTTTCCCATCTTTTTTGTTATGTTTTGATGTCTGATTTCACTTTAAAAATGAAAATCTTAAATGCATAAATAAATGTGAATATAAAAGAAAGAAAAAAAATTAAGAATGCAACTGTTTGCAATTCTAATTTATGAAATTTATACTTTCTGTAACATTAAACAATGTAGCTTTTACTTTAATCTGAATTCATGGAAAATTATAAACAAATCGGTAATGAGCAAAATGTCATTATTTTACATCAAAAGCATTTTTTACGAATTCATAATTGTCAAAGTTACAAATACTCATATTTACATATAACATTGCTTTTTTTGTTAAAAGAAACTGCAAATGATTTGAAAAATTTGTAGAGCTTTAGTCTGAACACTGCATGGCATGTTACAAGCTTTAAAAATGGTTTAGTAAAAAAATAGATATTAATTGTTTATAAATATTATTATTACTATATAAATAAACATCCCTAAATATCATTATTCTGTTCATTTAGTGAAATAGTATGGAAAACATGCCTTTATTATTTTTAACAACATTTTATAGTTTTTTTCCCTAAGGCTGTACTTTAAGTTATTTTAAAGTAAATATAAATGTACTGGATTACTGGTGTTTGCTAAAGGCGGCATAACTATTATTATTGCTCATGCTTAGGGTTAGTGTTTTGAACAAAACTTTAACCCCAAGTATTAAACTTTAGCACATAACTTGTCCTGCAACATTAGTGCTGTATGAATGACCTCCAATTATGTGGTTTGTTGAGGAGAGGTGTGCTATTACTTTTCCAGGCATTTAATTAACACTTGGGCAGACAAAATACAGGTGCAAAAATATTGAAAATACAGGTGCAAAACACTGACTTACACTGAAGGACATACACAAGAAATACCTAGAAATCATAGACTTGAGGGTGGTTTCTCTCAATCCAGTTCAGCAAGCAACCAATCAGAACACTCGGGCAAATAGCAACTGCACAGAAGCAAACTTTAAACTACTCAAAACAACTTAAACAACTGCAAAGCTCTGGCTGCATGATTTTGGGGAAAAAAATCTTTTGATTTTTCGGATAATAAATAAATAAATAAATATTCCAAGTTTGCTGTGCTTGTATGTGGCTGCACAATTTGACCAAAATGTTGTGATTATATATCAACATAATAAATGTAAATATTCATTTAAATTTAAATAACCCTTTTTATTTTTATTAATATTTTCATTAATATTTTTATTTTAAATAATGTTACTACATAAAAATGTCATAATGACTCAGACAAAATAATTTTTAGTACTGTAATCTTTCATTGTAAAATAAACAAATCTAATATTTAAGAAAAATAATAATTGTATTTTACATGACAACTTACTAAATTAACATTACAAAAAAACTACAGATTTTTTTTTCATCAAAAAATAACCTAACCCTAACACTAATATTAACATCTTAATTTCTTAATTTTCAGCACTTTTATTTTGACGGAAAAGAGCAGAAAGCCCTTAAAGCTTCTCTTTTGTTGAACAGTTATGATTACTAGTACTAGAAGATAGTTGGAGCATGTTGTGTTCCCAATGAAAATTAAAGTGACCCAAACTCAGAGCAGATGCAAAAATGGAGTTTGTATGAAGCAGTATTTCCTGCAAATCATCTCTGAGATACTTCAGTAAATCATAACCTTTAACCCTTTTGAGTCATATCGCAATTTCGCTTTTGTTCCGATTAACTGTGCAGCCCTACCCCAAAATCATGTTGAAAGTTGAAACACCACTAACATTTTCTTCCAAAACTATAACTATAACTTTCAAAAAAACAACAACAACAAACTGGATGCAATTAGATTTATCTGAAAACTGTTTCTAAGACCGTCCACCCCTGGATCGACCTGGATCACAGCAAACACATCTGAGCTGACACTGATTTGAAGTTGTATAACAGAGGAATTCTCAGTATTGTAAAAGTCTACCACAAAGAACAAGCCTGTATTGAGAGCAGCTGGGTGTCTGTATGATCCTCCGAGTATCTCCGGGCCTTTTCTGACTGAGAGACAACAGTCGCCATTATGTGTCAGGCACTGCACTAGCTGGTGATGCTATCTGTGTCCTACAAAGCGGCTGACCAACTCCCATGACCTGACCACCCTCCTCACGCTTTCATACCTGACACACGGCCACTGTTACACAGGAGAAACACCAGCACTGGCCTAAAAATGCCACCAGTGGACATAAAAACAATCTACAATCTCTCTTACACAAGGCATTAAGAGCCGGGGAGTGAAAACTTTTTGAATTTGAAGATCAAGGTAAATTGTACTTAATTTGTCTTCCGGGAAACATACAAGTATCTTCTGTTGCTTCCGAAGGGCAGTACTAAATGGAAAAAAAAAAAAATTATATTTCAACAAAATAAGAAAAATTTGGACATCATCCTGTTCAAAAGTTTTCACCCCCCGGCTCTATGCATCATGTTTCCTTCTGGAGCATTAGTGAATGTTTGAACCTTTTTTTAATAGTTGTGTTTGAGTCCCTCAATTGTCCTCAGTGTGAAAAGATGGATCTCAAAATCATACAGTCACTGCTGGAAAGGGTTCAAATATGCAAAAGATGCTGGAAAACTGAAGAATCTGCAGGACATGGAGGATTTTTCTGAAGAACAGTGCTCAGTTTAACTGTTCAGAACAAACAAGGGACTCATGAACAAACATCACAAAATTAAAAAAAAACAGTCGTGGATCATCCAGGTAACCACACACAGTATTAAGAACCAAGGGTTCCCAAACTTTGAAAGGGGGTTATTTTAATAATTTCAGCTATTATTTTGTCTTGTGGACTATATGTAAACATCTTTTATGTAAAATACATATATATAAAATATGTTTTTAGTGGGCTGCCTGAATGTCTTAAGGAAGCCCTGAATAAACAGGTTGGTTTCGTGTTCAACTGAGCCTGATCAGGCATGTTCCTTCTAGGGATGTGATAAAACTACATATTTTCAAAACAGATTAGCTGCTCGGTTGCCTGAACCTAACTGGTTTCAGGTTTACCCGACCCCGATTTACAGATGCAACTTTTCCGAGAAGGTTTTACAGTGCACACCGTCAAACATCTGAAGCACAGTGGCTTCAAACAAAGGTTTTTTAAAACTAGTCTGCCTTACTAATCAACTAGGCAGTTGTTGGATAACTAATCCAAATCAATGTCACAATAAACACCTATATTACTGACAAGCTACGCAATATCACGTTCACTATCGCATGCGATGCATCTGCGATTTTGAGCGTGAATTGCGTAGCTTGTCAATGAACTACGGCTCTGTGTATTAAATGCCGCTCCATCTGAAAACAGGTGATAGAGATTTATTTGTAATCACAGAACCGGCTTTAATGATGAGATGCGCATGACTATCGCATGCTATATATCGTGCAGCCCTAATCAAAACTGACAATAAATACTTTCATAAAGTTACAAAAGATTTAGATCGTAAATAAATGATATTCTTTTGAACTTTCTTTTAATTAAAGAATCTTGAAAACAATAATGCATCGCATTTTCCATAAAAATATTAGGCAGCACAACTGTTTTCAGCATAATAAGTAGCAAATCAGCATATTAGAATGATTTCTGAAGGATCATGTGACACGATGCTGAAAATTCAGCCTTGTATCACAGAAATAAATTACATCTTAAAATATATTCATATAGAAACCAGTTATTTTGAATTGTAATAATATTTCACAGTATTAATGCTTTTTTCTGTATTTTGATCAAATAAATGCAGCCTTGACGAACATAAGAGGCTTCTGTAAAAAAAATAAATAAAAAAATATATATACAGGCCCATGCAGGTCCAGCTATGTTTACTGAACATATTCCCTTTAGATTCACACTATAACAGCCGCACGATTAAGCTATTCTGTTCAAAACTCGAATGACTGACCACAACATCTTTCAAAATGGCTACCACCATACAAATAAACAGAACCACTAAACAGTGCAAACAAACATCCAAGCTATTATCATAACTATCAACAAAGGAAGACATTAAGCTTTCGTCTACTTCTTGAATAAAAGACCTTTTTTGGTAGCAGCAACTTAAGCAATAAGCAAAACAAAACCAAAAGTCGCCATCATAATATAGACACCAAGTTAATTGTACGATTAAATTTATACTTACTAATGCGCACAGTCGATTAGTTGATATTCGTTGGAGCGTTCATAACACGCCTTAACGCCATCATCATCCCAGAGCTTCTTCGCATGATCGAAAAACTCCTGTGGAGACAACAAACATCTTTAAAACAATGATTTCTTACAAATGTAGAATGCCAAAATGACTGAATTTCAATTACATTAGCATTCATTTTTCCTCTTCATTTCATTTAAGACATATTTCTTGAACCGATACCACTACAAACTTGCAGCTACATTCATAAAATGTGTTTTGGTTAAAAGCCTTTTGGCTGTTCTGGAAATAGACTGACTGATCACACCGGCCCGCCACTGCTCCGAGCACATCTCATCATGCAAGCATTCAAATGCTAGTTTCCTACTTGTTTGCAACTTTACATAATGTACTGAAATGTGAATTCTTTTTTAGCTTTATTAGCCGTTATAGACATGTACTTTTTAGAACTTATGAACATATCATGTTATTAGAAAAAATTAAATATATTTATTGAACCGCTGTAAAATAGTTTTTAAAAAAGGTACAAAGCTGTCACTGGGACGGTACCCTAAGGTACAAGAGCTAAAATGTACATCCTTTCCTCTAAGTGGAACATATCCAGGATTTCATCACTTGTTCACCAATGGATCCTCAGCAGTGAATGGGTGCCGTCAGAATGAGCGTCCAAACAGCTGATAAAAACATCATAATAATCCACAAGTAATCCACACGACTCTTTTAAACCATAACTTCTGGCCAAAATACAGACATACTTTTGTTTAGAACTGTTGTAAATGGTGCTTGATCTGTGCACATTTCTCTTATTATTCATTTGAGACAACTTTTTCCCTGAAGAAAGCAATATTATGGATAGAGGACTCATATTTTAGCTGGAAGCAATGATTTGAAGTTAAACGCATCTTGATGTATTTGTTTATTACAAACATGCAGCTTTTCATTCTCAAGATGTTAAATGCTGGACTGGAGTGGTGTGGATTACTTGGATTATTGTGATGTTTTTATCAGCTGTTTGGACTCTCATTCTGACTGCACCCATTCACTTCAGAGGATCCATTGGTGAGCAAGTGATATAATGCTAAATGATGAATAAACAAACTCATCTAAGGGTGAATACATTTTTAGCAAATTTCCATTTTTGAGTGAATTATTCCTTTAAGATATCACACAAAATACACGTTAGCAGTCAATATCACCTCTTGAACCCACGAGTAAACTACAAATCACTCACTAAATAAGCGTACAAACATTCCAAAATGTATGAATTCATGAGTACAATTAATTAATTAAAGAGAAATCCAAGAGCTGAGAAAAGATCTGTGGTCTAAAACCGTCTAATTATATATCTACATTTCAGCTGAAACCACATTGTCTGAAAATGACAGTTTAAAAAAAAACAAAGCCAACATTTGTGCAACCAAAAGTCAAAAGTTTTCTGAAAAGGTGTTAAATGTGCTAGAATACCACAACATAAAAAAAAAAATAACTGACCCCATCGCACACTGTTTGATACTAAAAACAAAACTCAAGCACAGCAGAAACATATGCTAAGCTAAAAGACAGAATCAGAACGACAGGGAGAGAACTTCTACAGTTTATAATTAGTGTCAGTTTCAGTTTGATTCAGCCAGATCAGATGGAATTCTACAAATTTCACTGAAAATTCCCCAAGACAACCCAATTCCAACGTTTTCACTTGATACCTTGAAACAAGCAAAGCTGAGAAAACGACATTGACAATTTTTCCATGACTTCGGTGTTTTCTAATGACTGACACAAATATCAGGTTCAGTAAACCTATGCCAACCTGCGACTAAAACACACAGCTACTTCAAGAAACACAAAATGTCTAAATTACACTTAAATTTCACTCACTGACAAGTGCAAAAAGACTATATTTGTATCTTTGTCCTGAATTACACTCAGTCAACTGACAACTAAACTAATTGATGCAAATGCATTTAATGTGAAAACCTTCTCTGTCCCGTGGGTTAGTCAAGGTCTCCTGAATTAGTCAATCTGGAAATTAAATTCTACATATGAACCCAAAATATCCCTCACAAATCTGTAATTTAACATAACCTAATGTGCTAGCAAACCACAGATGCAACAACAATGCATGACAAAGTGCAAACAGAACGTAAGCTATCATAGCAACATGCTAACTGTATTATTGCATAGTTTCAAGAAATTTTTTTTTTTTAAAATAGAATAGTTTAACTACTGCCTAAAATGTATAAATATACACTAAACACTAAGGCCTGGTTTCACAGACAGGGCTTAGCTTAAGCCAGGACTAGGCCTTAGCTAAATTAAGATATTTCAGCAGCTTTTATAAAAATGCCTTAGAAGAAAATGTTACAGGTGTGCGTCTTGAGACAGATCAATGGCACTGACGTATTTTAAGATATGTCAGAACAAGATATTTTTAGCTGAGACAGCTCAAACATGCATTTTAGTCTGAGACTAGCCTTAAGCCTTGTCTGTGAAACCGGGGGTAAATGTTAAAAATGAAAACACATCTACATGATAATGGAGCATGTCTGTAAATGAATTTTTAAAAGTTTTAGCCGTTTGCTAGAAATGCTAGAACTTTATCCCAACTGCTGACAAAATTAAGATCTAATTTTTATCCTAACTGTTAAAAATTATAATATTTACCACCCATTTAAATGGCAAACTCAAACAGCAACAAAGCAGCCAGTATCTGTAACTTTTGTCAGTAACATAATCAAACTTCCAGCTAGTAGCAGGAACTTCACCTCAAGTACGTGATTTAAAAAAGATCATGCAAACTGGTATTTTCATAAATCAAAAGACTCATACAAAACCTCTCGGTATAGCGGTTCAAAAACCTCAGAACATTTACACAAATTCAAATGGCATTCAAAGCATCCTGGGTAAATTATGAAAATGAGGCTCCTTACCTGTGTGTAATCAAAGTCAGAGAGCGGCGCTATGCTTTTGATATAGTCGATCCTAAACTGGTCCTCTGGATTAGCGAGTGGGACGGGTGGTATTAAAGTGCTCATTGCAGACACTATGGTCTAGAAATAAAAACCAAAGAGTTATGAGCCGTGAGACAGAGATAAGATCTAGAAAACAACTTCTTGAAACTAAATCAGGAATGAGAGAGGCTCACTCACCACGATGGCGTCCTTCACATTTTTGCGAATGTCTTGAATTTTCTGTTTCTTTTCCCTGTATGTGAAAACATTTAAATTTGATCAAAAGACAGAAAAATTGAAAAAAATAAAAATAAAACCAAAGACTGAATTTCAAATCTCCAACTACTAGTTCTAGGAATAGTTAAATTACGATTTTGTCATTATTTAAATCACCCTCATGTCATTCCAAAGTTTTTTTCTGTGGAACACAAAATGAGATATTTCAGAGAATCTTCATTCAGCTCTTTTCCATACGGTGACAGCTAAAAAAAAAAAAAAAAAAAACACCATAAAAACTATATATATATTATACATTCAAAGCCAAACGCCTGTGTATCGCAACCAAACTTGACAAGTCATGAAATTGAGAATGAAATTTGAGAGCTAAAGTGAACGGAAAGGCCTTAAGTAACAAACGATTTGAATTTCAGTCTCTTCCTGGCGCAAAACCTAAGACATATGAACTACTGTTATGTTTCTTTTTGTTATCAAGTAGCTGGACACAGCTCTACAGAATTTCTAATGAAGTTGTGTCATTTAGACATGCTATTACAATTATCATCAGGATGCAAAAACTGTTTTAAAGAAACTTTAACACCCAGAGGCCTGATGAACATTTGGTCTAGGATTCTCACTCGTGCTTTACTTACAGATACAGATTCTGTAGGAACATATAAGAGTGATGTTGCAGTGAGGCACTAGCTGATAGCATGTAGTGCTACATCACTATCTGCTTCAGCATGTTTGAGGGTTTCCTTCGCCATGCCGAGGCTGAAGACAGGGCCCAACACTCACATAACGCCCTTCCATGCACATACATGACATCAGTCCAGTAAACAGGTACTCACTCCGCATTAAACCCGTTGACGTGAAGAATTCTCATCTGCTTCACGATAGTGCTTTTCCCCGATTCCCCAGCACCTAGGAAAGCAAACACAGCCGCGTGAATACATGCAAAGTCTCTCAGATACTTCAGATATCACGGTGTGTGTTCTTCATATGCACAATCCGACATGCAGATTGAGCTGTCAAACACGGTGCGTTTGAAAACACAGCCTCGTATGGGTCTCGTATGTCGGATATAACGCCTCAAGTCTCCGCTTACCCAACAACAACAGTCGATGTGTGGCTTTATAAGCCTGTCTCTCTTTTTGCAACTGTTTCTCTATTTTCTTGTTGGCCTCTCGCTGTGCTTTCTCGTCGATGCGCTGGTCTTCGGTTTTACTGCTCCCCAAACACCCCATCTTACTCCCTCGAAGCCAATCTGCGCGCTGCCCTTATGAAAGATCAATCCAATTCCGATTCCAAAGAGAGAAAATGATCCACAACAGACAGAAAAAAAGGTCGCCGGGAAGGGTTTTGGTTCTCCTCCCTGTTATAACGTCTCAAGCAGCCCGGGCGTCATTCAGGCGACGGGACTGATGAAATTGATCACATATCGATCGGTAAGGTGGGATATGAACTTGCATCTGGATCCGGGGGTCTCTGTGAGCCCCTGCCAGGCGCTCTTCCCTTCTCTTCTGTTCTCTCGCCCTCTCTGTATTTTTCTATGTGATATTCTCTGCCTGTATCTCTGCTGTAGTCTGTAACTCAGCACTGCCTCTGTCTGTCACACCTGGTAATGGCGGTTAAGAACCAGGAAAACTGTTACAAAGTATCGCTGACTGGTGGAACACTGTAACCAACGAGATCGTAAATAGAACGTTTCGACGTAACAACGTGAGTAAAGAATGATACAATGTAATGTGTAGCGAATGTGACATTGTAGCAGCTGTACGGCTGGGTCTCAAAGTCTGTCACGTTTTATACTCGAAAAAAGGCCCATCTTAAACCGGTCTAAGCTGGTTTTGCAGGTGTTAAACGGTTTAGGGTCTCCCAGCCTGACAAACTGAAAGTTCTCCCTCTAAGGCCAACCTGACTACTCACTAAACCGCGAGCTCTGTTCTGTTATTATACCGATTATTGTAGCGCACAGGAAATTTAATTATGATGTCTGGCTAAAACCAGACTTTCTCACTTTTACTAGCCACAATTATTATTTTTGAGTTATTATACAACTCCTTTTAATCCAGTGGTACAGCCAGACCATAAAGGGACTGAATTCACCACCGATTTGATGAGTTTCACCACATAAATGAATAATATAAGGGAAACCAACAGTGGCTTCAACAAGAAAGCCTGGTTGATCTAGAAACCATCAATATTCATAACCTTTTTTCATAATGTTAATTATTTGGCCAGATTGTATCAGACTTTAATATTTCATCAAATCATCATATATTTCAACAAGCGATTTCTTGAAAAATTGCAGTTCTCCTATTTTATACTTAAGAACACATATGACTTTCACTTCTCATAAAACGTCTATTAAAAGCTTTTAAATTCATGTGAACTGACGTGACTTTTGTTAAATCATTAAGCAATTGTGGGAAACCATGAAATATGCACCATGCTTGCAAATACATTTAAACATGAATTAAAATTATGAAGAAAAATGTAAAAGCATCTTTGCAAGCACATCAACTCTTACACTGAGATATGCAAGGTGAAAAAAATACAAAAGAAAATGTTTCTTAGTGGCTCAAATGGGTATTAAGAGTCTAGAAAACAGAAGCATTTGTGGTTTAGGGATTTTAAATGACATAAAAATTTATAAATTTAATATAACAATATATAAAATACACTTTAGGCCCAACTACTTTAGGTCAGGAAAACAACAAAATCAGACCAACAGTATTTCAACATTGCAGCAGCATCATGTGAAGTATTGTTCATACAGAAACCATTCTGTAGAAGTTTTATTCATTTTTTTTTTAATATTGTGCTCAGTTTGAAGGTCTGAATTAGTGTCTGAATTACTGTTTTCAAACAATAAAACAAAACAGTTCATACCAGACAGCATTATTAGTTTATCTAAGCCCTACTTTAACATTTAAAAAAACGTTATATGGATATATGTTAAACCAATGTCATTCAAAATTCTCTCATAACCAACAAGTATTCAAAAACTACTGCAATTTCTACAGAATATCCATAGGTGCCAATTTGTTTCACTGCGTTAGACTGGATGGAAGAGTTTTTGGCAAAAACGTTGATGCTTGTATTTACTCGAGGATGAAATCTACATGTATGTTTCTGGCCTAAAGCTTTTGAGATGAATCTTTCAAAACAACAGAGCATATTGCATAATGCTACCATTACAATTAGCTAGCCATATGCAGTTAGGGCCACGCTAGAGCCAAAGTACACGTTCAGTAAATGATCAAACCTATTTACAGGGTGACAAAGTTCAGTTTACAGACCACATACACTTCACATTGCAATGCTACAGAAAGGAACAATACCAACTTGTGTGGAAGCATGACGACCTCTTGGTTTTACCCCTAAAGGATTCCCTATATGGTACAACCATAATCAAACTATTCAACACTTATAGAAGGAGCTAAACACCCCTTTTGGCTATTCACGGGTGAGGGAGGCATCCATTACAACAGACAAAGCATGTGCTATATTTTAATATAGGTCACTTAAAATAGGCTATTTTTGAGCTTTCATTAAATATAAGCTACTAGACATGTTATTTAATAATAGCCAATGGGCAAAAATACCTGTTACCGCTATTAAAAGGAAATGATTTCAATGATTAAAATGAAATGATTCACTTTAAGGCTGTGTTATCTACTACTTGATATGCCACATATTTAAGTAGTTACAGTACAACTTGTACAAAGACATTCGCAAGGATGTATCTTTCTTCTGAACTAAAAATAACTCTACCATAAAGCTTCAAGATAACTCAGCTAGATCCTCCATTAAAGTTAATTTATAAGCCACATCTTGGATGACTTCTCTCTTTATAACTCTATTATCAATTTCTAAAAACTGACAACATCTGCAGCCAAGGTTGTTTAATCAGCCTTTATGTAATTTCAATTTCATAACACTACTGTAAAACCAGACTTTCTTAGATTAATACAAGAAAAGAAATATATAAAATTAAAATAGAAAAATATGAATGCATAAAGATCTGAGATGCCATTCTGTGTTTGTCTTTGGCTAACTATGCCAGAGTTCAACTGAGCCATGTGCCAGTATACCGTGCAAATTTGCTCTCTCTTTATTAATAGCTCCAAAATCATTGCTGGATTCTGATTTTGGTCAGATTAGAAGAACAGTTCACCCAAAAATGAATACTGTTGCTTCTGCCGAAAATATGCATCTGTAATTTTTCGGCAGAAGCAACGGTTTAAATTAAAAAGTCTTGATGTATTTGTTGCTTATAAACACACCGCTTTTAGCTTCACAAGACATTAACTCATGGACTGGAGTCGTGTGCATTACTTGTGGATTATTGTGATGTTTTTTTCATCTGTTTGGACTCTCATTCTGACGGCACCCATTCACTGCAGAGGATACAGTTGGTGAGCAAGTGATGTAAATTTCTCCAAATCTGTTCCCATAAAGAAGCAATTTCATCTACATCTAGGATGGCATAATAGTAAGTTATTTTTCAGCAAATGTTAATTTTTTGGGTAAACCATTCCTTTAAGGCCACTGTCTTTCTTTATATCAAGTGCCTTTTGAAATAGCAGCATGAAAAATTATGGAACAACTGTAAATTCCCAGTGTGGATTAAGAAGTCAGCCCATTCATAGTGTTATCAGTAGCAATGGACAATAAAGGAATGAAATCAATTGACAGTAAGTCTAATACCTTTAGTCCTAATGACTCATGCATTTGGAAACACGTATCCACACAAATTGTTTCAGTATACAATCAGCACAGACATCACTTAGCTACATACCAAACTTTACAGTCCAGTACTAAAGACATAACTGGTAAACTGATCTTTAGATAAAGGAAAATGCTTCTGCAGCATTTAAAACAGCTGTATAGAATCAAATTAGGTACTTGTACTTAATATGATACTATTCAGTACGTTTCTGTATAGTGTGTTGTTTAAAATCAAACGTGCATGTGTGTAGTTCAGCAGGCTGTCTAGCTGGTTTCCAGCATTAAACTAAAAGACTATCAGGATATTTGTGTGAGTTGTCAGCATCCCAGAGGTCAAAGTCATAGATTCTTTTACTATGACTTAGTATCTTATCAAAGCATCATGTCCTGGCTGAAAAACTATATGAGCTCAGTTTTATTTTCTGATATCTTGCTCACTTACATCATCACCAGATGCATTAATTATCTATGGAAGGATAATAATATACTTTTTAAAATTATTTTTCAATTTTTCTTTTATGTAAAGGCCCAAAACAACAAATAATACATATAAATAGATAACATAAAATAATGTATGGTTCTTTTTTTTTTTTTTTTTGAAGCCTGAAGATATAGACGTATTATTATAGAAGTATTTTAATGCCTCGAAATACACGTTACAATGCATTATATCTTTATATTTTGTAATAAATAATTGTCAAATCAGTTATTATACATTATCATATACCTATTATACTTTTAATGCATTGCATTTGCAATGCATTAAAGCAAATGGCAAATCTACCTCCAAAAAATAATAAAATAATAACATAATAATGAACTATTAATAATGTACATTGTTTTTAATTTACTGATATTTTTACACATTCACTTTTTCTCCTCAAATCTCATTGTTTTGAAACATTCCACTTTTTCATAATTGATTTTGTCAAAAATTTAATTGTTATTATTACATTTACTTTTATGAAAATATCCGTAGTTCATAATGTTTTATTGTTGTAGTCTAATAATTATTTAGTTATGTGTCAAAAGCAGAAATAAAACCAGAATACTGGTATAAAAATGCAATCATTAAAATAATCGGTATCGGTCATTAAAATGATCATTAATTACTCTCTACAAGTGTATTATGAGTCGTTACGAATGTACTGAGAATATATTAATCTTTCAAGTATATGCTAGCATACATTTTAGCACTGCTATATGACCTCAATGCCCACTTATTTTCAAAACACGACAATAATAAGAAGAAGAAGAGAAGCAACACACAGTAAGCACGGCAGCATCACCCACCTAAGAGCAGCAGCCGATGCGTCTGCTTATATTCCCGTTTGAGTTCCTTCAAGGCCCTGTCAATGTTCTTACTGACTTTCTTGGCCTCCTTCTCGGCCTCCTTTTCCTCCACCACCAGTTTGTCCCAGTTCTTGTGTTTCTGGGCGCTGCTGGGAGTCTGGAGCAGCTGCAGCCTCCTCTTTCCTCCACCTCCTCCTCCGTTCTGGATGAGCGCTCTGTCCGCGTCGCCACGGCGGAGCTCCCCGGCGTCCCCGGCGCGCAAAGGGGAGGTGGATGATGTCTTCCCGCTGTTCCCCCCAGAGTCCTCGTCGCGCTGCCTGGAGCCCCGGACGCACGACGGCATCATCATCATCCCGGGATCCGGAGGCTGGTGATCTGACTCCGAGTTGGCGTTGGAAATGGATCCACTGAGGTCCCCAAACAAGCGGGGACGCAGACTGTAACACAGCCCCATGATGTGGCCAGGCGCTCACTGCTGATCTTTGATCATAAATACACAACAAACGCTCTGTTCCCAGTGATTTAGCGCATCATCACATGAGCTGACAGCACACGGTGCATTTCCCAGCCATGCGTAATCCCAAAATGATGCTCTTGTATTTACAAAATGTCATTTTGTGTTTTCGTACAGTCCAACCTACGCGCAATAGTCGGTGGATCACCTGACATCTGCCTGCGCTGACAGTGCAGGTCCACCTTACCGTAAAGAAACCAAAAGCCCAACCACATAAAACCAGTGGACACATATGGGGTCATCTAGGTGCCTTTTTGCTCATGCATTGGTTGATCAGTGCTTCTAAAGCCCCGTTGAGGGTTCTGGATGGATCGTAGTCTAGACTCTAGACTATTTGAGCATGGAGATTACTTTATACTCCTGGGACCCTACAGACTCACTAATGAGACGTTTAATGAGCACACCTGATGTATTCCGAGTGTGGAACAGCATAATAACAAAAGCGAACCACTAACAATGGCGATTGTAACTTGTAATAAGTTTGATCGTATTATAAAATAATGAAAAAAACATCAAAAACCACCTTAACATTACTGTAAAAATGATTTTTCATATTTACAAGAAAAAAACATTTCAGTCTTTACTGCAAAATTCATTGCATATTTTGATTAAATGGTACTTGCCGCGTTTCAGTTTGAAACATTTTCATTTTAAAGAAACAATTAAACATGAAAGCGTAACTGTACTTTACATTAAACTGGAAAAAAAAACAGAAAACGGCAAGTAAATTTCACAGATAATTAGAAAGAAACGGCAAGTATAATACATTAAACGTGATTTAAAAAAAGACTAAAATAATATTTTCTTGTAAAACATACTTTTTATTTTATTTTTTGTTTTATTTACGACTTCGAAAAAACTTTTTTTTTTTTTTTTTTTTACAATGTATTGTAACGTTTTTGACGGTGGTTACACTCTTGTGATCTGTACGGTGAAAATATGTTTTAATAAAAACGTGTCAAATATGATGCATCTTTACATGCATTAAAAAACAGCCATTTGTGCGTTCTAAAAGTACTGGTTTTATTAAAAGATTTTGGGGCCCTCTATAGGTCGAATTAAATACATCTCAGTCTGTGACTCACAATATGCTGTATTAATAATGTCTTTGGTTATAAAACTTTTAGATAAGTTATAGATCTGTACCTGTTATTACTAAATAATTTTGAGGAATTATGAATTACCCAAGATGGAGGAGAATGTGAACATGATCTGTAATGTGTAAATGCACATAAATTAACACATATTTGAAACTCAAAAAAGGCAATACATTTTATATGCTTTAATTTGTTTATCTTCAGTTATGAAGGCACTTCCATATGACCCCAAATTGAATTTTATTGTCATTTTTATACATCTCGTATAAAATTTCTAATGAAATTATTTCAGTATCTCCTCAGGATCTGCAAATACAGTTTCTGAATGCTGTCATCTTTTCTTCTTTTGTGAATTCTGTAGCACTTTCACACCAATCCTCAGGAACATCAACAAACTGCAAGAGAGACAAAGAACAAAACATAATTCAACAACAAAAATAATGCATCTGTCTATGTTAATGTAAATTATACCTAGAAAACATAAATATTTTATTGTTTGCCCGTATGTGAACATTATGGACATCTGGGAAGTCTTTTGGAACAAAAAAAAAAAAAAAACCTGGAATAAATAAAAAAATATATATAATATATAAATAACCAATAGCTAAAATAAAATATTCCTGCCTCGCTCCTGCCATGAGTCCAGCTGGCATAATCTTCCAAGAACTCAAAAATCTCACTCCCATTAGAGCGGCCAGTGATCCAGAGATGCCTACAAATATAAAAACAAATCACTTTAATGTCACATTTGAGCTTTGTTCATTTTAATAAATTGTATGTACACACATATATATATATATATCTTGTATATAACTTTTAGAAACAGAAACAGTGACTTACCCATTGAAACCCAGATATCTTTGTCATTCTTTGACATCTGATCAGCACCAACAAATGCTGCAGCAACCAGAGAGATAAAACTACCTGCAGCAGGAAGCGGGAACATGAGACATCTGACCATATTAGGAAGTTCCGGTTATACTCTCGGCTACATCTACTCGATTAAAATTTGCTTTAAAATTATATTTTCATTCATTTGAATTCATACTGAAATATTTTAAACGTGTTTTACATATACTAGCTACTCCAAAACGAAACCAGAATACTAAAGACAGTAGTTTGTCGCATGAATGAGATCTTACCTGCTTCAGCATAACCAACAATACCTCCTACCGTTATTAGAGCTGCATAACCATAACCAAACCAGTCCACAGCCGTCTTCACGTTTAACTAAACTAATAAAACAAAAATACCAGTTGGTTGATAGAAGAAAAAAAAAAAAAAAAAAAAAAGCCAAATTATCTCCACTTTTTAACTTCCTGAAACACTCCACTAGCAATTTTCAAAATAAATGTCCACCTGTGCAGGTGAGAACTTTTTTCAGATTTATAGACAAATAAACAAAGTGCTGTTAAATCGATTAAACGCATCCAAAATAAAAGTTTGTTTACATAATAAACGTGCGTGTACTGTGTATATTTACATGTATATATAAATATACACACATACATGTATATTTAAGAAATATATGTACCGGTAATATATATTTAGAATTATAATATAAATCATATATATATATATATATATATATATATATATATATATATATGGATATACATTTATACATGTAAATATTTCCTAAATATATACTGTATGTGTGTGTATTTATTTATACATATACAGGTGCATCTCAATAAATTAGAATGTCGTGGAAAAGTTCATTTATTTCAGTAATTCAACTCTAATTGTGAAACTCGTGTATTAAATAAATTCAATGCACACAGACTGAAGTAGTTTAAGTCTTTGGTTCTTTTAATTGTGATGATTTTGGCTCACATTTAACAAAAACCCACCAATTCACTATCTCAACAAATTAGAATATGGTGACATGCCAATCAACTAATCAACTCAAAACACCTGCAAAGGTTTCCTGAGCCTTCAAAATGGTCTCTCAGTTTGGTTCACTAGGCTACACAATCATGGGGAAGACTGCTGATCTGACAGCTGTCCAGAAGACAATCACTGACACCCTTCACAAGGAGGGTAAGCCACAAACATTCATTTGCCAAAGAAGCTGGCTGCTCACAGAGTGCTGTATCCAAGCATGTTAACAGAAAGTTGAGTGGAAGGAAAAAGTGTGGAAGAAAAAGATGCACAACCAACTGAGAGAACCGCAGCCTTATGAGGATTGTCAAGCAAAATCGATTCAAGAATTTGGGTGAACTTCACAAGGAATGGACTGAGACTGGGGTCAAGGCGTCAAGAGCCACCACACACAGACGTGTCAAGGAATTTGGCTACAGTTGTCATATTCCTCTTGTTAAGCCACTCCTGAACCACAGACAACATCAGAGGCGTCTTACCTGGGCTAAGGAGAAGAAGAACTGGACTGTTGCCCAGTGGTCCAAAGTCCTCTTTTCAGATGAGAGCAAGTTTTGTATTTCATTTGGAAACCAAGGTCCTAGAGTCTGGAGGAAGGGTGGAGAAGCTCATAGGCCAAGTTGCTTGAAGTCCAGTGTTAAGTTTCCACAGTCTGTGATGATTTGGGGTGCAATGTCATCTGCTGGTGTTGGTCCATTGTGTTTTTTGAAAACCAAAGTCACTGCACCCGTTTACCAAGAAATTTTGGAGCACTTCATGCTTCCTTCTGCTGACCAGCTTTTTAAAGATGCTGATTTCATTTTCCAGCAGGATTTGGCACCTGCCCACACTGCCAAAAGCACCAAAAGTTGGTTAAATGACCATGGTGTTGGTGTGCTTGACTGGCCAGCAAACTCACCAGACCTGAACCCCACAGAGAATCTATGGGGTATTGTCAAGAGGAAAATGAGAAACAAAAGACCAAAAAATGCAGATGAGCTGAAGGCCACTGTCAAAGAAACCTGGGCTTCCATACCACCTCAGCAGTGCCACAAACTGATCACCTCCATACCACGCCGAATTGAGGCAGTAATTAAAGCAAAAAGAGCCCCTACCAAGTATTGAGTACATATACAGTAAATGAACATACTTTCCAGAAAGCCAACAATTCACTAAAAATGTTTTTTTTTTTTTATTGGTCTTATGAAGTATTCTAATTTGTTGAGATAGTGAATTGGTGGGTTTTTGTTAAATGTGAGCCAAAATCATCACAATTAAAAGAACCAAAGACTTACTTCAGTCTGTGCATTGAATTTATTTAATACACGAGTTTCACAATTTGAGTTGAATTACTGAAATAAATGAACTTTTCCACGACATTCTAATTTATTGAGATGCACCTGTTAATATACACAGTTGACACACGTATATTATGTAAACAAACTTTTATTTTGGATATGATTAATCGCTTTGACAGCTCTACAACAAATGCAAAAATCCTTTTTTTTTTTTTCCATTCATTTAGCTGGAATTTAAAAGGTGTTGATATCAATAAATGCATTGCAAATCACTCAGCTATATGACAGTAAAGACAGGAAATGTAAATAATAGAACACCACCAATGATTTCAATAAAACAGTTTATTGTACTTTCTGTTTTTTCTTCTTTTTTCCTTGTTTTGTGGAGCTGCTTTCTTCTAGAATCACCTCTTCTCCTGGTAGCCTCACTCTTTTACCTTCGGCTGGCTTCGAGGGCTCCGCAACAGCTGTTTTGAGAACATATATTAATAGGTTTTTCCCTCGAAAACTTGGTGTCTGGAAACTATTTCAACTCTTAACAAGTAATAATGGTTACTGCTCTAATTCAAATCACAAAGTACTCTGGATTTTTTTTGGACATACTCTTAAAGGGATAGTTCACCCAAAAATGAAAATTCATTGAAAAGTCATCATTTACTCACCCTCAGTTTGTTCTAAACCTGTAAAAGTTTCTTTCTTCTGTTGATCACAAAAGATAATGTTTTGAAGAATGTTGGTAACCAGACAGCTGCCAGTAGCCACTGACTTCCATAGAATGGAAAATAATACTATGACAGTCAATGGCTACCAGCAACTGTTTGGTTACCCGCATTCTTCAAAATATCTTCTTTTGTGCTCAACAGAAAAAACTCATACAGGTTTGGAATGAATTGACGGTGAGTAAATAATGACTTTTCAATAAATTTTCATTTTTGGGTGAACTATCCCTTTAAGGTGAGATCATATTAATGAAATTTCAGCTATAGGTCTATAGTCTATTGTCAAGCTCACACAGAAGTCGCTTTCAAACAAAGCAGCTTTCAAAAAATTGGTGTGACCAACTTGAACCCAATGCAAAATCTTGAAATTCCTACTAGGATGGATTCCTATTGAAACAACTGGATTTCACCTGTGAAAATGCGCAGAAATACTGATAAATGTAACCGCACCTTTAGAAGTTTCACGCTGGGCAGATTGATCTGCAGTCGTCTCTTTCACTTCACCAGGTTTCCAAATGGAAAGGCAGGTGAGTCTGGCAGTGGTGTTCACCTGGCCAAGCAGGGAAGGAGTCTCCAGGTTCTGTATGAGGAAAGAGAGAGCATAAAATACTGATCAACCAAAATAATACCACCAGGCCAAAAATATTTTTTATGTATAAAATGGTTCAGCTCACGGCTAAAAAAAAAAAACAAAAAAAAAACCCTCGTGTCTGTTATATTTACAAGCAAGGAAGATACACAATACCTCAAGATTTAGCTTCCACAACTTAATGAATCCATCATTTGATGCCGTAACAAGGACACAAATATCATCCTTCATGAAGCTCTCAATGGCTTTTACTCTGGGAAAAAAACATTAAATGAGCACAGCAATGACAAATACAGCAGATCTCACTCATTTTACAAATGCATTCTGAGAATTTCAATGCACTAGAACGATTTGGATAACAGGACAGCTCACTGGGACTGAGATGCACCCTTAATGAAAGGTTAAAAAGTGGCGGTCATACCTGTTCTCATGTGCTTCAAACTCGCAGACACACTTCTGTGAGGGCACGTCATAGATACGCACACTCTCATCATCTCCTCCCACAGCCAAGAGTGTGTTCTTGAGGAGACATTGAGAAAAGAGACTGGAATAAGACTTCTTTTCAGTATAATAAATTGATCATGTTACATTTGACAAACCAAGGAAGCAAAATTTCAATTGCAAACTACAACTGATTGAATAGACATATTTCATCTGTTCTCTTGCAACACTGATAAGACTGTTCACCTTCAGAAACTTCAGACATGAAATCCTTTTTGTAAATGCAATGGTTCCAATAATTGTGGCAGATTTCAAAATGTAAATGTCCACTTGATTATTCGCAACCACTGCATACTGATCTCCGTCTGGTGACCACAAGACGATCTCTGCATCTACAAAACATTATTACACACTGCTCATCTTACATGCAAGAAATTTTTTTTATTTTTTTTTATTGAGCTTTGATTTAACTGAAAAGCTTGACTTTCTCAATATAATACAATAATTCTAGAAAATAATTTATAAAAGAAGGAAAAACAAAGAAAATTCAGAATCAGAAAGTACAGACTCTGTTTGATATTCTTGATGAAAGCTGAACGTCCTTCAATAAGATTCCATGTTCTGCAATAAGAGCAGTTAAATTTGTCATCAAAACTATTGTTTTTGTTGAACAACAAACAAAACCAAGCCCAATGATATTTATTACCAATCACTAACACTAAAATTAATTAAAACAGATTCACAGCTTAAAGGGATAGTTCACCTAAAAATGAAAATTTGATGTTCATCTGCTTAACCCCAGGGCATCCAAGATGTAGGTGACTTTGTTTCTTCAGTAGAACACAAAGAAAATTTTTGCAGTCTTGTCAGTCATATAATGGCAGTCAATGGGACCCACAGCTTTGAGAGTCAAAAAAACATACACAGACAAAACCAAATTAGACCCTGCGGCTCCTGACGATACACTGAGGTCTTAAGAAACGAAACAATCAGTCTGTGCAAGAAACTGAACAGTATTTATATCATTTTTTACCTCTGATCCACCGCAATGTCCAACTGTCCTGAGCGCGTTCACACAACAGCCAGCGCGTGACGCGTCAACATGCTCTGGCATAGTAGACGCATGTGCAGAAGCCATCTGTCACGCGTATACGTCACTCATTGTTTAGATCGCTTCCGCACATGTGCGCGTCACACGCTGGCTGTTGTGTGAACGAGCTCAGGACAGTTGGATATTGCGGTGGATCAGAGGTAAAAAATGATATAAATACTGTTCAGTTTCTTGCACAGACCGATTGTTTCGTGTCTTAAGACCTCAATGTATCGTCACGAGCTGCAGGGTTTAATTTGGTTTTGTCGGTGTATGTTTTTTTTTTTCTCTCAAAGCCGTGGGTACCATTGACTTACATTATATGAATGACAGACCACAACGGTTATAAGTTAAAAATATTTGTTTGTGTTCTACTGAAGAAACAAAGTCACCTACATCTTGGATGCCCTGGGGGTAAGCAGATAAACATCAAATGTTCATTTTTGGTTGTGAACTATCCCTTTAACAATCTGACCAGAATTTTTGATATTCATATTAACATGAAAACATATGTGTACTTGCCGCAGAGTTTTGTCTGTTCCGACAGAGAGAGCGAGTTTTCCAGAAGGGTGTACGGACAGTGAAGAAACATGACCCCTAAACAAATAAAACCCAAACTAATAAACACTTGTGGTCAGTATGATTTTTAAGGTTTTTGCACGTCTTAACATTGCTGCATTTATTATAAAAATACAGTAATATTGTGAAATAATATCACAATCCAAAAGAACTGTTTTGTATTTGAATATATTTTTTAATATGTAATTTACTCCTGTGATCAAAGCTGAATTTTCAGCATCATTACTCCAGTCTTCAGTGTCACATGATCCGTCAGAAATCACTCTAATATGCTGATTTGCTGCTCAAGAAACATTTATTGTTATTATCAATGTTAAAAACCGTGATATATTTTTTCAGGATTCTTTGATGAATAAAATGTCCAAAATAACAGCATTTGTTTGAAACAGAATTCTTGTGTAACATTATAAATGTCTTTTCTGTCATTTTGATCAATTTAATACATCCTCGCTAAATAAAACCACCAGAGGCGGACAGTAACTAAGTACATTTACTTGAGTATTGTACTTAAGTACACTTTTTGAGTATCTGTACTTTACTTGAGTATTATTTTTTTCTGGAAACTTATGACTTTAACTTCACTACATTCGAAAGACAAATATTGTTCTTTTCACTCCACTAAAATTCTATCAAGTTCCTCGAAGTAGAAAGTCATTACTATGTAGCTGCTTTGAAAGTCAGTGGGTGATTTTTTTTCTTCTCCAAAACGTGACTTTCTTTTTTTTCAGACAGTTTATCAGTAATCACTCTTGTAGGGCTACATGAAGTGATTTCCCAGCTTTTTTAACACTGACCAGTTGCAAATGTGATATCTATTTACAACAATTCAATAATAAAAAGTTAATAATGTGGCATATATTAGGCACAATATTGTCTGATTTTGCTAAACTGTGTATGTGAAAATATTACCTATAAAGCCACAGAAGAACTGTTGTGTGTCTCCTAATAAAACACAATAGGTGTTGGACTTGAAGCAGCACTGCACAGACCGTTCTGTGTGTGACATCAAAGTACCGCTAGAGCGATTAGACAGCATTTTTGAAATTTTTGTTTCGATGTCGTCTTGCTGTTTTGCTTTTTTGTTAAAGCAGTGTTGCTGTTGTAAAGTTATACAGCTACAGTTGTGTTGCTGGGTTTTAAAGCAGGTTTGATTTTTTCCCCTTCCTTATTCTGTATTTGCAGGATTTCACTGTCCACTCTGTTCAAATGCGGATGAATGGCTACACATAGATGTGTGCACACTGTCAGAGCTGTGTGAGATCAATACCATCCTGCTTTTGTGGGGGTGGGTAGGGGTGTTAAATAATAATATATATTTTTTTTTTGTTTAGTTTTTTTCCCCATAGGTTTTTAACATTCTAAAAGCTCTTTATTCCAAAGATACTACAAGCTAGTCAGTGTATTCAGTAGGTGTAATGTATTGTAAGTTGCTTCAGAGGTATTGCAAGTATTACATACAACAATAATAAAACAGTGCATTGACATAAAAAAGGAAATTTACTTTTGGTACTTAAGTACTTTCACTTAAGTAAAAATCTGTCTTTACAACTTTTACTTGTAATGGAGTAATATTTGACCAGCAGTATCTGTACTTTCACTCAAGTAATGGAGTACTTTATCTGCCTCTGAAAACCACTAATTGGATAGTAGCATATTTTGTGTGTATTTCAGATAACTTACTTATGAGCTTTGATGGATTTTAAACATTCCCATTTTTTGGTGCTCCACACACAGATGAGCCCATCCTGTCCTCCGCTGAGTAAATGGGACGTGCCGTAAAACTCCAGACACGAGATAGTACCTGCCGAGAATGTGAGCTTACAATTTATATGCTTTATTACACAGTATATGACAACACATGAAACTGAAATGTCAGTGATGCAGAATTGTTGAAGCCAGACTCTCTTTAGTTCCAATCAGAACCCAAAATATCCCTTAAACCAACATAAAATAACGCAAAACTTCCTCACCATCATGATGCAACAAAACCCCATGTTCAGTTTTCTTGCTCATATCATAGAGCTGAATGGTTTCATCTTTGCTTCCAGTGGCGATGAACTGATCACTGGATGAAACTGCAGTCAGTGATGCTGTGTGTGCATGATGGGTAAAGTTGGGCTCAATTGTCCACTCCTAAAATAGACACGAAAATCTTTTTAATTAAGATTATATTTAAAATAAAGTCTAAATTGTTATTAGATTAAGTTATTATAACAATAATAGCCGTTTGTAAAATTATGAAAGTTTAAATATGGACTACTATCAAAATTACAATGCAAATGCAGACTGAAACAAACCAACAGACACAACTGCAGTGTTGAAAAATGATAATTACCTCGTCACCAGGGCACACTCGATATCCAAACACTACCTGCTCATAACAGCCAGCGACCAACTCAACTTGATCCCCCATGACTATAAAGCACGTGTTCTTACAGTTACATACAGCCTTTAGGAGACAGATGACGCGCTGTCCCTCATTAATATGTAATTATGTTAATAAATCTGTTATACGGTATATATTACAAAAAGACTAAAGCCTTTTTAACGTAAATTACTTTTTCTCATGCCCACAACAACGTGTAGACAGACACGTGTGATCGCGTCTTTAACGCCCACCGGAAGCGCGATATTACATAATAAGTGTTCCCAACAAAATAAAAGTCAGAGGTCCAAATTATAGGATTTTTTTTTTTTTTTTTAAGAAAAACAGAGAAAAGGTTTGTACCTGAATCTGCAGCACATTTGAGACCTTGTGCGTTATGCCAAAGATGAAATAAAATGTATATAGATATCATTTAAAATACAAATTCAGCCCATTTTAACGTTCAATATCTTTTGCATTGACTTTTCACTTGTTTTCTACTATAAGGTTAAAAGTAAATTGTATGAGTAACAAATGTAAGCTGTTCTTCACTGTTTGTAAAGAATGATCAAACATCAATTTATAAATTACATAAATCCCTAAAATTATAAAATCAACCCAATCATCTGGCTTCTATAATTTTTCAGCTTCAGAGAACTAAACTGTATTATCTTATAAAAGAACAACTCGAAGTTTTGGCTGGAGTGATTTTAAGCCTTTGTCCTGCTAGTGAAGATAAAGAAAGATCCGTCTGTAGTCATTGCCATGAGTAAATTAATATAATTCAATCAAAATACATATACATACATAAAATCATTCTAAAAAATATTAAAATGAGATGGAATACTATGACCGGGCAAACAATCTGAATTATTACACTATACACTTGTGTTTTAAAAACAAACAAATCATATTCATTCTGCACAGTGTTGTGCAAAACCAACGACTTCTTTGAAATCATCTGCCGTCTATCAATGTCAATGCCATTCATGTAAACCTCTTTAAAATGCACATGGAACACACTGAATCAGGAAAATACTCTCTCTTTGAAAATAGCTGACATGATGTAGGGGTTAAAGGGAGATTTCAATGACAAATTCATATGATGTTTTTCAACCTGAGATTCAAAAGTCGTCGCCTCACGACCGAGGCATTGCTTACAGTAGAAAAGTTCACACATCTTCCTATATGTTCTAGGAAGAAGTACTTACACTGATTTTGCAATTGTGCACTGGACTTCATGGCTTCCACTAAACGGTGAGTCCTAAAATAGGCTGCAACCTAAACCTGAGAGAACAGTTTAGATGTCTTTCACTGAACAATGCATCAGGCATCAGCTACAATGCAGGCTTATTAAAATAAGTCAAACTGGCCGTGAGGGTTAGATATCAGTGTCTAACTTTGAATCCTACACCTCCTGTGCCAATGTTTACCAATTCATACCAAGACTCTGATCAAAAAAAGCCTTTAAAACATCCTAAGGTCGGTTTCTGTTCTCTCACTTCATTTTTGCACTGTTTGGTATAGTGAAAAGTCTTCTAAGTCCAGTCCTCTTCTCAAATGTCAATATTTTAAAACTGAGCTCTATGTCCAGGTCCTGTCAGGTTGAGCGACTGCCGCTTACAAAGTTGTAGACCAAAAACTGAGAGGTTCCACAGTAATGTGTTGCGAAGAGTTTGCCGTCAGGCGTGGGATCGGAGAAGGCAATTTCGTCTTTACTTAGATGAGACCCATAGATGAAATTATTCCTGGAGAAAAAGACGAATAAACATTTAATAACTTAACTAAAGAAAAATGTATTTAATTTAAAATTAATCACATCCATAATAAGTTTTTGTTTACATAATATATGTGCATGTACTGTGTATATTTATTATGTAAATATTTATGTGTATTTACATGTATATTTATATTCATATAATTTATACATAAATATATTTAATATATAAACAACATTTTTCTGAGATACATACATGCATGTGTGTATTTATATACACAGTACACACACATATTATGTAAACAAAAACTTTTATTTTGGATGCGATTAATTGTTTGAAAGCACTAATTATAACACATTACATCTGTGGTTATAATTACTCTTTACTGACAAACTATTTTCCTGTTGACACTGTAAAGCTGCTTTGTCAATTAGTATTGCATAAAATGCTATAAATAAAGGTGACTTGTCTTGACTTACTCATAAAAAACATTCAGGGATGGGCAATATTTCAAATACATGCATTTAAAATACGTATCTGAAATACAAAATACTATTTTGTATTTAAATACCTTTGAAAAAACCAAATGTATTTTGTATTTAAATACATTTAATCTTAGTATTTTTGTATTTTCAAAATACATAAAATACTTTTTGCCAATCAATCTCTTTATTAGACTGCTGATTTCCTGTATCAACTAGCTCAAACCTCAAACATGCCACTTTCATGCATGTGAGCTGCAGCTGTATGACTCCATTTAGAATTGGGTAATGACATTTTCTGGATTCCTGTAAGGAAATAAGGAATAATACTGCCTTCGTGTCCTATCAAAATTTCCTACTTCCAATTTCAGAAGTTCTGATTATAAGCATGTCGCATTCAAGTGCTTTGCTGTTGGAAAGAATAGGAACCGTGGAGGACACCAGGTTTCCTGGGAAAATCTTATTAAAGATATTTAAGATATTTAATTTTGAATAAAACGTAACATCCCATTTGTTGACAACTATATCATCATTCACAGTGCTATCTTTATAGTTAGCTTATTGATGATTCTGGATTTTTAGTCAAATACATGCTGTTTTGCTGTGTATAAACCATACAAAATGCTTGAAATGGTTATTGCACTACTACGTGCATGATTTTATCTTGCTTTTGTGGGAAAAAAAGCATACCTGTCTCAGCAGGTTAAAAAAAAAAAAAAAAAAAAAAAAAAAAAAAAAAAAAAAAAAGAGCACTAGCAAGGGGAACAGCATTAGCACTAGCTTTTTTTTTTTGGTCAGATTTTGGTTTTATCAACTAGCTAGTCAAATGTGTTCATTAAACTTTAATCATTACCAATATATATGTCAGCGATGATATAAAGTGTAAATCGATTGAACTTTTTCTATATCATTTAAATATCGTCGTGGTATGCAAATATATCTTTGGAGCTTTTAGTGGGCAGGAGCTATTGACACATCAGAGCGATAAAGAAACATGGATAAATGAGTAATAAGCAGCTTTCTGTGTGTGTGTACCCCAAGACAAAGATAACTATAATGCTAATAATAAAGATAAAAAAAAAAAAAAAAAACCTTCTAAGGGCATACTCACACTAGGCACAGTTGCCTTGTACTAAAGCCCAAGCGCGATTGTCCTTTTGCTAACAGACAGATATCAGGATTATTCCACAGGCAGCTGAGGTTAATGGTGGAATTTGCAGTTTTACTCACAAACTACAATACCTGTTCATCAATAAGATGAGAACCAGACCCATTATAAATCTAAATGTGCTCGAAATTAAATTAATTGAAAAATGTGATATCCAAGCAGTAATAAAGATTTTTGCTGTCATAATGATAACAATAGCACATACAAAAATAGTAAATGAACTGTTCCAGTCTCCGGCGCGGTTAGCGATCACAATACATGTGTACTGCACCCGAGCCACCTCTTCAAGCGGGCCAGGGCATGGTTAAACGAACCGCACTGGACACGGTACAGAGCAGTCACACTTGTGAAATGAACTGGACTTTGGGGGTCAATCGCACTCAAGCACGGATCAGATCCCCTAGTGTGAGTACATCCTAAATCTAAGTGAATAGCAGATAGCACACCACAACTATAACCATAACAGCACAAAAAATGCTGAATGATAAAAACATTGACAGCCAATCAGAATCATTTCTGCTTTAAAGAGCTTGAGCATTTAAAGTGACAGACGACACAACAGCATTGTATACTTAGAATACACTTATATAGTTATCTTTATAATTATCGTTCTTGGTGTAAACAGGCCTTAATAGTGTTACTTCACTGGATGGCCAATTTCAAATGTATTTTGTGTATTTTCAAAATACAAAATACAGTATTTGTATTTAAATACATTTTCCCACACAGTATTTTGTATTTAAATACATTTTTCCACACAGTATTTTGTACTTTTATTTTAAATACATTTTGATGTATTTGTGCCCATCTTTGAAAACATTCAACCCTTTACCTGAGGCACTCGATCATGCGTGAGGCGATGCCTCTCCGTCTCATCATACTGAACACCCACATGCGACTGATGCCACAGAGCGCTGGCTCAGGTACGGTAGAGCAGCACCAGGCCCTCTGACGCTCGTACATGACCTTCTCTCCTTCTGAACCCTCCGGCACGGACTCCTCTATAACCCTGTATCCCTGCACACAGCAGCCAAACAAAACCATCAGATGTAGAACAGACTAAGACGAACACTACATAAAGACATAGCACCTTACAATGACTTTAATTAGCTGTTAAAAGGCCTCTATATGGAATATGCATGTTTTTCACATTTTCTCTGCTAATTGAAAATCAGTGGATTCCTGATAAATGGGTTTAAATAATGTGAAATATTATAAAATATATTAAATGAGCTTAGAGTACTGCACTCTTATTGGTTTCTAAAAATTATGCATGAATGTATCGAGATAAAATGCCAGATATACACCTATAAACATGCTATTAAACACCTGTATGCTCAGCTGACCTCTTGTATGTGCTCGGCGATAAGACAGCCTACGACTTTCTTATCATTTGAAATGAAGAGGAAGGTTTTGGTCTGTGATGGGACTTTGGTCTCCACTTGCTGGAAGCCCAAGTCATTGTCCACCATTTCTCTGATCTCCTCAACCTTAAATCAAACCAGACAAATATTATAAACAGATATCATATGTATCAGGAAAGCTGTTAGAAATCTTGAAATAGACAGTTTGAGGGCTAGTGAATGGAAGGATATGAGGAAGAGACAAGTACCTTTTTAAGTGCGTACTTCGGATCATCAGGGAGAACAAGAATAATCTTGCCATCGGGATACTCTCCCAGGATTCTCTCCTTCTTCCAGCCCTGGAACAGATATTACAATAATGATTTTGAGACATGGGTATATAGTTATTTTGAGACTGTAACACCTATCCTAAAATGAAAATTAAGCAACACATAACTGTGTTTCTCAAATTTTACACTATATACACAACACACACCATATGTTCATGTGAAGACAAGTTATAATATTTTTCAACTTTACTGTAATGTTGAATGGCTATATTTACTCATTTTATCCCAGAAATGAATGAAAAAATGCCACTGAATAAGTACTTATAATACACCGCCTTTTATGTTGTTTCTACATCAATTTCGAGAGTCACGGGTAAAAATATATTTATTATTACTAATTCCAATGTTAGGGGCAATTTATCACGATAAATTAGAGGAAAATGTGTAATGAATTAGTTAATTTTTTTAAATTTTTTTTTTTTAATTCTACATTAAGAGTTAATATTTTTTTATTTTTTTTTAAACACTGATCTTATAAGAATACATTAAAGAGACAAAACCACTCAAGGCTGTACTTACTGCTGACAGATCTGACTGAAACAACATCTTTATGGTATGGTAAATAACATAATAAGTATGTGGATAGGACGCAACAGTTTCTCTCTTGCCTCACCACATATCTGACAGCGCTGATGAACTGGTTGTGGAAGAGGAGGTGTTGGGATTCGTCCTCTGGGCTGGAAGGAGAGTACAGCATCCCACACACGTTACACGTCACCGCACCAAATGACTTCTGACCAGCATCCTGTAAAGCACAAAAACAGCCTTCACCAAATACTAATGTCTTCTTTTTTAGGTGTAACTGTTTATTCCAAAACAATCTTAAATTTCTGACAAGTATTTGCATTTAGGTCTATAATTTAAAAAAAGCTTCAGAATGAAATACGAGGAAATTATGATTAATTATGATTAATTAATCCAAATGGGGATGGGGATAAATTAACCTGAACAAATACACAAAGGTTGTTAGGACACAACTAGGGATGCACCGATACCACTTTTTCCAGTACTCACCTGATACCGATACTTTTATTTTTGGTACTTGCCGATACCGATATTTTCATTGCATTTGTACATTTTTAAATTATTGGGTACAGAAACCAAGAGTATATACACTCACTGGCCACTTTATTAGGTACACCTTGCTAGTACTGGGTTGGACCTCCTTTTGCCTTCAGAACTGCCTTAATTCTTCGTGGCATAGATTCAACAAGGTGTTGGAAACATTCCTCAGATATTTTGGTCCATATTGACATGATAGCATCACGCAGTTGCTGCAGATTTGTCGGCTGCACATCCATGATGCGAATCTCCCGTTCCACCACATCCCAAAGGTGCTCTATTGGATTGAGATCTGGTGACTGTGGAGGCCATTTGAGTAAAGTGAACTCATTGTCATGTTCAAGAAACCAGTCTGAATTGATTTGAGCTTTGTGACATGGTGCATTATCCTGCTGGAATTAGCCATCAGAAGATGGGTACACTGTAGTCATAAAGGGATGGACATGGTCAGCAACAATACTCAGGTAGGCTGTGGCGTTTAAACGATGCTCAATTGGTACTAAGGGGCCCAAAGTGTGCCAAGAAAATATTCCCCACACCATTACACCACCACCACCAGCCTGAACCGTTGAGACAAGGCAGGATGGATTCATGCTTTCATGTTCTTTACGCCCAAATTCTGACCCTACCATCTGAATGTCGCAGCAGAAATCCAGACTCATCAGACCAGGCAATGTTTTTCCAATCTTGTATTGTCCAATTTTGGTGAGCCTGTGTGAATTGTAGCCTCCGTGTCCTGTTCTTAGCTGACAGGAGCGGCACCCGGTGTGGTCTTCTGCTGCTGTAGCCCATGTGCTTCAGGGTTCCACCTGTTGTGCGTTCAGAGATGGTATTCTGCATACCTTGGTTGTAACAAGTGGTTATTTGAGTTACTGTTGCCTTTCTATCATCTCTAACCAGTCTGCCCATTCTCCTCTGACCTCTGACATCAACAAGGCATTTTCGTCCACACAACTGCCCAGTAGAAAATCCCAGTAGATCAGCAGTTTTTGAAATACTCAGACCAGCCCGTCTGGCACCAACAACCATTCCACGTTCAAAGTCACTTAAATCCCCTTTCTTCCCCATTCTGAAGCTCGGTTTGAACTTCAGCAAGTCATCTTCACCACATCTAGATGCCTAAATGCATTGAGTTACTGCCATGTGATTGGCTGATTAGCAATTTGTGTTACCAAGCAATTGAACAGGTGTACCTAATAAAGTGGCCGGTGAGTGTATAATGTTAGTAGGTTAACTTCAATTATCAAATAGATACAGTCAAACCAAAATTTATTCAGACACCTTCAACATTTCTCACATTATCACGGTTTATTCGCTATAGTTTAGAAAATGGTAATAAAATATGACAAGAACTCAGAGTTAAACTGTGTCAGAACAAATTCAGCTTGATAATGTCAGATAACTTTGATAGAAAGCTATGTAATGGATTACAATCAACCAAAAATTATTCATACAGCTGTTAGTATGACAATATTTACACAACTATCAATACTTTGTCGGGCCACCCCTTAATGACAGCCTGTAGTCTCCTGGGTATGCTGTCAACCAGGTTCATGCAAACCTGAACTTCAATTTTTTCCCAGACTCGGTCTGAATAATTTTTGGTCCCAAATTTGTATCAATTTCACCGGTAGTCCACTGTATGAAGAATTTTTGGGTATAATATGTCACAGTTTACTTTATTTTACTATCCTCACTTACATAAATGAACTATAGTGTCCTACACCCACTAGTAAAAAATATCAAAAATTATATCTGATCTCTGAATAATTTGTGGTTTGACTGTATATGCTTCGGGTTATTTTCACACTTAATTATGCCCATTAAAATGTATTTTACAAGTTTTTGTTACTTTCACTGTTAATTTTTTGACTCTATGGTACATCATCTTTAATTTAATAGCATTAGAGCTTCTCCATTGCAGCGGCTTAGTACTGTAATCACGCGTTTTGCTGTAATAATGCAGGGAACCATTCATTATAAATCTCCTAACTGTGATATTTCAGAAATAGAAGTCACGTTTTTTTCCAACTGAAACGTGCTGCAATTTATATTCCAAAGCCACTCATATAATGCAGAAACACTCATGAAGCAAGCAAAACACGCGTTGCGCGTATTGTACTGGTGCAGAATGAGAGGGACAAGTACAGTACAGCGTAGCGCATTTCACACAGGCTGCAAGTTTCACTTTCACTTTCGTGTATGCTTCAGGTTGAAAATAAATGATGTTTATAGTGAATGCCCCTATAAATTGTCTTGTATTGCCAATTTAGTTTTAATTCAAATAATGCGTGCTAAGTGAGCGAACATCAATAAAGATCACACAACAGAAGTGTGCTCTCTCTCTCTCTCCCTCCCTCCCTACTGTTAAGTAACTTGTGCATTGTTTTACTTGTTTTTGACATATCTGACCGAACTACAAACTTTCCAGTGATGTCTGTGAGAAAGGGACATTCACTCAACAAGCTCGCACATCTGCGCCATCGCGCGCTCAAGCCACTCAGCGTGCTTTGCTTATCAGCTCACGCACATCAGCTACACAGGCATTAATACTGAATGTTTAACATTATATTCATTGCATACATATACTTCGTAGACATCCTTAATCTCTAATAACTCCATTCTGTTGTCTGTTGTCGGTGTTTCTTTGTCAGAATATGGCACTTATCACATGCTGTGTGGTATCGGGGCATTTTAACGAGTACAAGTACGAGTACAGGAGCTCAGTATCGGGCCCGATGCATCCCTAGATATAACTGACTTACATTGACGGACTGTGCTGCTGTACTAGCAGGTTTGGGACTGGTTTTGTCCTCTTTCTTCTGTTCTTCTCCAGGTTCAACACTAGAATTTTCCCTGAAATGATAACAGAAAGTCTTTAAGTCATAGATGTTAAACAGCTTTTCTATAGAATAACTAATAGACTAGAGAATAGAATAGACTCTAATGACATTAATTCTTTTGAGAATATCATTTCAACAACACATTATAAGCTGAAGTGTGTAATTTCTGCTCTAGCATCAACAAATGGAATTGCAAAAATAAAAATAATGAAAGAATAATTACTTTCTCAAAAAGTTGTCCTGAACAAAATGATAGCACCTCAAACTCATGGCACTGGTTGTGTCAGTGTTAACAATGCTCTGATACGCAGATCCACATCATTTATTTTTAAGGCAAATTAAACTAAATAGCTTACTTATAGTTGCATATTAAACTGAGATATGAGAAAGCATTTTGACAAAAAATTGCACTTCAACATGATATTGTGCTTTGTCACAGACCTGAAAGCAAGTTTCTACTTTTCAAATCTTTAATGAAAGTCCTTTGAATTACCGGTCGCTGTTTTCTGTTTGCGTCTTTTGATCAGGTTCTTGCTGGGGAGAGGGTATCGGCTTATTATCTGTGAACACATGCACCAAATTATTTTTAAATTAAAAACTAAATAAATAAATAAATAGGTATGTATTATTACACATACTGCCAAAAATAATTCCTTTAGCATGTGTTTAACACTTTAACACATTCATTATCTGGGTATGATAAGATCCACAAGTGCCGATTATGAAAATAGCTTTGCAAGACAGAGAGAAGTCAGGCTTTTTGTGTTTGATTTAAAAACAAACAAATCAAATACTGTTTACCTGCAGCAGTGGGGACGCATGGCTTTCTCTCCACTGCTGGTTTGGGCTGCACTTTAGCTGATGAAGAGGACTGCTCTGGTTTGACCTGTGAGAATGACACATTTTGTGATCAACTGTAGTGGTTGTTTAGAGTGTAAGCATGAAGACATTTCATAAACAGAATATATATTTAATTCAAATAATGCGTAGAATATATTTTAGACTATGAATTGTAAGTCTGAGAGCTAACAAAAAGAAATAGTACATCCTTCCTCAAAAACCTGTAGAATTTGAGGTATCATTAAGGTATCAATTCATAAATGACGCTGAGCATATTATTTGCTGAGGTTTAATATTCAGGGATGAGGCTCTGTTGTAATCCCTACTTTACAAATTACTCTACCATTCAAAAGTTTGGAGTTGCGTATGATTTTTTTTTTTGAAAGAAGTCTCTTACGCTTACCAAGGCTGCATTTATTTGATCAAAATACAGTAAATATTGTGAAATATTATTATAATTTAAAATCACTGTTGTCTAATTGAATATTTTTTAAAATGTGATTTATTCCTGTGATCAAAGCTGATTTTCAGCATTATTACTCCAGTCTTCAGTGTCACATGATCCTTCAGAAAAAAAATTCTAATATGCTGTTTTGCTGCTCAATAAATATTTTTATTATCAATGTTGAAAACAGTTGTGCTGCTTAATATGTATAAAATAAAATAAAAATAGTATAAACAGATATACATTTTGTTTTTTCAGGATCCTTTGATGAATATAAAGTTCAAAAGAACAGCATTATTTGAAATTAACATCTTTTGTAAAATTATAAGTGTCTTTACTGTCACTTCTGATCAATTTAATGCATTCTAGTTAAATAAACGTATGAATTTCTTTCAAAAAACCTTACTGACCCTAAACCTTTGAACATTGTTTAATGTAAGGCATTTCAAAAGTATTTTTAATGCATCATAACTGATTCATAGTGCATTATAATACACATTTTACTACTTTATATTTATAAAAGTTTGGACAGTATAATTCACTATAACAAATAAACAGTTTTTGGCAATGCATTTTAATGCATTGCACATTTTAAAAGTTTAACTCCTTACTTACTGACCTCAAACTCTTGAACAGTTGTGTATGTGTGTCTGCATGAATGTTTCACCTCATTTTTGGGTGCTGCTGGTTTGCTCGTCTCCTCTTCAAGACCATCGAGCTCAAAGTCATCTGGTGAATACTTGCGTCTGGGAGTGTAGGGTTTATACTCCACCACTGGTTTGGGTTTGGGGCTGGTGATTCCATTAGGCATGGGTGGTGCCTGAGCCGGAAGTGCCCTCCTGGGTTCATTGGAGCCCACTTTGGGCACGCTTTCCGGCACAAGAACCTGTGCGGGGGTGGTGGCCGGGCTGGGCGAGACCGATGGAGCGTCGGTCTCCTCGGAAGAACGAGCCTGACTCGCCTGATCCGACTTCAGCTTCTTAACACGGGTCCAAGTCAACTTATCCCGCTGAAGCTCCACCTGCCTGAGCCTCTGATAGCGGGAGAGTTTCTTCTTCTCCTGGGTCTTGAGCGGCAAAGACACCTGACTGAGGAAAAACCGTTTCTTAGGCGTACCATCCTCAGGCTTGGGATCATCAGTCTCAACACTAGAAGTTTCGGGGGGAGCAGCGTTTTCAGACGCCTCTTTTTCAGTTTCGCAAACCTCCGTAGATTCACTCGCCTCCTGTTGTTGCTCAATATTTTTCTCATCTGAAGTTCCCGGAGCATCGGATGCAATATCATCTGCGATTTCTTCACAGAGAGCAAGGAGGTTGAGCTGTCGCGGTTGGGGTTTCTTAGCGGCAGCCGCCCTTTCTTCAGCTAAAGCCGCTAGACGTGCCTTCGTCCGAGCCTGCGGGTTCATGGCCTGCTTTTTAGGAAGCCCTTGCGAGGAGTCCGTCGCACTTTCCTGGGGCAAAGAAGGCGAAGAAGTGACCTCCTTACACGTCACAGCTTCACCGGTTTGTTTTTTCACCGTTTCCTCGTCCTCCTCCAAATCCTCATAAGTTTCAATCTCCACCACACAATGTTCAATCTCAATATCGTCATCCAGAAATGCTTCTGAATCCGGGAGAAACACTTTCGCCACGTCGGTACTTTGTACGCTGTCCTGCAGGGAACACATGTTCACGACTTCTAACTCATCCATGTCGGAAATGTCTTTACCTGCGAACGAGTGTTTCGTGATACCGGTTTCTTGGATGACTTTGAAAAGCGCCTCTAGAGGTGGAGGAGATTTGCTCATCACATCTACTTTTGCATCCACACTCACTGTGATTTTCTCAATAGGGTCAGTCGGAAGCTCCTTATGCTCTTCGACTTGGCTCACTCGCGGTTCGTGAAGCGACTGTAGATCGCTTATATTGGCCACGTGGATTTTGTCAGGTTTGGGTAACGTTATCTCCTCACTTTGAAGGTCAAGCAATCGTCCATAATTGTGCTCTATTTGCACAGGAAACAAGGTTGCGACTGTTTTAATCGTTTCAGAGATGGTTGGCTTTTCTTTCTTTACTCTTGAAATATATTTCTTGTTTCCTTTCTTCAAGACAGACATATTTTGAGATTTTTTATCTCCAGAGACTTTCGGCTTCCCCTCATCTTTCCGCCGTCTTCCTCTCGTGCCTTTCTTTTGTGACGTTTTCAAGCGAGACGACCGTCGAACAGGTTTTCCGTTTTCTTCCCTCGGCTGTGCTTGATGTTTCTGCTTAGACGACTGAGTTTCCAACGCTTTGTTTTTTGGAGGTCTTCCTCTCAAAGACTTCTTGGGCATCTGAGTTTTATCTGACTCCACGAGACTTTGATCTATCTTTGTTTTCTTAACTTCAGGTTCAGAAGAAGACATCTTTCTTTTTTGCCTAGGCATCCTAGCGAGAAATGACAAAGTAAGTTACATGCAAATACAAAACCAATCATTTCTGTTTTAAATTAAATTAATATGTGATTGCGTCAAAACAAATCTTTGTGTAAAATCTATTTAAATACCAGTGAATATTACAATTAAATATAAAAAATCTTGCAAAAGGAAACAAAAACCAGATTAACAGAAATACTAAATACAGAAGATGAGCAGCTGTCATCCATCATAACGGATTTCTTAAGTGACAGCTGAGGTAATTTTCTGACATTTAACTTACAATAAACGCTCCTACAATCTGTAATAACAGTAACACTATTATCTCTATTCGTAGTGTATTAAAATAACGCAACATAAATCATATATTATTAATTTTTTAACACACATCGACATGTCAACAGCTCAGATCAGAGTCTCTACTTCTCCAAAGATGAGAAGTATGAAGTGAACATGAGTCATTTATTCTCATTTCCAGTGTATAATAAAAATGCTATGATGATTTGAACAGTATATAAAAACCATTAAATAAACTAATCATATTTTTCAAGTGTCTCATCAGTCTGACGTCGAGAAGAAAGTTAGCAGAGCTGGCTAGCTCCGTTAGCTGTCTCCTTATAAAGCCAACGGCATTCATTCACTACTGTCGATTATATAGTACAAGTAAGTAAATAAGACTTACATATAGCTATTCTAACAGGTGGAAAAAGACACGGCAGTAATAAAATACAGTGCCGAACTTACCTATCTTTTCCTGTTTCTAAACAACAGCTGTTTTCCGCTGTGTGGAGCAAAGTTTAGCCTCACTTCCGGTGCTGAGTCTTCTTCGGCGAATCTGCCGTGTTACCGCGCGATTAAACGACACCTACTGGACTAGAGGATAGATAGAAATATAATTTCACTAGTTACCTATAAAGTAGAAAATTCTTTGTAATGTTCAATTATTATTATGTTTTAACGTGTGTGTGTGTGTGTGTGTGTGTGTCTGTGTGTGTGTGTGTGGTATATTTATATATTGTTATAGTTCTAATATATTATATATAACATTGCTATATGTGTGTTATAAAATAATGTATTTTTTAAAAAATATTAATATTTAAATTAATATTTGATTACACATATATTTAAAAATATATATACTGTTATATAATGTTAAATTATTATTATGTTTTAACGTGTATATATATAATATTTATATTTCAATTGCTATATATGTTTACGTGTATGTGTGTGATATAATGTATACATTATTTTCTAATAATATAATGTATTTTTTATTTTTTATAAAAATATTGATAATAAATGAATAATTTTAATTTTAATAACTATTATTTTAAATTAATATTTTATATTTTTACATATATAGTGCAATTCTTTTACTACCTATTAGAGTTACTCTATCCAGTTGCATATAAATTAATACTCTCTCTCTCTCTCTATATATGTACATATATATATATATATATATATATATATATATATATATATATATATATATGCATATATATATATATATAGTTAGATAAATATTTAAATCGATATATATATATATATGATATATAATGTATACATAATTGTTCTAATGATATATTGTATTTTTTATTTTTAGATAAATATTAATAAATTTACAATTTTTATAATAATAATAACTATTGTTTTAAATTAATATTTGATATTTTTTTTACAAATAAAGTGTAATTCTTTTACTACCTATTAAAGTTACTTTATCCAGTTGCTTATATAGTAAATATAATATAAGATAAAATAAAGCAATTATATACACAATCGATTCTTATGTACAGTATATCTATTTTTCTGTCTTAATGCTGTTTTGGCCACTAGATGTCAGTAACGCTCTTCTGATTGGCCGCAGCTGAACTCCCAGAATCCTCCGCGAGGCGCGGAATCCGAGTATTTACACGATAGAACAGAAATATCTGGAGTTCTGTTACGCGCATTTCTATTTATATTTGCCTTGTTTTATTCGTATGTTCGGATATATGCAGCGCATGATGTCGTTATATAAACAGCCGAAAGGAATATATTAGTCGGCCAGCTGTGTGAAATAGCGAATGTCAGCTTTAAGTCGAATTACTTTGTTTATCACTTGTGTGTGGAAGTGAGCAGACAGAAGGAGTCTGATAGACTGAGAGAGGATGAGTGCTCCAGATCTGAGCCCTGCTTCCAGCACACCTGCAGACTCCAGAGAGAAACTCCAGGATCTGCTGAACGCCGTGAGAGAGATCCATGACACTGCTCTGCAAGGTAACTTACAAGAGCTTTCTCTTTCTCTGCTCAAGTAACAACTGTAGATTCTGGATCTGTTCAAATAATATTTGCTATCTGACAGTTGCATTACCTTACTAATGCAGTAGATATTTAAAAATGAGATATTTGGATATCTTAAGATATCATCAGATATTTTTAAAAATAATTTTTTAATTTTTTTGAATTTTTATTTATTTTTAAATATATATATATATATATATACATATATATATACACACACACACATATTTATATATATATATATATATATATACACACACACATATATATATATATATATATATATATATATATATATATACATATACATATATATACATATACATATATATATATATATATATATATATATATATAAATACACACATATATACATACATATACATACATACATACATATATATAAATACCATATTCTTTAAAAAAAAAAATTAAAAAAATTAAATTTGAATAATCAATAAGTGTGTCTTATCAATTGAAAACAATATATGTTTTTGCTTTTGCACTGACATCAGCTTCTCTCATTTTCAGAATTACAGGCAAAAATAACCAAACTGAAGAAAGAGCGCTGTCTGTAAGTTTAAGGCTTACTGTATAAGAATATATAATTAATTTTTTATAAATCAGTTTGACTTTTAAATAGACTGACAATTGGTTTGTGATTACTGATGATCATTAAAAAAAACTGAAGGGTCTTTCTTTTGATTAAAGTATTCTGTAATGTCAGATATGATCTCTAACTGTAATAATTCTGCTTTCCTCTCAGAGATGCTCAGAGACTGGGTGAATTTCACAGCAAGAACCAGCAGTTACGAGAACAACAGAAGATCCTGCAGGAGAAGATCAGACAGTTAGAGGACAGGTCTCTGAAAAGGACATTTTTACCATTTTAGCAACGCATTATGTTTTTTTTTTTTCTAATCTTATCCTAAGTTGCTGTTTTGTTTGTCTCCGTGTTTAGGGTGCGTTCTGGACCATGTGACCGTTGCGCTGTGACGGAGAAGCAGGTTAAAAAGACCAACACTGAGTTTGAAGATACTAATCAGAAAAATCTGTCTGTCATCTCTGAACTTGGTGAGCATTTTTGTTTTATTATTATGATGTATTGTATTGTGTCTCATCTGTGAGGGAATATCTACACCTCTATTGTTATCAACCCATCTGCTGTAATGTGTGTTGGTGAGTTTAGAGGCAGAGAGGAAGACTCTGAAAGATGAAAACAGGAAACTGAGTCTTGAGCTGGAGCGACTCAGAAAGTCAGGGTGAGTCTCAAAGTCAAATGAAACATGACAAAATGCCTCCACATGTCTGTGGAGATCTGTAATGATAAAGTGCATCACATGAGTGTCTGTTTTAAGTGGATGTCTCTGTATGTGTGTCTAGTTCTCCACAGAATGTGTCTTCTGAGGCCGAGGAGGGGATGATCCCAGACTCTCCTCACCGTCCGCTGTCCTTACCTGTTGCCAGCAAGATGAAACGACGGAAAGAGCAGAACCACGTCCGCTACGCTGAGACACCACTATCACTCTCATACCCTGGTAAGACACTCATGAGAAATTTAAAATGAGAGAAAAAGGCCTCTGGCCTTCATTCATAATTCCCAAAATTCCTTTTTAAAGGGAAAAAGATTTGAAAGTATTGAGAGTTTTAATTATTAAGTATATATACAAATTGTTATTCACTAATTTAGCTATTTGAAATTATGTATGTGTGTGTGTGTGTGTGTGTGTGTGTGTGTGTGTGTGTATATATATATATATATATATATATATATATATATGTATATATATATATATATATATATATAGAGAGAGAGAGAGAGTTATATTTTTAAATATTATATACAAGTAGTTTTAATTAAATTTTTATGTGTGTATATATATATATATATATATATATATATATATATATATATATATATATATACATTTGTATTAATTTAATCATTTTTAATTTAATATATAAAATTACATAATTTGTTTTATTTTTACTAATTTGCAGAACCCAGGCGAGAAGAGCCGTCTGTGCCCTTCAGCGGTAATGGCAGAGGTGTGTTGGTAGCTGAGACATGTGAAATGGATGTCACTTGTATTGCAGGTATTATGAGCTGATTTTCATCTAGAATTTTTATTATTAATACATACATATTATGTCTAACCAATAAGATAACAGTCAATGTGAGTTCAAAGGTATTTTTCTTAAAATGTATGTAAATATGCATCTGTTAAAGAATTTAGACTTAAATGAATTAAAATTAACATTTTCTTTTGAAGCCGTATGTTTTAGATCATGATGTTCTTTGTAAGGATAACATGAATTAGTTTTTTTATTTTAGAACCTCAAACAAAGAAACATTTCAGGACTGTGGTTCCTGAGACCTGCCGTATGGACGTCTGTCCGGTAAGTTTGACACAATCTCAGTCATGTGTTATATCCCGAAATGCCATTTTAGATTTAATTTCAGCTGTGCATTTTGAAGATGACCATGCTTAGTTATACATGGAAAACCCGCCAGTGTTTAGAAGTGTGTGTTCACTTGTCAAATGTGTTTTCCCTTCAGTTTGATGATAAAGATGAAGGTGATCTTCACACTTCACCACACACTGAACGAAACCAACAACCTGAGTCACACAACTGCACAAACATGTAAAAAGACACTCTTAAATCCAAACAGACTTCCTTCTTAGCTCTTAATAATGACTGAAAGGTATCTGGAGCAAATACTTTATAATAGTAGCTATTTTTTTCCAGAGTCACTGCAGTTCAGAATGACGAATCGCCATCCGTTTTGCGTTGCCACCCGTTGGGTTCTCGAGAGCAGCAGCCGCCTGCAGACGACTTTCCTCACACACCTTCAAACACCAGCACACGTGTGCCAGTTAAAGGGAAAACAAAACATACGGATGGCAGGAAAAGAGAGATTTCTGATTCCAGCCTGGATGATCCTGATGAAACCGAAATCAAGGGGATGATATTTGCTTCCACTCCAACTAACAATCTTATACAGAACAAGAATCAGGAAACAACGGTTAGACACAGTCAGGTTATCACCTGATTTACCCATTTTAAAACCGTTTTACATAAAATTAAAACGCACTTGAGTTGGTTTGAACTGTTATATTTGTAGGATTCAAAGAAGAGGAAATGTTTGGACCAGCACACACCTCGCAAAAGTTCTCTTCAGAACCAAAACATGCCTTTTCCATACGGTAATACAGATCTATTTTGAACAGCTTCCATTAATAGTTCTTGAGTAGTTCAGGTTGAATGGTTTTGCTGATGTTTTTTGATTATTTAGTCTTTATTTGTCACAGATCAGAGCTGGAGTGTTGATCCAGGAGCTGATCTGGATCAGTATGATACGGAGAGCTCTCCTCACCCAGAGGTAAATATTTATGCTACCATTTAAAAAGGTTTTCTGAAAGATTTTTTTTTTTTTTTTTTTTTTTTTAATTCAGCAAGGAAGTATTAAATTCATCAAAAGCAACAGCAAAGACATTTTTAATGTTACAAAAGAATTTAAAATTAATGCTGTTCTTTTGAACTTAATAAAATATTTCACAAAAATAAATTAAATTTTTACAATATATTCAAATAGAAAATAGTTATTTTTGTAATTTTTTTTGTTAATTGTAATAATGTTTCAGAATATTACTGTTTTTACTGTATTTTTGATTAAATAAAGGCCGCCTTGGTGAGCATAAGAGACTTCTTTCAAAACCATTAAAAAAAATCTTACTGACCCCAGACTGGTCATTTGGTTATTTTAGCTGTATATCACTAAAACAAAAAAGTAAAAATATAAAAATATGACATTTTCCCCCAAATTGCATTAGGCCAGAGCAGACATAGAAACGATGGACACTGACTGCACGTTTGTGAGTCACAGTCTCCTGCTGAGAGGCCAGAAGAGGACGGGACAATCCCAAACCACTGGTATTACATGAATGAACAACTGATTTGATTTGTTTCTTCAGATTAATGTCTTACCCACCTGTAGACAACATCTACATGTGATTGATCTACAGGAATTGGGCAGAAGGCAAACGACAGCCTTGCTGACATCTTCGATAAGACAGGATATGGAGAATATGAGTCGTGTCCACAGGAAGAGAGTTTTGATCCTGAACGAGACAGGACATACGAGGAGGAGAGAGAGGAAGATGATGATGAGGAAGAACAAGTGGTAGCAGGTAATGTTTTGTTTTGTTTCATCATTTCCAGTTTTTGGCTCTTCAAATGTCAAAGAAAGTCTTCCAGTAGTTTTGCTGTTATTTGTTCTTCATCGTTTAAACCTTTTTAACAAACATGTTTTGATTGTTCAGATGAATTCCGCCGGCCTGAAGACCCCAAACGAGTGGCGTCTGACGATAATAGATCTAGCAGGTGAGTAATATATGATGCTTTTATTGATAATGTTCTTGTTGAGCTGCTTTGGAAAGATTTATTGTGAAAATCACTAAACAGACAAATTTGAGTTTGAAATAATGTTATGTTATGAGATACTATTATAGTTTTTTTTTTTTTTTTTAATTTATATATATTTATTGTAATATATTTTGAATGTTTGAATGATTTTTGTATTTTGCAGGTTTACTTATTTTTACAAGTTTTACTAATTTTGATGTGTGTTTTTGGTATTTTTATTATTTATTATTTATTATTTTGTAAATATGTTTTTTTTTTTTTTTGCTTTATTAAACTTATTTTGAAAATATACAAAACAAGGTGTCATTTTTAATTGTTTTTTATTAATTAGTTATTTCAGGTTTTATTTTTAGTATTTCAAATTAAACTAAATGAAAATGAGAAATGTTGCTTTGGCAACTATCTGAAATATTTCTTTATTTAATTTAATGTTTATTTTATTTCAAATAACATGGTTGGGTTTAGTTTTACTAAAGTTTTACCTTGGTTTGAAAGTATTTTTTAATGTTTTTTTTTCCATGCAAAGAACTTCAGATTGCAAAGCTTTAAATGCATAAGGTGCTAAAAAAAAATACAGTGTCTTAAAGCCAACAAAACAAATGAATAAAAATGCTTCAAATAATAAAATTATTAGCAAAAGAAAATGATTCATGAAGCATGTTTTTAAAGACGTGTACATGTTTTGCTTTCTGTTCCAGGAATAAGTCTTTTGCTTGTGTGGAAGTTGTGCGTAAGAAAGACGAAAGGAGAAAACTGAAAGGCCACTATTGTAAAGAGTGTGAAAATGTGAGTCAGTTTATACACTATATGACCAAATATATCTCCTCCTTCTAAATAATTATACCATTTGATAATTTACAATGTTGTACTTAAGAGCATTCTGTTGTTTCAGTACTATGCAGACCTTCCAGAGGAAGAAAGACAGAAAAAACTGTCTTCCTGTTCACGTCATCGCTACCGATACATCCCACCTTCCACTCCAGAGAACTTCTGGGAAGTGGGTTTCCCGTCAACACAGACCTGTGTGGAAAGAGGTACTGCATTGTCTTTTTTACAAATTGCAGAAATTAATTGGCGAAACTTTGAAATCTTGCACTATTAAGAACTATATAACACATAATAATGCTACATTACATTTGTACAAATGCATTGTTTCCCAGCACATACAGCAACTATGAGTCTTTTAATCTATAGACTTCCTGTGAAAGGAAGAACGACACGTTTATTTTATCAATTTATCTTGGTCACTGAGCATTTAGACAGCATACTTTGCTCTCAACAGGCTACATCAAAGAAGACGACCAGCCAGACGTGCGGATACGCAGGAGACGGCCGTACCTCGCCATGTTCTCACCGAAAGCCAAGTCACAAAAACATCAGCACTGAGTGCATCCACTATAAGTTCAGATATGATTTAAAAACCACACTGGAACTAAATGGATGAATATGTAATTCTGTCTGCTCATGTCCTGTTATTTTATTTACTTTTATATGTACTTGTGTAATTTGTGAGTAATTCAATGTCCTCAGATTGTATGAAATGACCTTGAGTAAATCTCATTTTGTCTATAAGAAAAGAACTGCGTAAATTGTTTGACGTTTTGTACACTTGATTTTGACTGTAATTTGTAAAAAATACTTTTATCCTATAATAAAATTGTTTTTTTTTTTTAAGTGCATTTGTTTTCAGTACATCCAAGCATATGATTGTGCTAAGTTCAGTAGCAAAATTATTTACCAAACGGTGGAGATAATATTTTGTTGACAATAAAAATCTCCTTTCTACCTTACTTTTATATAATTGTACGTTTTTTTTATTCACTATAAAATACTATATCTAATTTTTGAGGGATTCCCCAAAAAAAGTACAAAAATTATCAAATTTTTGTGGGAAGTTGTTATACTCTGTGTGAAAAAAGTCGGTAAGTTTTACTGCAATAACACTATTATTTTCAGAATAAAAAAAAAACTCCTCTCCTGGTCAAATTTACAGTAACACAACATGAGGTTTAAACTAAATTTCTGGCACTGTGTGCCCAATGAAAGCTTTGTTCCTGAAGCAAAACCAGGTGAACGCCACTGACTTACAGTATTTATGTTGTGAGGAAAACCACGTGTGACTTGAAGTGTGCTTCAGTTCATGAGAGCGTTTTCTGTGTTAACAGCTGCTGGGAGCAGCACTTTCTGTCAGGTTTTCTTACCTGTTGAGATGGATCGCAGACAGAGGCAGGTGGCTCTCTCTTTCCTCAACAACATCTCTCTGGATGGAAAAGCAGCGGAGTCGAATGGGGCTCAGAGTCAAGCTGAGGATGGCGCCAGATTCACGCTTTCAGTCCTACGATCACAAACCGCTTCAGGCGAACAGCAGCCCAGTAAAGAGGAGTGTGGAGGTCAGACGAGGAGCGAGGTCAAAACATCTCTTCTGGACACCGAATCCAAAGTCAACATCTCTACACAGCTTCAGAGGTCTAGCATTTTTTCTCTCGTAGCTATTGAAAAATTCCCGAATTAGTTTTTCAACAGAACGGATTTGAAAATGTGAGCTCTGCAATGTAATATTAATTTTATTCATTTATGCTTTCTTACAGTAAGTCTTGCACAAGTGTCGTACGACCCAGGAGCAGCAGACGAGTTCATTTCATCAAAAACATGAGACAACATGATACTCGCAATGGAAGGTAACTTAACGCAATGAAAAATATGTGGGAAGATTGCTCAGTAAGGTCCTATCAGGGTTATTATAGTTAATTAAAACTCAAGAAAAGTTCTGAAATGAAATAATAACGTTCCAATCATAAGGGTCAATTTTTCGAAATTGAGATTTATGTATCATCTGAAAGCTGAATAAATAAGCTTTCCATTGATGTATGGATTTGCTAGGATAGGACAATATTTGGCTGAGATACAGCTATTTGAATATCTGGAATCTAAGGGTGCAAAAAAAATTTAAAAAATTCTAAATATTGAGAAAATTGCCTTTAAAGTTGTCCAAATGAAGTCCTTAGCAATGCATATTACTAATCAGAAATTAAGTTTTAATATATTTATGGTAGGAAATTTACAAAATATCTTCATGGAACACGATCTTTACTTAATATCCTAATGATTTTTGGCATAAAAGAAAAATCGATCATTTTGACCCATACAATGTATTTTTGGCTGTTGCTACAAATACATCCGTGCTAATTAAGACTGGTTTTGCGGTCCAGGGTCACAAATAACTAAAACTAACTAAAATGAAAATGAAAACAGAACACAGAAAAATAAAAACTAATTCAAACTATCTATATATTTATAATAGTATCATAATGATATAACACTGATGTAATTAACAGTAACAAATATTAATAAAAGCTTGGTATTTTTCATTCTTTGTATTTTTCAGCACTAATAACCCAAATACACCAGGTTGTGGACATAAGCTTCATCAAGAACTTGTTAGAGATACCAGTAAAATAATTAAATATTTTCTAAACCAGTAGATTTGTGTGAATATAATTGTGCTTATATAATTATTCTACAGTATTTATTTAGTGAGATCTACGTAATTGGACTGAAACCACAGATGACACAACAGCAGGATCAAGTGGCTCTTCTGAGGAGAACAGCACATGTTTATGACAGTGTTTCTACACAAACTAGATCAACTTTAAATACATCTTTCAAACCACTAATTTAGATTAAAATGTGTTAAATTAAAAGGTAGATATGGAAGAAAAATTATAAATAAAGGTGAAAGATCTCAAGTCTGAATGCCATTGAAAGGGAAAGCTCTGTAAACACTGAAGTAATTCTAAAAAGGTAATAAACTGTTTAATATTTATATTCCTGTAGGATAGTTTTGATCAGTGCCAGAAGAGCTCTATACGGGATGTTTTCTGTCCTGCGCTATCGAGACTTCAGCCAGATCAAGTGAGTCCTGCTTCTATTTCCATCAGATTTTGAATACAGATCATCTCAGACTCATGTGTTGCCTACAGCGATCAAAGGTTAGACTGCGGCCATCAGAAGAACTTCAGCGGAGCGACTAGAGATGCTGTGATTGGTCTCAATGCTGTTGAACCTGGAGCCAAGGGTAAGGTGAGGTTCACTTCAAAGTCAAGTCAAAGTCAAAGTCAACTGTTTGAAAAAAACAGTCACTTGAAATTAAAGTCACTTGAAATTAAAACTACTCATTTGGTCTATTCTGGATTCTAAGTTCCATAACTAATATTTTTTCTCAACCGTCAGACAGTGTCGTATACAAAACTTCTGTCTCACACCAATGCTTTGAGTGGCAGCAGCGGCGGCGCTGACGTCTTCACACAGCATTCTGGGTCACAGTGTGTTTTGAGTTCAGCATGTAACGTCCTCACTCAGACTGGCATAAAGAGAGGTTAGTGAGGTAGAGCTACATGTTCACATGTCCAATTCACCTTGCTGTCTTGTGTACTTATTTTACTAAATAAATAAATAAGTATTTAAATATTTAGTCTTTTTAGTGACATATCAATTTAGGATGAAAAGAATTTATTATTTTGTTCTTGAAAAATTGTAAAAAAAAAAAAAAAAAAAAGTTTTTTTTTTTTTTTTCTCTCTTTTAATCTTTTTTTTCCCCAGAATTCCCTTATTTATGTATGTATGTATGTATGTATGTATGTATATTTCTTTATTGATTGATTTATTTACTTATTTATTCATTCATTATTTATTCATTCATTCACAATTTAAGTAAAACGAAGCTGCACATTAATTTAGAATGAAAATAATTTACTTTTTTCCTGAATATGTTTCTTTTTTTCTGTCCAAGATTTTTTTCTCTTTTAATCTTTTTTTGATATATATATATATATATATATATATATACACAACCTGAATTCTGGAAATGTTGGGACATTTTTAAAATTTGAATAAAATGAAAACTAAAAGACTTTCAAATCACATGAGCCAATATTTTATTCACAATAGAACATAGATAACGTAACAAATGTTTAAACTGAGAAATTTTACAATTTTATGCACAAAATGATCTAATTTCAAATTTGATGCCTGAACACTTTTCCACTTTGAAACAGTTCATTTTAAACGAGCCTTGGCCCACAGGACACGACGGCGCTTCTGGACCATGTTCACATATGGCTTCCTTTTTGCATGATAGAGCTTTAGTTGGCATCTGCAGATGGCACGGCGGATTGTGTTTACCGACAGTGGTTTCTGGAAGTATTCCTGGGCCCATTTAGTAATGTCAATGACAGAATCATGTCGATAAGTGATGCAGTGTCGTCTGAGGGCCCGAAGACCACGGGCATCCAACAAAGGTCTTCAGCCTTGTCCCTTACGCACAGAGATTTCTCCAGTTTCTCTGAATCTTTTGATGATGTTATGCACTGTAGATGATGAGATTTACAAAGCCTTTGCAATTTGACATTGAGGAACGTTGTTTTTAAAGTATTCCACAATCTTTTTACGCACTCTTTCACAGATTGGACAGCCTCTGCCCATCTTTACTTCTGAGAGACTCTGCCTCTCTAAGACATCCCTTTTATGTTACAGACCTGATGCCAATTAACTTAATTATTAGTTGCTAGATGTTCTCCCAGCTGAATCTTTTCAAAATTTCTTGCTTTTTCAGCCCTTTGTTGCCCCCGTGCCAACTTTTTTTGAGACCTGTAGCAGGCATCAAATTTGAAATGAGCTAATTTAGTGGGTAAAAGTGAAAAAAATTCTGTTTAAACGTTTGTTATTTTATCTATGTTCTATTGTGAATAAAATATTGGCTCATGTAATTTGAAAGTCTTTTAGTTTTCATTTTATTCAAATTTAAAAAACGTCCCAACATTTCCGGAATTCAGGTTGTATATATATATATATATATATATATATATATATATATATATATATATATATATATATATATATATATATATATATATATATATATATATATATATATATATATATACAGAATTCCCTTAATTCATTCATTCATGCATTCATTCATTTTGTTGTTTTAATTAAGCTGCATGTCAATTTGAGGTGAAAAGAATTTACTTTTTTCTGAAAAACTTACTTTTTTAAATACAATTTTCTTTAGCTCTTAATTTTTTTTAAAAAACTTCCAAAAATCCCTTATGTATTTTTTTTTTTACATGCAGGATTAAAAGGGAAAAACAATTATATTTATGACCCAAATCTTCTGGATGATCCTCAGTGGCCATGTGGGAAACACAAACGAGTGCTTGTCTTTCCATCTTATATGGTGAGAGCAAAATCAGTCAACGCACATGAAGCTTGTCATACAGAAACATATTTCTTCATAATGTTATTATAGTAACATTTTATGACAATTTCACACCTGTTTAATAAATATACTAATGCTGCTAATGGGGGGAAATTGTTAAAAAAAAGTTCATGAAAATTATCTTTGCCTAAAAACTTTATTTTGTATCTCATGGATGAAGTGCAGCATTTGAAACTGTTCAAAATAATAAGCATTCCTAGAGATGTGTATTGATTTTTTCAGACAACGGTCATTGAATACGTGAAGCCGTCCGACCTGAAGAAAGACATGAATGAAACATTCAGTGAAAAGTTTCCACATGTTCAACTGACCCTCAGCAAAATCAGAAGGTAAAGACTTCCAGTTACCCAACTTAAAAATACTAATATCTTGAAGCATTCTAAACTGTATGTATTATTTACTGTGACATTCTCAGTCTGAAAAGAGAGATCCGTAAATTAGCCCAGGAGGATTGTGGGTATGAAGAACCGACGATTGCAATGGCTTATGTCTATTTTGAAAAGCTCGCTCTGCACGGTAAACTGGACAAGCAGAATCGTAAACTTTGTGCTGGAGCTTGTATCCTCCTCGCTGCCAAAATAAGCAATGACCTCAAGAGGCCAGAGGTCAAACACCTCATAGATGTACGTAAAGCTCAGTGATATCAATATCTGCTGATTTCTAATTCAATAAATGATTCATTCATTTCTCACTGGATGTCCATTAGAGACTGGAGGAGCGACTGCGGCTGAATCGCAGGGATCTTTTATCACTGGAGTTTCCTGTGCTGGTGGCGCTCGAGTTTAAACTGCATCTGCCACAGCGCGAGATCTTACCGCACTACAGACGCCTCTGTCAGACCACCTGAAACCAGACCAGACCAGATCCTCAAAACCCACAGCAGAATTCCTGGTGTTCAGTATTTAGATGCACTGTTTGTTTTGTAAGCTACACACCATGTAAATAAAGATGTGTAATATTGGTTCTGTGTTCTACGATTTCATTTTTTTTTTCAATAAGAGAAAAAAAACAGATGGTCAATGAAATTCTTTTATTTCGTATTGCAAAAACTGATTTAAAATACTGAGAAAAGTTATTTCATAATATAATACATGGGTCAATTTCATAATAGAAGCTTTAGAAATACAGTATCATAAAATGTGGCTCCAAAATACAGTAAATGTCAATCAGTTCAAACAGAATAATCACAGTATTTTTTGCAGGTCTCAATTTTGGGAGTTATTTCTATATTTAAAAAAATCCAAATACCCTTAAAAAATATTACAACCGTCAATCAACCTGGAATAATTGTGAATAATGTTAACATGGACAACAAACATACTGTACTATTAACAGTAATATGTTTATGGTGACATGTAAAAACATTTTTGAAAACCAGAGAGTTATAGGGGCTCATGTACCAATATTTTCCCTTTTATCTTATTGATTCTCATACAGAGTACTGATGTAAGGTGTGACAGTATTCAGGATATGATCCAGGACTCTCAAGAGTAAACACTGCAGGACAATGATGTGCAAAGTTCAAACACTAACAGCAATTACAAATGTTGCTGTGAAAAAAATGTGCAATAAGTGCAAAACAGAAAATCTAAATTAAGTGATTACAATAAACTGGCCATTTTAGGACTAAAAGAATTATGGTAAATGATAAACACCAGCTTTTTTCTTCTATTTCTTTTTTGACATGTAACTATGGAAACATGTTTCCACCATGGAATAAAAAATAAAAAAGGTCATTGAGACTTTTTATCCTACAATTCAGACTTTTTTCCTTGCAATTCTGAGTTTATATCTCACAATTCTGACTTTTTTCCTCACAATTTGCACCTTTTTTTTTTTTTTTTTGCAATTCCGAAAGCAAAACTCTGACTGATTTCTGACTGACTTTTTTTCCCCGAGTTCTTTTTTTTGAATTATGAGTTTACATTTCACTTTTTTTTTCACCACAGATTTTAAAAAAAAAAAAAATCTCACAATTCAGACTTTTCTTGTAAAAATCTGAAGATTATATCTCACAATTTTGACTTCTTTCTCAAAATTCAAAGTTTTTAACAGAACTGCAAGAAAAAGCCAGAATTGTAAAATATAAACTCAAAACTGCAAGAGTAAAAAATAAAAAATTACAGTTTATATTTATTTTTATCTTGTGGCCGAAACAAGTTTCCATATGTAACTCAGACTGAAAATAAGCAAAAAATTAAATTAAATAAAAACAGTAATAAAAAAAAAAAAGAATTTTGGGTGTTGCAAGATGAAAATAATCTCATTGAGGCAATTGGCTTTGGTCAATTTATAAAACTCCAATAAAGAGCTGGAGTGGAAAATCCTTTGGAAAATCTTCAAAGGCACTGGCCATATTCTTCAACAAACTTATTTAAATCTGTCTGAATACAAAAACAAGGCCTCTCCGGCATAGTTCAGGATGATGCTAATGAGAGAAACAAAAACAATATAACATTTCTTTCATTATTTCACTTCATACTGTAAGTAACTAGATAGCCTAAACTCAATATCTTAACATAGAACTGTTAGGAACTCACCAGCACAGAATCACAGGGCTGAGCACAGTGTTGAATGAGGAAAGGAAAAGAGAAAGACTTGACGCCAGTATCTGCATGGAGAAAAAGAAATCCATTGCACCATTTATTACATTTACATTTTTATTGCAAGTGCTACAATGCATGTGATGTGAAACTGGGCCTCAGGCTCTAACAGTCCTGCCTGGACACACTCAATAAATGTAGACACTCAACAAAGAATAATTTTCAGAGGTCTGTCTCACCTTGGCCAGGAAGAACCAGATGCCACAGTGCTCCTGAGCCAGACTGCCCTTCAATTTCACGGTTGCCAACATCAAACAAAAGCTAAATATAGCACTATGAAATGAAAATGATTTCTAATGAGCAAATGATTTGCAAACACAATTAATTTCATTCAACAAAATTACAATGCATCGCTCATTTGGGACTTTTTGCAATTGAAATCTTCATTGTAAATATTCAACAAATCATGCTAACTTTGATGCATTAGTGCTTTTGAATGTTTGTCTCACCTGCCCAAGCAGCCAGTGTGGAACCTGTATGAAGTCAGGAGAGGGAAATCTAAGGCACCGGACAGATCACCTGAAACACAAAATGCCGAGGAGCACACATGAATCATGTCAGAAAATTATAGAGCGCTAGACAAAAATAATACAATAGCGTAAAATGCATTTTATTACCTGTTGCGTATGCAAGAGAGGCAAGTAACAATGCACTAAAAAAGAAATATAATATTAAATGGGGTTGAAAAAGTACAATATATACTGTTTATATGCGTTCAAAATTCATATGGGTCAAAATCTGAGGTTGCATACATTCATTTTCATATTTATTCATTTACCTGGTCACATAATTGATGAACTGCTCTTCAAGATCACTGTAACATTACACATTAAAAACAGCACTTATTATGCGTCTACTTAAGAGTATAAAAAAATAGCAATATACAACATACACAACCATTCCAAAAGTTTAGGGTCAGTAAGTTTCTTAAAAAAAAAAAAAAAAAAAAAGAAATGAATACTTCTATTCAGTAAGGATGCATTAAATTGATCCAAAGTGACATTAAAGACCTTTATAATAAAAGTATACAAATATCACAATTTCCACAAAACTCAACTTTGATCATAATAAGAAATGTTTCTTGAGCAGCAAATCAGCATATTAGAATGATTTCTGAAAGATCATGTGAAATTCAGCTTTGCATCACAAAAATAAATTACATTTAACAATATATTCAAATAGAAAAGAGTTATTTTAAATTGTAATAATATTTCACAATTTTGCTGACTTTTGTATTTTTGATCAAATAAAAGCAGCCTTGGTGAGTATAAGAGAATTCTTTGAAAAACAATTAAAAATATTACCGACCCCAAACTTTTGAACGTAAATAAAACATGAAAGCACCTCAGAAGGTTTGTCTTTGTGTTCTTCTGGAATACTTTATATGCACCTAAATTAGAAGAGACGAGATTAAAAACACACAGGTAAAACGCACACTTTCATTTGACCAAATTTTAAGTATGTCTGTAGTTTAGGATTGTTACTCTTAATTCTGACTCCCACAACAAATAAATCCACACTCACCAACACAGAACAGATGGATGGATGCCCATGTGTAGCCACTGGGACCAAACTGAGAGATGAGACATTTAGATCCGTAAAGAGGATATATGAAATGGAGATTTTTAATGTTACAGGAAACAGAGATATTGATAACTCAGAGAAAATCATGGTATGAACTTACCCGTGGATTGTATAGCATAAGGCTGGTGGCAGATCCCAGCAACATACACAAACTAAGAAGAATATAATTTCATTAAAAGCATCTATAGATTTGTCCTTCCTTCCTTTGTTTTTAATACAATATTTCATTATGAATACATACTAAAAATATATAAACATTTTTTTAATTGATACATTTACTTGAGAAGCAAAATTACTTAAGATATTAAGTATTTTTTTCTGCAAAGTGTATCAAAATTAAATGACTTTATTCCTAAAACAAGGAAAATATCTGCCAGTGGTGTAAGAAAAATTATCTTATTTCTCACCCTATCGGCGGACATGTTTTTTTGTTTGTTTGTTTTTTTGCTTTAAACAAAGTTATTTACTTTTTGTCAATTTTCCGAAAATAAATAAGAAAATAAATGATCTTGTGTCATTTTGCTCAAGTATATGTATCTTGATGTTTTTTTTATTTTTTATTTAAGAATGTCTAGATACTTCTACTAGAAAACAAGATTTTGTTGTTTTCCAGTAAAATATCTATTAAAATCTAGTAAAATACTGAGAAAGAAAATCATTTTGCAGTGTTGGTATGAGCATAAAAAGTATTTAAGAGCATAAATAAGCTCTTTTCAAGTCATTTTGGTTGAAAGAAACATACCTTAATAATTTCATCCATGGTGGTTTCTAATTAATTAAAATATAAAGAAAATTAGAATAGTGACATGACTGGCACTGAGACATGTTTATGATATCTGAAATTGTATGAAGACATTATGGAAGTGAACTCTGTGATTTCTAACCCTTCTAAATACATTTTATAAAAAAAAAAATAAATTAATTAAAAAAAACATGCAAAAAATTGTTTTTAGTTTATTCCCACAGAACAGCAACTAAAATCTGACTCACCTCTCTGTGAGTTACTGTTCCGATGAGAAAAGCAAAGACTTCTGAGACATTTTGTAACACGAAGAAAAAAGGAATGGGCTAAAAAAAAAAAAAAAGACAAGCATATTTCAGCATAAGCGAACACAAAGGTTACACATTCAGTCCAAACACAAGAAAGACACTGAAGTCCATATTTAAACATATTTTTTATGCACTTACCAAAAGTGACAGTGCTTTGGACCCCGCATAAATGTTTCCAATAAATAAGAAGCACCCAGGAAGCTGGGAAAATGCTGCAGATCTAAAAAAAATAATAATAATAAAAACACAGCAAAAGCACCAGTATTAATAAATAGATTCTAATAATGCATAATAAAATGTATAATCCACAAATAATAATCCATATTTTATATAAATGCATATTTAGTTACCTGGAGAAGCCATTGATTTCAACCCAACCCAGTTTCCACGTAACCAGCAGCAATAGAGCCCCAGTGGACGTCTGCCAACTGAAGAAAGTTAATGATAAGGATAAATATTGAAATATCATGTAAATGAGGAACTGAAATTCAAATTTAGCTGAGTGATATTGTCATGAATACTTACCCCTGAAAAATGGTTGGAAATGTAAAATTTAAGATAGACAGGACATACTGTAAAGCAAAAAAGCAATTATACATTTTGTGTATTCTGGTATCTGGCAGCATTACTATAATTTAACAATCTATGACACACAGCTAAACCACAAAACGCATTTTAGAAAATGCATTATTGTACATGCAATACAAAAACAACACGACAAACACACACTGATGCTGTCAAAAGTGCATGAAAGTCAGTTTACCTTATTGGTGAAATAAGATGCTGTGAAAAAGGTGCAGAAAAATAGAGCAATAATCACTCGAACAACATTCATTGGATTGGATGCATCAGTAACTTTGGTTGCACAGTTTCTCTAATCTGCTTTTGATATTCTGACATCTCATCTGTACTTCCTCTGTTCTATAGGCCACGCCCACTGTGACACGCAGCACATTTTAACCAATAAAAGCCTCAGTGAAACCAGCTCTAAATGTAAAAAGCGAACAACAACAACAACAACAAAAAACATAATTAACCGGAATTTTTGATACAACATAAAAATCGTTTTGTTTTTTTGTTTTTTAATAAAAAGTAAGATATTTCTAACACAAATGCCTTTTTATTCTGTCCTTTTCTTTTTTACTTTATTTTTTACAAAATAATAAACAAAACAAAGCAATAGATATAACATTGTTCAACGCAAATTTATTCACAACATTGATAGAATAGAAACATATGAAATAAAATAACATACACTGAATTTAAAAAAAAATATGTAAAAGTATAAAATAAAAATCATATATTACTGGTATGTTTAACCATTTAAAAGATAAATTAGATTATTAAATATTTAAGTGTATTTTTAAAGTGATCAGTTTCTTCCATGAAAGAAATCTTTTTTTTTTTTTTCTTTAATGAATGGTTATGAATACAAAAAGGATAAAGATAATAATAATAATAATAATAATAATAATAATAATAATAATAATAATAATAATAATAATAATATAATTAAAAAAAAAACTTAATAAATTTACACATTAGTTATATAGCTGTGATGGTCATAAAAGAAGGTTTTGGCTGTTTTTGGAAATCCCAGTCACCATAAAATAAATCACTAATACTTTTATTTGTTTTTCCGTTTGACTTTTATTTTGAAAATCCGAGTCATGCCGTCATAGGGGTTGTCCCATCAACCATTGTAGGCTGTGTCTCACATCTATTTTTATCTGACACATTGTCGGTAACGAATTAACTTGTCGTTTTAAACCACGTTTTAGCGGTTTTGGTCAAAAATAGTCATAAGTAAAATTACGTATTACATTAAAGTCGAAATTAACGAACCTTACACGAGTTTTACTCTAGTAATCTACGCGATAAAGTGTTACAAGCGTCTCGTTCTTAGTCTGTTTGAATCTAAACCTTCTGTCAACCAACATGGACCAACTTGAAGTAACTACAAAAGAAACCAAGGTGAGATTTCCGAACAGTTTGATTATTGTCGAATTATGTGGACAAAAATCTGGGAAGTGGTAAAATATGAGTTGGTTTAGTACAAGGCCTGTCAACCATTATACAACTGAAGGGTGAGTAATGAGTCTAAACCTGCCTGACATGTGATGACTCAACTCTGACCACTGGATTGGAGTTAAACCGTGGTGAACTTTACTCAGTTAGAATGTATTTGAATAGAATAGAATAATAAGGTAGTCTTATCTTGTACAAACGTTTATGGGTGAGGTTAATTTAAGCATGTGGCCTTTGAAACTCTTGATCTGGACTTAAGTCATCGTTTTGTAGGGTTAAGTAGGCCAAATAAATATTGCAATACTTAAAAAGAGTGTTATTTTAGTATAATTTATTATACCTATTTTAATATTCATTAAGATTTTGAGTTAGCTTTTATTTTCATATTTTCAGTGTTAATTTTAGTTTAAGTTTTAGTTTTTCTCATTCTTAGTTTTCCATTAATATTTCTATTTTTTTTTTTAAGTTTTAGTAATTTGAATGCGTAAATTTACACATTTATTTATTTATTACACATAAATTTACACATTTAGGCAACATTTCTAATTTTCATTTAAGTTTGTTCATGTAGTATTTATATTTAAATTGATTACAACCTTATTTCAGTTACTAAAATAGTTAAAAGTTTTATGTTTCTACATATATAGTTCATATATTTCTATTAATGTAAAATATTTCTAAAATATATATTTTAAATCTTTTTATTTGACTGATTTAATGTGAGACAGTGCGTATTGATGAGGTTATTAATGGGATAGTCCACCCAGAAATGCTTCTTTCTTCTGCACAACACAAGAGAGAATATTTTGAAGAGTGTTGGGAACCAAACAGGTTTGATTCTTATTGACTTTCATTGTATTTTTTGTTATATTTAATGAGAACCAAAACGGTTTGTTTACCAATATTCTTCAAAATATCTTCTCTTACATTCAACAGTTTGGAAAAGGGTTGCAAAGGGGTGGAAAATTTCCAGAAACTTTCCAAAAATTTACGAAAGATGCTAAAAACTCAAAATTTTCTGTTTCCTAAATTTACTGGAAAATTTCCACCTTTTTGCAACCCTAGTTTGGAATGACATGAGGGCGAGTAAATGATGACAGAATTTAAATTTTTGGCACATATGACAGGACTTTTATTCTGCTTGTCACCTGTTGATGGAGTTATTTGTTTGGAATGTGAGCCTTACCTCTGGCGATAGAGTGTATCAGTCGTTCATGTCTGTTTTGCGTTATTTTTCCAGAGCCCATGGGGCGCTCCTGTCGTGGCACCAGCTCCCTGCTCTCTGGCTGATGTTATGAGTGAGCAACTGGCCCGACAGCTGCATGAGGAGGGCAGCCCTTTCCCAGAAATCCCAGAGTGAGTCTCAAACACCTACATATCAAATTATTAGCACTGTTACGAGTCTAATAGTGTATTACTTCTATATATAGAAACAATGGTAATACACGATATAGTCACTTGGAATTTGCCTTTTTAGTACTTATTTTACCTTTACATTTTTTTCCTCAACCACTATGTTTAACTTTTTTGACTACAAAATCATTCATCTGACATTTAAAGGCACAGTATGTATGTTTTTACCTCTAGAGGGTGCGTATTCAAAAACAAACAAAGAAACAAAGGCGTAGTTTGATGACGCCGTGACTGAGTGTGGAATCATGGGAGTTGTTGTCTTCATCCCCACAGCCGATGCAATCCGACGAGACTTGGGCAGAAATCATGTTCATTGATGAGCTAATGTATTAAAAATTTATTAACATCGTAGTATGAAGCAGAGTGAGGTGGAAAGCCGTCGAAGCAAAACGAGGCCGATGAAGCAATTGCTAATGAGAGACAAGTGTAACACACAGCTCGAAAGCAGCAGAGCTTTTATTATGCCTCAGTCAATCGCTTCCGCTCCTGCCGGTCGTGCTTATGCGTGGCAAAGCAGAGCTGTTTTATCATACTAGATACATGTGAAAGTTCTGTTATAATGCTACTCTGTGCGGTCGTCACCTGTCTAATAAAACACATAACATATTAAAGCGTCTTTGGTGTTTACATGTTTTCTACAAAACAAAACCGGAAATCGAGGGTGTATGGGGTCATTGGCAGGCGACACAATTACACTATGGACACGGTCCGTGTCAGTAGATAAAATTGCTTATTTCTCTGGATTTACACTTTCTTCGAAATATTTGGGATAATGCAAGTACACAAGTCAGCAAAATATATAACACTGTTCTAATGGTTTTTGGATATTTTAATAAAAAAAATCGTACATATTGTGCCTTTAAACTCAAATCACTAAAACAGCAACGGAATTCTACTCACAAAATTGTTTGTTTGTTTAAAGCAAGTTTGTCATAATTTCTGATGGCGAAAACCTCTTTTGAATGCATTTACTTGCTATTATTTTCAGTACCGATCTGGACCTGACCTGCGCTCCTGAAGCAGACACGTCCAGCGACCTGATTCTGGCCAAGATGCTTCAGATGGAGTTCGATCGCGAGTTTGATACGCAGCTGCGCAGGGAGGAGAAGTTGTTTAATGGAGACAGCAAAGGTAACACAAAAAAATTCAATTTAAAACTGTGTGTTTTCATCTATTGGACTTTCAATCTGTATATATGTATGTGTATGTATGTATGTATGTGTGTGTATATATATATATATATATATATATATATATATATATATATATATATATATATATATATATATATATATATATATATATATATATATATATATATATATATATATAATATTATAGCAAAAATAAAGCAGATTTTAATAGGACCATAAAAGTGTAATTTTTATTTATTTATTTTTTTATGTAATTTAACCATTAAAATGGAATCCAAAAAAATTCAAATGCATAAATACATAATATAACATGCATACATAAATAAACAAACATACATAAACATTTATTTATGCATGTAAAAAAAAAAAAAACCTTAACAGTTAATTTAATTTCCAGTCTCCATATCCTTTGAGAACTACCGCATGGTTCATCCGTATGAGGACAGTGACAGCTCTGAAGATGAGGTCGATTGGCAAGACACTCGCCATGACCCCTACAGGGCTGGTGAGCTTGTTTGCGCTACATAGAAACTCATATTTTTATGTGCCCTTACCAGTTTGTATTTTGTTACCTGACTGCATTTGATTTACTAACTCAGACAAACCAACAACAACCCCTAAAAAGGGATTTGTTGGGAAAGGCAAGAACATCACCACCAAACATGACGAGGACATCTGCGGACGGAAGAACACGGCACGCATGGACAATGTTAGGCTTGTTCACACATTATCCAAAATGACATCTAAAATTGTTCTTACAGTTATAATAATTTCAATCTCTGAATGTATCTGTGCAGTTTGCTCCGGAGGTGCAGGTGGGAGACGGGATCGGCATGGACCTGAAGCTCTCCAACCACGTGTACAACGCTCTGAAACACCACTGTCACACCGAGCAGCGCCGTAGCGCTCGACTTCATGAGAAGAAGGAGCACTCTACTGCTGTGAGTCCTTTTTCCCTTTTAGAAGCCCAACCCATTCTGTATTAATTATTTTGTTTTATTTTTATTTTATTTTTTAATTTTATTTTATCTTATACAGTTTTTGGGGTTTTCAGACTTCTTAAACTGTAGAAGAAAGATAAAGTAAAGAGCCCACTCATATTTTATTTTATTTTATTGTTTAGCTTATTTTAGTTTATTTTATTGTAGGGATTTTCAGACTAATCCAACTGTAGAAGAAATGTAAAGAGCCCAACCCATTTTTTATTTATTATTTTATTTTTGTTTTATTTTAGTTTTTTTTTATTTTAGGGGTTTGTAGACTCAAAAAAGTAATGTAATGCAAAGAGCCCAACTCAATTTTTATGTATTATTTTATTTTATTTTTTATTTTTTAATTTTTATTTTAGTTTATTTTGGTTCTCTTTTTTTAGGGGTTTTCAGACTCCACAAACTGTAGAAGAAATACAATGTAAAGAGCCCAACCCATCATTTATTTTAGTTTTGTTTATTTGTTTAATTTATTGTAGGGGTTTTTAGACTCAACAAACTGTAGAATAAATGCAATGTGTCCACTTGTATGTGCTGACTGTACATTTCATGTCCTCTTTTGCTCAGGAACAAGCTGTGGACCCCAGGACCAGACTGCTCATGTACAAAATGGTGAATGCTGGGATACTGGAGAACATCAATGGCTGCATCAGCACAGGAAAAGAGTCTGTGGTTTTCCATGCTAATGGAGGGAGGTGTGTGCTTTGCATCATTGTGTGTGCAACGCGCTTAAGTCTTGCAATTAACACAAGTGTGCATTTATTAAGCAGTGTTTATCTCAATGTGTCTTGTGCAGCTTTGAAGAGAAGATTGTTCCAGAAGAGTGTGTCCTCAAAGTTTTCAAGACCACTCTGAATGAGTTTAAGAACCGGGACAAATATATCAAGGATGACTACCGCTTCAAAGACCGCTTCAGCAAGCTGAATCCTCGCAAAATTATCCGCCTGTGGGCTGAGAAGGAGATGCACAACCTCACCAGGTGACATACAGATTCATTTAACTGTACAAGACAAATATTTGACGTTTAATATGACACGTGTGACTGATTTAAATGCCTTGGGTAAATTAAGATGACACTACAACATAATATTGTTTCATCTTCTATTTCATGCCATTTCGCCCCTCTTGCACACACAAATGTGCATGTAGGATAAAGAAAGCAGGGATCCCGTGTCCAGAGGTGGTGATTCTGAAGAAGCATATCCTTGTGATGTCATTCATTGGAAAGGACCACGTTCCTGCACCTAAACTGAAGGACGCTATTCTGAGTTCTGAGGATATGAAGAAAGCATACTACCAAGTGCTAAACGTGAGTGTACTGAAATACTACAACAATCTTTGCTATTGTTAAATGGATTTTGGGTAAAAAATAAGAAATTATAATTTGAGACATTGTTGTGTCCATACAGGATTTTTGTTTTTACTTTATTACAGTGCTTAATTGTCATGAAAATAAAATAATAATAAATAATAAGTCTTATTTCTGTTTTAATTTTGGGGTAAAATTTGACTTGGATATTTGCTCTTGATATTCACCTCTAGTTCTCTGTCACACAGATGATGCAGCGTCTGTATCAAGACTGTAACCTGGTTCATGCTGATTTGAGTGAATACAACATGCTCTGGCATGATGGACAGGTTTGTATTAAGCCAATCCAAACATTCTTTTTTAAATTCTACAGAAAAAAGCAAGGCTAGTCATGTTTTCATCAACTACATTACTGTTTAAAACTTCTTTTGTTTTTTAAAGCCTCTTATGCTCACCAAGGCTGCATTTATTTGATCAAAAATGCAATAAAAGCAGTAATATTGTGAAATATTAATACAATTTAAAACAACTACTTTCTATTTGAATGTTTTAAAATGTAATTTATTTCTGGGATGCAAAACTGAATTTCCAGCATCATTACTCCAGTCATTCTAATATGCTTATTTGCTGCTCAAGAAACATGATTATCATATTTTTGTGCATACTGTGATACATTTAATTTCAGGATTTTATAAATTAATAAATGTTCAAAAGAACAGCATTCATTTTAAATACAAATGTTTTGTAACATGATAAATGTATTTACTGTCCCTTTTAATCAGTTTAATGCATCCTTACTGAATCAAAGTACTATTATTATATTTATTTATTTTTTAAAATCTTATTAAACCCATTACACCTTAAAGTTATTTTTATTTATTTATTTATTTTTGTCCTCATGAAGGTGTGGTTCATTGATGTGAGTCAGTCCATAGAGCCCACTCACCCTCACGGTCTGGAGTTCTTGTTCAGAGACTGCAGAAATGTGGCCACAGTAAGTGGTGTAATAAAGAGCTCTGTAATAGCTCTGAAGCAAGGTTGTGATCATTAATGAATGCTCTTTTCTTCTCTCCAGTTTTTCCAGAAAGCTGGTGTGGCTGAAACTCTCAATGTGTTTGAGCTGTTCAACTCCGTGTCTGGACTACAGATCAGCAGCGATAATGAGGCTGATTTCTTAGCCCAGGTCTGGATTTCAAACATTTTTTAGAAAGACCCAACAAATATTTAAAACTTGGTTGTTAAAAATCAATTGTATCGTACATTTTTTACAGATTGAAGCCCTGGAGAAAAGAAATGAAGATCATGTGCAGAAATCAGGCAAGAAAATCTTCACGGACACCAGTGAAGGCAGCCCACCCCAATTAAACACTGATGATGATGATGATTAACACAAGCACAATAGTCATTTAAAAAATAAAGGAGAGAAAATTCCTCCATTCACAAATAAGTTGTGGAATGGGACGAACGCCCATGTCCATGTGACATACTCGCGCCATCCTTCTGCTGTTAACGCGTTTGCTCGGTGTTGAAAGTGACGTGGTCATTTGAGACACCAAGCATAACCTGTCATTTTTTTAACAGACCATTTTGGAAGATGGTCAAAAACAGAAAAAAAAAATCCAAAAATAAGGAAACCAGTAACTATAAAGACACATGTAATGTTTCAGAATTGTGTGGTGTTAAAAACGTGTCTCCTTCCACAATGAGAGCAAGCAGAGAATGAAGATCTTCTGGGGATCTCTGAATGCTCTGAATTTGTGTGTGGATTTGAGCTTTGATAATGAGCTGAACTCAGGACATTGATCCAATCTGTTCATAATAAAAAATGACAGCCTGGGTTTTTACGTGAAATCATTTTACTTCTAAGATGACTATTGTAGATTTGTGGTCTTTGAGATCTTTTGTAAAATCAGGTAAAGATAAAATAAAACTCTTGAATGGCATGCTTTGAGTCCTTTCTTGACCTCTTGTTCTTTAGCTGAGGACATATTGGCACTAAATACAGTTTAAAGGAATAGTTCACTCAAAATGAGAATTTGTTGAAATTTTAGTCACCCTCAAGTCATCCAAGATGTAGATGAGTTTGTTTCTTCATCAGAACAGATTTGGAGAAATTTAGCATTACATCACTTGCTCACCAATGGATCCTTGTGCAGTGAATGGGTGCTGTCAGAATGAGAGTCCAAACAGCTGATAAAAACAATACCCCACAAAATGTTCATTTTGGGTGAACATTTCTTTGAAGCAAGATGTAGTTTTGTGTATTTTTGCTACTTTAGAGCCCCCTACAGTTAAGTGAGTGGAATTCGCCGTCGTAATTACAGTGAATGCTGTACACGTGCATTTGTTTCTGCCGTAAAGCGGTCGCCCTTTTCGCGGAATTTTTTTCCGCTCACTAATCTTACATAACAGTTACTCCCAGAACAGACGTTTCGTGGGAACGCGGGAAAGCAACAAGTCATTTGTTTTTCTAGAAATCAGTGTGTCATCACAATGATTTTGAAACTGATATTTCAAAGAACTACAGCTGTTTTAAAAGCCTGACTTGTGAGAGTATGTTATACTAGAAATGCCTAACATTAAAAGAAACAGCAAATTTTAATTCTCATAATATTTAGTAACATATACAACGCTATTTCACGAACAGTTGTATTTTACGAGGTGGCTAATTCGTACGAATTTTGTACAATTTGTCTAAACCCCAGTGACGGGTAGGTTTAGGGGCAGTGTTAGGTGTAAGTCATTCGTACAAATTCATACGATTTGGCCACTCGTAAAATACGTACGATTTAGCGAAAATCGTATGAATTTGTACGACTTAGGTTGTACGAATTAGCCACCTCGTAAAATATGTAGGAATTGCCGTGAGACAGCCAGGGGCGGAGCCAAGGTTGGCCACCCCACTCACCACTGCAGTTTTTGTCCCTTTATTTTGCATTTATTAAGACGAGGAACCGCCGTATCTCTTTATGACCACATTAAACAAATGAGCGCGGAAAGGAACATGTGCCAAATGAGCTTCAGTAGAACAACAGTGAACTGCGGTCTTATGAGATGTTGTTAGGCTATACTGTATATGTACTCAATACTTGGTAGGGGCTCCTTTTGCTTTAATTACTGCCTCAATTCGGCGTGGCATGGAGGTGACCAGTTTATGGCACTGCTGAGGTGGTATGAAAGCCCAGGTTTCTTTGACAGTGGCCTTCAGCTCATCTGCATTTTTTGGTCTCTTGTTTCTCATTTTCCTCTTGACAATACCCCATAGATTCTCTATGGGGTTCAGGTCTAGTGAGTTTGCTGGCCAGTCAAGCACACCAACACCATGGTCATTTAACCAACTTTTGGTGCTTTTGGCAGTGTGGGCAGGTGCCAAATCCTGCTGGAAAATGAAATCAGCATCTTTAAAAAGCTGGTCAGCAGAAGGAAGCATGAAGTGCTCCAAAATTTCTTGGTAAACGGGTGCACTGACTTTGGTTTTCAAAAAACACAATGGACCAACACCAGCAGATGACATTGCACCCCAAATCATCACAGACTGTGGAAACTTAACACTGGACTTCAAGCAACTTGGGCTATGAGCTTCTCCACCCTTCCTCCAGACTCTAGGACCTTGGTTTCCAAATGAAATACAAAACTTGCTCTCATCTGAAAAGAGGACTTTGGACCGCTGGGCAACAGTCCAGTTCTTCTTCTCCTTAGCCCAGGTAAGACGCCTCTGACGTTGTCTGTGGTTCAGGAGTGGCTTAACAAGAGGAATACGACAACTGTAGCCAAATTCCTTGACACGTCTGTGTGTGGTGGCTCTTGATGCCTTGACCCCAGCCTCAGTCCATTCCTTGTGAAGTTCACCCAAATTCTTGAATCGATTTTGCTTGACAATCATTTTTGCTCATAATTTGCTCATAAGGCTGCGGTTCTCTCGGTTGGTTGTGCATCTTTTTCTTCCACACTTTTCCTTCCACTCAACTTTCTGTTAACATGCTTGGATACAGCACTCTGTGAACAGCCAGCTTCTTTGGCAATGAATGTTTGTGGCTTACCCTCCTTGTGAAGGGTGTCAATGATTGTCTTCTGGACAACTGTCAGATCAGCAGTCTTCTCCATGATTGTGTAGCCTATTGAACCAAACTGAGAGACCATTTTGAAGGCTCAGGAAACCTTTGCAGGTGTTTTGAGTTGATTAGCTGATTGGCATGTCACCATATTCTAATTTGTTGAGATAGTGAATTGGTGGGTTTTTGTTAAATGTGAGCCAAAATCATCACAATTAAAAGAACCAAAGACTTAAACTACTTCAGTCTGTGTGCATTGAATTTATTTAATACACGAGTTTCACAATTTGAGTTGAATTACTGAAATAAATGAACTTTTCCACGACATTCTAATTTATTGAGATGCACCTGTATGTCAGTAAAACAAACTTTTCTCTCCTGACAGCTGTTTTACCGTGCTCACGGCGCACACTCTTCAACTTTACACGAATATAAGGCGCACCCTCTCACTTCATCATAAATAATGTGCGCAAGAAACTATGAGCATACAATGTAGTTCAGTTAAGTCATTAAAATTACCAAAAGGCGATTAGTGCATTCATGTATGTATAGTATCACATTAAAGAACGTCTCTCAAATGCATCATGTACTAAAATATTGTGCAATTCGAGATCACATTATAAGGCACAAGCTGTTTTTTTTTTGTTTTTTTTGTAATTTAATGCACAAGTAAATATGAACACAGTGTAGGCTACTTATACTAGAAAACATGCGCTATTTTTATTTTTAATATGTAAAGTACAAACGAAAATGAAACCATTTAAATGCATAACATAACTCATTTTACATTATGGCATTTAAGTGCTGTCAACTTACGTCCTTTTTTATTTTTTACTAACCAATTCTTATTACTATTTGCATATCTCATGCAATGATGGAGAACAAGCTTTTGGGGGGTTTGAGAACCAGAACCAAGCTGACTGAGAAATAAAGCTATAGTGAGCCCTTTTATTAAAATACCTGGAGGTGAGGAATAATACACAAGTTGTTATATTCACTCAGCATTACTTGATCTAATTCACAAATATCTCAATTACAGTTTAGTAGAAATTAATTGTATTCAGTTGTGTTTTAGGCACTAAAACAGTCCAATACTTTATAGTCAATCACATTTTTATATTGAAATAATGAAGATTTCTGTGCCACCCCAGGCTGGTTGCTGGCCCCTCCCTGGCCACCCCAATGAAAACATCCTGGCCCCACCACTGCCGTGAGATCAGGCTGACATATACACTGTATAGTCTAGCTATATTTGTACAGAATACTTATTGAATTGAACAGAATACTTATTAGCATATGATGTCTAATGGTGGGAATTTTGAGCTACAGGATCAGGTATGACACTCAGGCAGCAGAATGTTGTGAAATGTTTTTTGACTGTTATACGAGTTATTTTGGCCATAGTTTTATATAATTGCTTGATATTTTATCCATAAAAAGGTCACTCCAAAGGTCAGTTGCACTGTTAGTATAGTTAACTAAAACGTTACTTAAAATAATTCTTAAAACTGAATTAAAATCAAATATAAAAAACCTTAAACTTAATTTATCTTGGCTAGTTACCAAGGCAACATTTCTTTTATTTTCACTTGATCTACTAAAATAAAACCTATACAGACATAAAAAAAACTGATACATTGTTTTTGAAAAACTAAAAATTATCCAAATAATACAAAAATAACACTGGTCAGTAGTTATTCACATCTAGAAATTGTATTGAAATTTCGTACTTTATTATGAAATTATGATTTGCAATTTTATACTTATTCAAATGTCTATCATTAATAATAATTTATATCATAATAAATTGTCATTGTGATTTTGTTTGCTGTATCTCCTGATGGAGAATCTGTCATTCCCAGCGCTGCAATTGGAGAACATGTAAACAAAAACAGAGCAGAACGTCAATAGAAAAGTTTTTTTTGCTGATTCGTCTGGTACTCTTCCTTCTGTCAACATGAAATGTAACATCCTTCACGTCAGAAGTTTTAAAAACAATACATAGAAAAGTAGGTCTGATGCATTTGCATTTAACCCTTAACCCTATTCTGTACTATACTGTAGTATATACCCACCAAAAACTTCAGCATAAAGTATTGTCTTGGATTCATGAGATATATTTGCATATAAGCTGTTATGCCCCAAAGACTATTTCCAAAAAAAAAAAAAATTGAAACTTGCAAAACACTTTATTTAAGGGCTTGTAGGGACAAGTTGTTGTGTCCCATAATTCCAGCAAAGTGCAAGTGCAATTTCTACTTTCTTCCCCATTCCACAAAAATGCATGTATGCCTGAGAACGTGTACAGTAGATTATGTATCTGCATATGTGTGATATTTTCCCATGACAAAAATTACTAGTAGGACAGTGTGTTTGTATGTAATCAGATTACAACCAGTCTCATCTTCACCCTTTAAAACTGCATATTTCAGCTATTATCACCTTTAATTACTCTGTTTATTTTGTTATGCTTCTTAGAAATACTTTGACTCTTATATTGGCTCACTCAAATAACAAGATCACAATTTTTTTCCCACCTCAGTTGTTTCTCCCATAGAGCTCTATATGTATGGTCTCATATGTATTATTATATACCCAAAGACATTTTAGAATAAACATTTAATAGAAATTGGTATTTAAATGACACATAATAGAATTCCATAAGACTCTGGAGCAATAATATCTGAGCAATAATAAGAAGTTAATTTAACCTACAAAATATCCAGTTGTGAAGTAGGTTATTTATATTGACCTCAAATTAATGACTAATTTCACAACTGCACACAATTTATACATCACAAAGAAACTTAAAGACATTTCGATTTAGAGCATTAATTCGTTTTGAATGAAGCATTATATATTCATAAGACATTGCACTGATTTGACAAATTACACACACACACAACATTCATATGCTGCTTCTTTCTGATCAATGGTAATGAAATGCAAACTACATCTACATTGTATAGAGTAAATATACCCAGATAAAATATGAGGTTTACATCAGGCTAAAGTAAGCAAAATAATCTCAAGCAGCCCGACAGGGTCATCCACATTTGTAATGTCACATAAATAAGTCACACACCCATGAGCCGAGAAAATAGTTTTAGTTTTCAGTTTAAATGTCTATAGTTTTAAGTCTACAATGTTTTCTGCCTGTGAGACCAACACATTTGTGCACATTTCAGGGAAACTGTGTTTATGATTTCTTTGTTGTTGTGGATTTGGACAGTGATTGAGTGGCTTTCGGTTACAGGCCATGTGTGGAAGCCCCGCCCACTTCATCTATGTGAGTTTAGCTTGTACCTTTCCCCCTCAAACCATTTATATGATCGCCCTGATAACATCTGCTGTTTCCTCTGACATGAAGTAGAATGAGAATGCTGCCGAATTAAGCAGTGAGAAAAATAATGGAAGGAGACAGGCAAATCTGAAAGAAGTTGAGAAGAGGAAGTATAATATGTAATGTCACAGTATAATAATGGCCTTTATTGAAAAGGGTCAAAAGAAGACCTACATTTCAACATTCAGGTTTGACCTGAAGTCTTCAGCAGCACTGGATGTGCCGAGGAGAACAGAGAATGGAACCAAGCCGACAAACAGAGAGGAGAGCTGTCTGAAATCAGGGAAATCAGGTTTGATATTTCTGCCTTGACACATAATTCCCTAGATGAATCATCTTTAAACTTTTTAAAGAGATATTTATAGGAAATGTTTCCTTGTCAAGATGTTTAAGAAGTTAGTAAGATTTTTATAAGTCTCTTCTGCACACCAAGGCTGCATTTTTAAATCAAAACTACAATAAATATTGTGAAATATTATTAGAATTTAAAAGAATTTGAATATATGTTAAAATGAAATTTATTCCTGTGATCAAAGCTGAATTTTCAGCATCATTACTCCAGTCTTCAGTGTCACATGATCCTTCAGAAATCATTCTAATATGCTGATTTGCTGCTCAAGAAACATTTCTGATTATTATCAATGTGGAAAACAGTTCTGCTGACCGGGATTCTTAAATGAATATAAATTTCAAAAGAACAGCATTTATTTGAAATAGGATTGTTTTTTTAACGATATAACTGTCTTTACCATCACTTTTGATTAATGGGATTAATGTGCTTGTGCATACACAGAAAGTGAAACCATAACTATATTTTACCTGATGTGTTTCAATATTTGTGGAATTAAAATAACACATTATTAAACATTTTCAAACAGAAACTGCTGACACACTGAAAAAATCTCTGGACACAGAAAAGAGGAGACCAGGTATGTATCTTAAGTTACAAACTACAGACACATATGATAGATTAATTATGAAATAATAAAAACAATAAGGACAAAAATCTTTACTATATAATACTTAACAAAAATGTTAATAAACAACAGTGATTTATTAATAGGAATGTTCATATCATAAATTTATATCCTTCTGATGCCTTCTGAATAAAAATGCACTATTTTAAAGGCTGAACTGTATTTATATCACAGTGCAGCGCAGAATGTGGGATTGGAAACAGATTTGTATAAATTGAATTCAGAAGGTGTCATTATGCCTGTAGCCAATCACACAAGCCTTCTGTTTACTAGCCAATTATATGCCACATTTAATTAAACATTGCAAGTCACATGACTGATGAGTCCTGATGAGCCATATCTATATGTACATGCCTTGTTCAAATTCACGAATTTGATGTGTGTTTCACTGCAGACATCACACACAATAACACAGTCAGCAGAAGCTCAGGTGAGTGTGTGGTTTCTGAGTTCTCAGTTTTGCCTTCAGTGAGATGTTAATGTGTTACTAATAATTTAAAGTTGATTTTTTTTTCTTTCATTTAACACCCATTTAATCATGATTTTATTATAGTGATCTTTATTATCAACAGCATTAGAGATTCTAAATGAATGATTCAAAGAATCTATTTCAGAACAAAATAGTTTCACTTTTCTTTACTTGACAAAACAAACCTTTCAAACTTTTAGCTGAAGTTCTAAAATGGCTAAAACTAAAAACATAATTCAAATAATTAACAAAACCTATCATGCTATATTAGCAATATTAAAATAACGCTGGTGCTATAAACTATGATTCTCAAAATGAGCTAAATACTGAAACTGATGAATTCTGTAAGTACGCCACAATCAGTGCATTCTCACAAGAGACATGAAGTGCTTGTAAAGGTGGAGTATCTGTATTGTGGTTTAAGAAGCTGAACTACTTCCATTTGTTTCTGTTGTCCAGGTGCAGTAGCTGAGTTTTTGGATCCCCAGCAGCAGGCTGTGGTTTGTGTTGGAGGAACCGCTCGACTGCTGTGTCGTTTCAGAAGTTCTGGGCCTGTGGCGTCCTGCTGGATTCATGACACCGAAAAGGTCTGAGCAGTTGGTGAAGCTTTAGTGGAACATGTATTTAATTAATGTGATTCTCCACACCTGTGAACTTAAGAACTGACATGAATCCACCACAAAGCACCTGCTTATCTGAAATTCATTGCGCAAAAATCAAGAGAATTGGAAAAAAAAGTTTGATATTTTTAGTGTGGATATTGTCATTAGGTTGTGTTAGAAGGACCGCGAGTGTGTGTGACGAACACCAGCAGTAGCAGCACCCTGGTTCTCTCTGACGTTCTTCCTGTAGATGCAGGAAGTTATTCCTTTTTGTTCGGAACCGAGGAGGCACCGCTCACTGGACCATAAGCCTCAGTGTTATTGGTAAGATCTGAAATTAGTGTAATCAGTCTATCTATGGTGATGGCATGACAACCAATAATCAAAGTGCCTTTTTGTTCTCATGCATTTTAGTATTTATATACTGTTAGTGTTTATTAATATTTTGAATTTATATTTTCAGAGGTTTAGTTTTAGAAATGTTTTAATTCATTTTAATTTCCATTAATTTCCATTATTATTATTTTTTTATTTTTTATTTTTTTTACATTTTCAGTTTTAATTCTAGTTCAAGTTTTTGAAATTATGTACTTTATTTTTAATAGTTTTAATGTATTTTTTTAATTTGCTTAATTCATTTTTTTTGTTTACATTGTGATGTGCATGCCTTTTTGTAATATTTCTGTTTAGCTTTTTTTTTTTTTTTTTTTTTTTTACATCTTAGAAGTTTTTTATTATATTCAATTTGTATTTTTTCAGTTTTAGTAATTTAGTACATTCTAAACCTTTTTTTATCATTTATTTTTCATTGTTTTTCTTCTATAAAAATGTTAATCTTTTTCATTTTTTTTTTTTTTAATTTAAAAAAAAAACCCAACTGTTTACTTCCCAATAACCTTGCTTCTCATTCACTTTCTATTTCTCCCCAGATCGTCCAGACCATCCAGCCTCGTGTCCGTTCGTGTCCCAGCTGACCCGCACATCTCTGGTTCTGTCCTGGTCTGGGCCGTGTTTTGACGGAGGTTCTGCCATCACAGGCTACGTGGTGGAGTTTCAGAGGCTGGACCAAAGCGAGCCCAGCGACTGGACTGAACTCATTAACCAGTGTCAGAACACCTCGTATCGGGTCCGCTCTGGTCTCGACCCGCAGGGACAGTATCGCTTCAGAGTCCGAGCCTGTAACGCAGCAGGAGTCAGTGATTCCAGTGAGGAGTCAGACTGCATTAACATGAACACTGCAGGTAGACCGATGCCCAACTCTTAAACCACTGTTACAGTGCTATTCTTAATTTTTCTGTAGTATATAGTATATGTAGTGTGTACAGTATGCAAATTATGCATGCATGGAATATACATTTATAAACATTACATAAAAAATATTTTTGATTGTATAAAAAATAAAAAAAAAATACATGCATATAGAATGCTAGTGTTTCTTTTTGAAGTCAGTGATGCTCAAGCAAGAGATTAAAGCAAGATTAATGTTACAGGTGAGCTACAACAGGAAGTGACCTCATATGTGGCGGTTGTGCCTGACACTACACACAAAGCCAGGGATCATTATCATGTTCATGAAAAACTGGGAGTGTGAGTATCAGCCATCTCATAAATCAAGTCTAAAATTGATATTTATATTTATCTTAATAAAACGGTCATCTTGTACCTCCACAGGGGGAAGTTTGGGGAGGTGTACAGGATGACCCATAAGCAGACGAGTCTGGTGTATGCTGGGAAATTCTACCGGGCCCGTGTCTCCAGAGAGAAAACGGCAGCGCGTCAAGAAATCAAACTGATGAATGAACTACATCACCCGAAGCTGGTGCAGTGTCTCGCAGCCTACGACACCCCGTCTGAGATAGTCATGATTCTGGAGTAGTGAGTAATGAGATAAACCATACGTCTCTTTAAAGTGACACGTGAAATGGCTTTTGCTAATATACACACACAAACTACATATCTAACTATGGAACTGTTGTACGTGAATTTCTCTTGTCCATTAACATTCATTTTAATTTAGAATGTTGATGTTAAGGGAAATATCAGACCAGGTTTTTAAATATTTAAAAAGTGCATTTAATTTAAAGGCCAGAATGCTCCTCATACAATGAGCATGTTTTCAATTTTACAATTTAAAATTAAAATTTCAAGGTGGTCTAACTGTAACTTAAAAGTTTTTTTTTTTTTACCCGCCAAAAATCTTGCTTTTAAATCAAAACTTGTGTAAAAATGAAACCAACATGCATTTCTAACCCATAATTGTTCTGCCTCATTGAAGTATTGCAGGTGGTGAGTTGTTTGAACGGATAGTAGATGAGAACTTCGAGCACACAGAACCCAACAGTGTGAACTACATGCGTCAGATCCTGGAAGGAATCCAGTATATCCATAGCAAACGCATCGTTCACCTCGACCTGAAGCCGGAGAACATCGTCTGTGTGAACAGCACTGGGTCGCTCATCAAGATCATTGACTTTGGATTGGCCTGCAAACTGGGTGAGTGATTCATTTTAAGTGCTGCTGCTTTATTTTTTTTTTTTTTCTCTCTCAGAGTGAGTCAAAGTACAAAAAAAATAAATAAATAAATCCTCAATTTTGTAATTCCAAAGTAGAAACTTAATTTATTTGATATTCACATTTTAATACATCTAGATGCACTGCAGTACTGTACATTCATCCCCGTCTGGTTTCAGTGTGTGTTATGTTGGGTTGTGGTTGGGAAAGAGCCACATGAGATGTCCCTTTGAGCATTCCCACTGAATCCGAATCAGACTCCCGGATGTTAAAGTTTTAAATTCCAGAACCGGCTCTCCACACTGATGGCAGGTTCTGAACAGTCCCGTCAAACTGGATTTGTTGACCGCCCATTTTCTTTCCTTCTGATCTACTATTCCTCTTGTCATTGAAATGGGATCAGATGCGGCATCAGACAAAGATCTCATGGCGTTTAAACGTTCCTCCAATCGCAGGGCAGTCTGTGCGAGTTCATCCTACGAGACACAATATAATCAGTGAGCAGTTTGGACGCCTTTGACTGAATTACTGATCCTAAAAACATTTGATCTAAAGGCTTATTAAATGCTTAAATATTTCCATAGACTAATTACCCCAGATGAGTTAGAGTGAATATTGAAGGAAAGGTGGCTGACAATTGTCCAGCATACATTGATTCCTTAGTAGGTCAGATATTTACTCAACTGTCCATTTTGACCAACCTTTCTTTCCTCCCAGTGCACTGCGCTGTCTTCCTCTGTACTTGTGCTTGAAGATGAACTCTGCTCCATCATACGGTTTTGTTCCTCAGTGTAACCCATCCTGACATCTGGGTCAAATCCATCCTCTATTAGTCGTTCAGGCTGTGCTTCTTTATCCTACATGGCAGAAAATGGTGATGCATGCGAAATTATAATGCAGAATACAGTTGTGTATGGTTGCTAAAACTTAATATTTAACTGATGAGCAGTCAAGTCACATTTATTTATATAGCGCTTTTAACAATACAGATTGTGTCAGCAGCTTTACAGTATTAAATAGGAAAATAGTGTCAATGATGCAAAAGCAGTCACAGGTGTTGTATGTTAATCATTTTAAAATTTGCATGTGGCTCATCTAATTAGCCTGTCAATTTTACAGTTTTGAATAAAGTTTGCAGCTCAAATTCAATCTAATTCCAAATTAAAGTCAAATGAAATCAATTAGCTGTTTCTTTATTTAACAAGATTTTACCATAATAGGAATGACCATATAGTTAGTCTGTTAAATTTCTGACAAAAATAAAATGGGAAATAAACTTTTTAAAATAAGTTTATAAACTCTAAAACAGCACATGTATGGCTGAAAATAACTACAAAAAAAATTGTGAAAAGAGTGTTATAATTGGAGCTTAATAATTTTCAGAATAATTTGGGAGGAAAAAAAATAAGATCAATGAATTTCAAAAAAGAGCTGCACTGGTAAGCACTGTAATGATGGAGAAACTCTCATGATATGAGAGCACTTACTGGTTGATATGGCTGTAAGGGAGGAAGGTCATAGCAGATCCCGAGGACCTCCACGTTTGTGGACTGGGGATCTGGACTAGGCATGGATTCAGTGTCTGACTGGGGGTCCCAACTGGGCTGAGGTGAATTCCTCAGAATCTCCTATGACAATTTATGTTTGAGATAGTATGTTGTATCAGATGCAGTGTAAACCAAATGTTTACGATCTAACAGGTTGACTAGAGTTACTGTAAAAACATGCGAGTAATCTTCGGCATAGGTTGACTGACCCAATAAACCATCCATTGTACTAGTGTAGTATTCATTTTTACAGGTTATTTCAAGATAATTGGGACTCTTTCCCATCTCACTGACAAAAAAAGTCCTAATTTACCTGAATGTACATACCCTACATACCTCAGTTTGTAGTGTAGATGCAAATGTTGATTTCCGGGGTCTTCCTCTCTTTCTCAGAGACGCACTGGATTTGTCTTGTAAAAGATGCCCACCACACACCCTTAGTAAACAAAAATGAGAACATGAAAATAAGCTGCAATAAATAAGCAAATTAGGCAAAACTTAATTTATACTGGTGGTGGTGGGGATTACACTTTGTAATTCCCAATAACCACAACTCTAAAAATTTCAATGCCATAAAACGAACACTATTGAAGTACATCTCGCAAGGAACTACCATTTCAGTTTATCTATTTAATTTCATGTGTAATTCTGTTATTTGCCATTTCTTTTAGTTAATTACTAATAAAATTTTACAATGTCTTAATGAAAATGTCTATACAATTTTCCAGTGCATGACAAACGTAAAATTGCCAGTTTTATGTATGTATGTATGTATGTATGTATGTATGTATGTATGTATGTATGTATGTATGTATGAATTAATTAATTAATTTTTAAACTAGCACCAGATGACTGAATGCGGCTTTTAAATGCTTGTATTTTATATTGGCTTGGAAGCATTTTACTCGCATTTATGAAGACGCGCCACTAAGCGAATTTTGCCAAACGATATTGATATTGGAAAGCACCAAAACAAACACATCCGTACCCCAACAGGACCATCTTATTTTCTAATCCGCTAAAGTTATGCCTGTCGGCCGTTATCCTTAACAGATAACAAAATCATCCCTTCCATCCTAAAAACACCGTTTTCATGAACAACTCGATAGCACGAGCACGACAGTCCAAGTAACTAATATATTGTAATTATGACAAGATTAGGAGATTTATAGCGATCAATAAAAGAGGGAATCAAATGAAACGACGCGTTCACATGCTCCATGTTTATAGTGGAAATCACTGCCTTTATCATAACTGAAGCGAACGACAGTAAGATTGCAAATGAACAAACATGCGAAGATGACACAAGCATATTCAAGCAAAAGTCAACACGGATAAATTGTGAAACGAAGCAAAATCAAAGTTACTCGCCTATCAAGAAGAAACAAAGCAACCTCGGCGTCCGATTCGAGCCCCTCCCGCTCCTTGAGTTCTCTCCAGCGCTGGAAGGCTGCTCCGATATTTACGCGGGTCCTACCTCTTGCCTGATCGTAACCCCTCTTTTTAATGCTTTGTTCCACCGATATTTTCCTCTTTTTCTTTTTCTTATCTGCCATCTCTCGATGTATAGTCAATCTGCTAATATCCGTCCTGTGCAGTGTGCACGGACTCTTCTCTTCTCCCGATCATTACTAGACACGCCCCTTACTGCTGATTGGCTGCAAGTGTTTTGGGACTTTTTTTTAATTCACCTTTTAATTTAAAGCTGCAGTCAGTAACTTTTCTCTTTTTTTTCCCTCAATTTACAATTTATATAAGGAGCGAGTACAACATGAGTCCATTTTCCAAACCATGTTTTTGGCTTATCCTGAATCACTACGGTACACCTATAAGTTTTATTTATTTTTTTATTTTATTTTTTTTTTAATTCGGACTATTTTAGAATAGTTCTGGTAGGAACTGGTGCGGAGTAGCACAGTACCTGCGTGATTCGTCATAGACATAAACACAGAAGTAGCTCCGGCTACAGTGTTCTTCCGCAAGACGCACGCAGTTCTAGAGCTCCTAAGTTAAAACGTGCATAATTCGTTACCTGTCCAGCAGATAACAAGCAACCTCCGCGTCGTTCTTCATGCCTTTCTCCGCTTTCAGAGCTTTCCATCTGGAATAGGCCACGCCGATGTTTACTCTGTTTTTCTGTCTCAGTCTGTCTCTTTCTCTCTTCTTAACATCGGACTTCTTTCGCTTCTTTGGCAGAGTTTGTAGCGTCTCTGCGGTTAATGCATAACAGTGATCCATTTCCTCCGAATGCAAGTCCTGGCTGATCAGTGATGTATCACTCAAAGTCTCCTAAAACAACCCAATGCATTGTAATGCATTATACATCGAGTAATTGTTAAAATAGTTTTAAAACTACAATTAATACAAATGTATGCATACCTCTGTTTTTGGTAAATAAATGACAGGCACAGCTGTATTTGTAAAATATCGTCGTGCCTTTACCTCATCTGCTCTGAAATCGTCTTGTGAAAGAAGTTCACTGCACAACCTCATGTGCTTGAAGTACCGAATAGATAAAGTAATATCCCGATGAACAGCCAGCAGCCAAAGATTGTTCACTGGAAATCTGTGAGAAGTCACCCTGTCACTTGTCAGGCTCGCTAATGCACTCTTACGTACTCGCAATTTTTTCCTTAAGTTCGTGCATCCTGGAAATGCACACTTGTGCACCATCTTTTAAAAATGAACCAGGATCCAAAGCAAAATGTCGAAAGAAACGCACGAAACTTGCATTGGGCATCCCTGTTCTTCTGTAAACAACCAGTGAAGCACTTCCAGGATCATCTTTCTTGTGTAGTAGCAACTACAACATTTAAAGGTGCGTTTCCGCCACCTACTGTACTGGAGTGTGGACCAGAGCTTTTGATTTACTTTTTAATGCCATTTTTGACTGGAGTTTGAGGTCTCCCTCGGGGAAAGGGCTTTTGACCGCTAGCTGCAGCGTCAGCCAATGAGCAAGACGCGTTTGATCACGTGATCTCATGGACTACCTTTATGTAGAAAAAGTAGGCTTTAGAAGTCCGTGTAAATCAATATTAAATGTGGTCTGAGTTTGTCACAGCACAGAAAAATGTTAACCACGCAGCCAAATCTGAATGGTTAAAGTAAATAAGTTATCAATCTAGAAAAAAACAAGCTCTGCTCTCCAGCGCTGGGGGTGTGTCCGCCGGATTTTCAAAAGGATGTGAAATATGTAAAGTTTGTGGTATAGACACTGTGTTTTTGAAAAGGGTTAAATCAGACAATACAAGCTGTTTTTGACCCTAATAAAAATGATTTGCATATCTTCTGGGATTGTCCTCGCACACAATTTTGGATTGAATTCTCTTATGTTATTAATCGCAATGTGCTCCAGGGTTTCTCTTTAAGGATGTACTGTTTGGCTTCTTCAGTATACAAAAAGATAAAATTAATTAATTTTATTAACATTATTACTTCTTGCAAAATTTCATATTCACCGCAGTAAACTCACTCAATCCTTTTATTTTTTTATTTTTTTTTAAGCAGTTCAACAGTATATCCAAACTATAGTGGTCAACATTTGAAGTGGAGAAAAAAAGTTCATCAAAGTTGTCCTAAGAACGCGTTTTAGGGTTTAGAACAACTTTGAAAGGTTTTGATCCACTTCAATTGTTGACTACTGTAGTGCTTTACACGGATTAATGTAGAACTGTTGATCAATTTCTGGTAGCAAGGTCATATTTGCATATACAGTGCCCTCCATAAATATTGGAACAGTAAAGACAAAATTGCTTTCTCTGCTGTGGAGTCAAGACATTTGCAAATATGATTAAAAGATGAATGAGACAAAACTACAGGGTCACATTTTATTATTCGGTCTTTCGACATTACACGTTTTACCAAATAAAAAGGACAGCATTTTTAGAGTTCGTCCCACTATTTGATGTGAGCATAAGTATTGGAACAGGTGAATTTAAGGCAGATGAATTTTTTGTTCTGCTGATAACTTGAGGATTGAGATCACATCTTGGAATTTCAGTATATAAACAGGACTAAATCTGTGGGATTAATTTTCAACAAATTAACACTGAAAAACTGTCCAACTTCATATGAAAATACAAAACTCACTTTTCATACGGATGACTTTTAATGCACATTTTATATACATTTATAGAGTACAGATTAAAATATTTTGACATTTTTATTTTTGTCACAAATATTTAATTGTTTTGGCGTTTTCAGAGCCTGGTAAACATCTGATGGTCTTACATGGGACTCCAGAGTTTGTGGCCCCAGAGGTTGTCAATTATGAGCCTGTAGATCTGGCCACTGACATGTGGAGCATCGGCGTCATCTGCTACATCCTGTAAGGGCACCGAATGAAGCAGTTTATGGATGCCACCTTGATTCAGTTGATTTAATATGTGTATTTTTGTTTGATTTAATGCATTTTCTTTTCCACGGTTTCCCAGACTGAGTGGCGAGTCTCCATTCCAGGGAAACAGCGATGCCGAGACCCTAGCTCTGGTTACTGCAGCGCAGTGGGAGTTTGAGCCTGAGAGTTTCGATGATATCACCCATGAGGCCAAAGATTTCATCCGTGGCCTGCTGAGGAAGGATAAGAGGTGGAGGAAGGAATGTGACTCGAAATTAGCATAGTCCCATCATCCATGTTTTACTATATTCTGCTAATGATCTGTAACAATATTATTTTAGTACAACTGACATAGTACTATTGTTTTTTTTTTTTTTAATTAGTGCTGGGCACTGATTAATTGCAATTAATCATATCCAAAAAAGTTTTTGTTTATATAATGTGTGTGCTGTGTAAATTTGTGTATATATAAAGACACACACATACAGTATATATTTTTAAAATATTTACATGTATGCGTGTGTGTATGTACAGACACACACAAACTTTTATTTTGGATGTGATTAATCACGATTAGTCATTGCCCAGCACTAGTTTTTATTAATATTTTCCTTCCTGTTTTAATTTTTTAAATTGGGTTTGTCTGTAATTATCTAAATTTCAGTTTTAGCTGAAATTTCAAGCAACTGAAATTTTTAATTTAATATAGCAGCTTCTTTTTTTTTTTTTTTTTAAATGGTTTAGTTAGCTGTAACAACTTTGATTTGTAATCTGTTCATTTGAGTCTTGTTTTTAGTTAATTGACCATTTTCAGTCCACAGTCATGCAAAAAGGAAGTAGACTGCAAGTTATTTAAGCATCATATTCTATATGTAGAAGGTTTCATTTCATTTTTACACTCCTAGAACAAGATTATCCTGTGAGAAAGCATTAGCTCATCCCTGGATAGCCTTATTTTACGACTCAAACTCCAGATCAACCAAATCCCTAAATAAAGAGAAGATGAGAAGGTTCCTGGCCCGACAAAAATGGAAGGTATGGAAATTAGGATGTTATTCACTTTTAGCTGATTTAATATAAAGATGCCTGATGGTTTTCACTGATAGAAGTTCCTGTCATCAGAATTGTTTTTTTACCTCTTTGGTAAACTGCGTTTTTACCTCTTTGGTAAACAGTTAAACTACGTAACTGTTCTATCTTGCAGAAAACTGGTAAAGCCCTGCTCGCACTGACAAGGATGGCTCGCTGGAGCAAATCTGATGGACAGCTATCTCCCATTTCTGTAGATGGTAAGATGCATGAGAACCTGTTTGTCCAACAAATGAAGTGTTCAAAGCCATTATACGTTACTTTTGCAATTATGTTTGGCTTGTGGCACAAAAGTGACTTTCCCCTGCAGCTACCCGAGGATGATTCGTTTGTTCTCTCATGGTGTCTCCGTCACTGTATTTTCAGTGAATGCTCTGGGGAAAGAGGCCGAACAAGCTGTGGCGTCTCTGGAAAAACAGTTGCGGAGTGAACCACGTTTCCATCAAGCCCTGCACGACCTCACTGAGAGCTGCGGCGCCACAGTACACCTGGCCTGTACAATACAAGGTACCTCTGTCAGTCTTGATGGGCGAGTCTGGGTTTGGCAGATACCAGGAATTAAACTACAAACTACTGCATCCAAACATGAGCATGTTTTCAAGATCCTCCTGCAGTATAAGTTCGTGATTGGACCATAAATCCATATGGGGAAGTCGTGGCCTAATGGTTAGAGAGTTGGGCTTGTAACCTGAAGGTTGCCGGTTCGATTCTCGCACCGGCAGGAATTGAAGGTGGGGATTGTGAATGAACAGCACTCTCTCTGCCTTCGATACCATGACTGAGGTGCCCTTGAGCAAGGCACCGAACCCCCAATTGCTCCCCGGGCGCTGGAGCAATGGCTGCCCACTGCTCCGGGTGTGTGTTCACGGTGTGTGTGTGCGTGTTTGTTCACTATTCACTGCTGTGTGTGTGCACTTGGATGGGTTAAATGCAGAGCACCAATTTCAAGTATGGGTCACCATTCTTGACAATACGTCACGACTTTCACTTTTTTTTTTTTTCACTTTCATAATTCACTGAAGTGACTTCTGTTTGCAGGATATCCTGACCCTGAAGTGGTTTGGCTGTTTGATGAAGCGCCGCTGGAGAAAAACGGACGAGTTCACATGAATTATGATCAGAACGGCACTTGCACACTCACCCTTGCTCAAGTACAACCTGGAGATTCTGGGATCTACAAATGCTGTGCATCCAACAGTCTGGGACAGGCGTTGTGCTCTGCCAGACTCACCGTGCAACTCTAGAACACCAAATCTACAATGTTACGCTTGAAGAAAACAGGATTTGAGCGAAACTGAGAACGTTAGGAACCATGTGCAAAAATGATGCTGAAACAAAAGTGCTTTCCACATGTTTAACGTCACTAGAAGCTGTTGTAATTCGCCATTTCTGAATTGTTCTATTGTTGGTTTTTAAATCACAATTTACTCCACAGTAATGTTAGTTTCAACTTCAATTTCTATCATTTTCCCTGGTGTGAAGTTTGTTATTCACTGAGATTGAGCATTGCATTTTTTTTGTTTTGTTTGTTTTTTTTTTTGTTTTGTTTTTTTTCTACAGAACCCGGGCATGGTTCGATTCTGCTTAATTTAAGACAGTTTTTAAGAGTTTAATTTGTTGTATGTGTATATAAAGATTAAATTTATTAATTTTATGAAATTAAGGTTTTATTTTTAATTGGTAGTTTAAAACAATTCTTCACTATTACATCGTCATTTTGTAAATTTGCATTAGATCACCTGACCAGTTGGTCTATTATGGGTTAATCTGACATTCATTTTAAACTTTGGTCTTCAGGAGGCACAATATAGACTAATAACTATCTTCTCTCTTTCAGAGTAAGTATAATCTACACCATGATCAAAGCCTTTTCCACTGAAAACTGCAGTTACAAAAAAAACATTTTAATGGCAGTGTGACAACCAAGTATGATAACGTTTCTGACAACAGGCACAAAAAAAAAAGTTAAACTGCATCTTGCAGGTCTATTGAAAGTACTTAAGGTGTTTTCTGTCCCAAACCTCTTCCAGCACATTGGAAGAACCAGATAAGAACTGATACTGGCTCATGTTTATAAAGGTTACAAATGGTAAATGATTTCAAAAAAACGCAATCACATGTTTCTGAACTGATCAAGTAAGGAAAACAGTCACTAAACTATTTTACTAAATTCTGAAAATGTTGAAATCTGGTTGTATTCATACTGAAGTCTGTCTCAGGGTGAAGATCTGGTTGTTTCTTGTCTCTTCTGAATCCGCTGCTGTAATAGAGTCCAGGCTTTCAACACCTGAGAAAGCACACACGCATCAATTAGCCACATGTTTTGAGGTTAATAAAGCACATCATCCATCGAGTCTTTCCTGATCCGGTGTGTGTACCTGTCTCTGAGTAACGTCAGGTTCCCACAGTGTGCATAGCACTACGTTAGCATGTTCTATCAGCTTTGCATTTGGCCACTGGCTCTTCAGTCTCCTCAAGGCGTCTTCTTCCTTCACACCATCACGCTGGACTATACGCTTCACTGCCTGAGACCAAAAGAGTGTTAACGCAGCTAGAATATCCTAATATTGTTCTATATACAGTGGAGTGCAAAAGTCTTTGACTCCTAGAGAATTTTTTCACCACTATTTTCAACACTGATCATGTGAAATGTTTCTTGAGCAGCAAATCGGCATATTAGACGGAGTTCTGAAGGATCATGTGACACTGAAGACTGGAGTAATGATGCTGAAAATTCAGCTATGCATCACAGGAATAAATGAAACTTTAAAATATATTCAAATAGAAAACAGCTGTTTTAAATTGTAATATTTCACAATTTTACTGTTTTTACTGTAATTTTTTAATCAAATAAATGCAGTTTTTGTGAGCATTAGACACTTCTTTCAACAACATTAAAAAACCTTATTGAATGGTGCAAAATCTGAAATATTTCATATATATCAGGCTCTTTGTTTTCATGTTTCTTTGTTTTCAAATTTTCTAAATGTTCTTATCAGATTTAAATCTGATTTTGAATCCCAGAATGTGGTCTCAAACTTTTCAGCCTTTAGAAAACCGTGTGTGTCAATATTAAAGCTTTAGTACCTCTTCCTCTGGGATGATGGCCACCCAAACCTCATGCACCAAACATGTCCATCCCGCCTCGAGCAACACGGCCGCATCCACCACACAGACACGCTTACCTGAAACCAGGAAGTGAGAATTAATCACAATTAAAACAGAAAAAACTCAGCAAGAGCATGAGCAGGAAGTGATAAATGCTTCACCCTGTTCTTTTGCTTGTTCTATTTTTTTCTTCACCAGCAGAGCAATCTCTGGCCACACGATATCTGTCAGAGCTTTCAGACGCTCCTGGAAAACAAACACACACAAATACAATAGGAACAGGATTGAATCAATGTGTTCCGAATTCAATCATATTCACCTGCAGAGTTAAATTACCTGGTTTCCAAATACTTTTCCACCCAGTACTCGTCTGTTAATGCTCTTGTCCTCATTAAGAATATCTGACAGCAAAAGAGAAGCACACAAAAACACAAACAGTTTTCACATTTTCTGTAGGGAAAAACTGCAGAGTCCAGTATAAACTAGATTCATTCAGTGACTATAAACATCTCGTCCCCATACCTGGGCCGAACTCCTGGACGACCTTATGATAAGCAGATGTTCCCGGCAGGTAAGCCTCGTGACCGAGCTGATCGCAGTCGATCCGCACGGCGCCGAGACCCTCCAGTCTGTGTGCTATAGAGCTCTTTCCTGACCCGCTGCCGCCCGTCAGACCAATCACATACGGATCCAGAGGAAGATCCCGCTGCAGCTGCAAACAGAAGAACAGCAAATTAAACTAATACTACGAGCTTTACCTTTATGTGGATGAAATCAAAGTAATCATCAATAACTTGAATCTTTTGTGAAACTACAAGTTAAAATGTTAATGCTGAGTGAAACACTACGGGATGTTCGTACAGATGGAGGTTTGAGCAGCGTGCCCAGCAATCTTGTTCTCAGGCTGGAGGAACTGATCTTCTCCTCTTCGATGTCAGCATGATGGGCGTCTTTCAACAGCTGGATCTCATACAGAACCAGTTCAGCCAATCCCTGCACAGAAAACATCACTTAATCACATACTATAAACAAATTAATGACCAAATAACGGTGAAACGTAAACAACAGCAAAGTCCAAACGCACTGGGGTCACTATGGTCACAAGCACTGAATTCACGTGGATAATTAAGTTCAAAGTTCACAGATTTCTAGTTTATGACTTACTGAGGATTAAACATTTGAGGGGTGACAATAAATCCACATTAAGCTGCCAGAGCCAAAGACTTTCAGATATAAACTTTATAATCAATAAACTAAAATTCTATAATTATTATATTATACACTACCTTTCGAAAGTTTGGGGTTGGTACATTTTTAAGCAAGTCTTTTATGCTCACTAAGGTTGCATTTATTTGATCAAAAGTACTGTAAAACAGTGAAACATTTTTATAATTTAAAAGAACAGTTTTGTACTTTAATATAATTAAAAATGTAATTTATTTCTGATGCAAAGCTGAACTTTCAGCATCATTACTCCAATCTTCAGTGTCACATGATCCTTCAGAAATCATTCTAATATGCTGATTTGCTGCTCAAGAAACATTTCTGATTATTATCAATGTTGAAAACAGGTGTGCTGCTTTATTTTTGTGAAACCATGATAATTGTTCAGGATTCTTTGATGTATAAAAAGTTCAAAAGAACTGCATTTATTTGAAACATTATAAATATATTTACAGTCACTTTTGATCAATTTAATGCATACAAGCTAAATAAAAGTATTAATTTCTTTAAAAAAATCTTACTGACCCTAAACTTTTGAACAGTAGTGTATATTTGTTTTATTATAAAAAAATACATTTTGAGCTACTGTATATCAAGGTTGTGGTTCTCTTGTCTAACGATAAAGATTTTTATAGGTACTAAATAACAACCAATAACGTTCTCACATTTTCCAAGCGCTTCCTGTTGACAGCTTCACCCCCTTTCCTCGTCTCCTCGCTGACCACAATGCACTGCAGCTCAGGGTCGCTTATGGAGGGGCCGAAGGGGTCGGAGAGAGGAACGATTTCGTACTTGAGCGATGGTTTTACATCGTTCAGAAAGTCCTGGAGCTTCTGCACACGCTGATCGTACGGCTCTATCAACTCCTTCAAGACCTTATCTATACAAAAATAAGGACACATTTAAGAAATCACTACAAAATTAGACTTTTTTTTTTCCGGGTCAAACGGTTTTGTCACATTTTCAAGTGGTTTATCACTTGATAAGAATGGTGGCAAAACATCTCAGACTTTACTAGATATTCATCCAGATACCAAATAACCACACAGACAAACTCATGAAGCATTTTTAGAGCTGCTTTGAACAGATTTGGGGAAATTTAGCATTTCATCACTTGCTCACCAATGGATCCTCTGCAGTGAATGGGTGCCGTCAGACTCCAAACAGCTGATAAAAACATCACAATAATTAACAAGTAATCCACACAACTCCAGTCCATCAATTAATGTCTTGTGAAGTGAAAAGCTTCATGTTTGTAAGAAACAAATCCATCATTAAGACGTTTTTAACTTCAAACTCTTGCTTGGAGTTCATAATCCATAATACTGCTTTCTCCAGTGATATATGGATTAATGATGGATTGTTTCTTACAAACTTGCATCTTTCTGTTTCTCAAGATGTTAACTGATGGACTGGCGTGGTGTGGATTACTTTCGGATTATTGTTTTTATCAGCTGTCTGGACTCTCATTCTGACGGCACCCATTCACTGCAGAGGATCCATTGGTAAGCAAGTAATGTAATGCTAAATTTCTCCAAATCTGTTTCAATGAAGAAACACAATCATCTACATCTTGGATGGCCAAATTTAAATTTTTGGGCAAACTATTCCTTTAAAGATTTCCAGAGGGTCTCCACTTACTTTTTAGTAGTTCTTGGTCACACACACCAATGACAAAGCGTCTGTTGGCCATCAGACAGGAAATATTCAGCAGGGTCTTGTGGGCGCCATGCAGACGGTCAAAAGTGCCGCCAACCACCACATCACTGAACGTCTCTAAAGGTTTTAATTGTGCACCTCCTCCTCCTCTATCATCATCTTCCTCAACCTCTTTTAGTCGCGGGTACAAAAGCACAGATGAGAGACTCGGCTTGCAGACGTAGCAGTGACCTGCGTACTTCTGCAAGCACTGAGTGACCAGCGAAGACTGGCCTGAATCCTGGATGGGGAAGTCTGTGAGCACTACTTCTGGCGAGTGGGACAGCGTCTGCGGGGTGGGAAAAGGGCCGTTGTTTCCGCTCAGCACCGCAGATTGGGCGCGGACGTTACTGAGCAGCACCCTGACATCAAGGTGCGCGCAAATGTCAGCGGCGTTGCTGTAAAGGCGAGAGATGAGAGCGCAGAGATCCACCACGGGAGGGATGTAGGCGGGTCGCACCTGCCCACCTGTGCCCAGGTTGAGGCCGGGGTGGAGATGGACGTAAAGTGTGCGCTCGACCACCTGGGCGGCAGACGTGAGGACAGGTGCGATGCGGAGAGGGAGGACGTGTAACGGAGACGTAAGGACCAGGATACCGGTGCTAAACATGGACATGATGGACAGCTGATGGTGACTTTATGATCTGAGGTGCTGAAAGATATAATACAGATTAGTGCTGTCAAATGATTAATTGCGATTAATCGCATCCAAAATAAAAGTTTTGGTTTACACAATATATGTGTGTGTACTATGTATATTTATTATCTATATATAAATACACACACACACACAGTATATATTTTGAAAATATTGTAAACATGTAGATATTTATATTAATGAAATTTATATTATATATAAATATATTTAATATATAAACATAACTTATTTTTTTCCTTAAATATAAACATGCATGTGTGTGTATTTATATATACATAATAAATATACACAGTACACACTCATATATTACGTAAACAAAAACTTTTATTTTGAATGCCATTAATCGTGATTAATTGTTTGACAGCACTAACAGAGATCTGATTAAAAATAACACGTTATTTATGCAGTTCCATAAAGAGATACTTATGCAATTGCACAAACCTGTGAAAATGTATAACTTGAATTCACCGAATGCACATACAAAATCTGCCAAATGAATAAATACGCAATTATGTATCTTGGACTGTTATTTACATATGCACATATTGCAACTTTAAATTGTTTTAAGGACTTGTCATTTGTAAGTACACACATGCATATTTTTCTACCTTATTCTGTTATTTTGAGAATTGAGCTAAAAAACAAATATAATTCTGACCTTCAAAGAGAATTGAAATAAGAACAGAACAGAAATAACACTGATTTCTAAAAATTGCACTTTGTTTAAATTAATATAATTACTCTAAAATTACCCTAATAATTAAAACAAAAAAGAATCTATACAAAATACAGCTATTATATGTATCATGCAAGTTTTGATTAAATTAATTCAATGAAATATTAGAAAAATTACCATAATAATTAGAATCATGATGACTTTGATTAATTCAATAAAACCCGGCAAATTTATTCCAATAATTCAAATAAAAAAGAATCTTTAAAAATATAGCGCTTATATGTATATCCTGCAAATTTTGTTTAAATTAATTCAATGAAAGATGAAAAAAATTACCATAATAATTAGAATAACGCAAAATGTAATTAATTCAATAAGACATGACTAAAATTACCATAATAATTAGAATAGAATAGAATAGAATAGACATATCGCTCTCAATCGTGGAACTATTGATTACAATTACAACATTTCAAAAATTACTCTTATATTTAGTATTAAACCGAAAAAAATAGAACATACAAATTTCATACACATACATACACGCACACGCACGCACACACACACACATATGCAGATACATTCAAGAACTTCTTTGAATTATTTAATAATTCACAGTAGCTACAGACGTTGAGAAATTGTTGATCTCTTATATTTATCCATAAATGATTCCAGATTAGTGAAAAACCACACAGCTGATCCGGAACAACACACTGTAACACCAGACTACTTCAGCAAAACCTACCTGAGGATATTCTGCCGATGAGGGTGCTGAGAAATGCTAAATGTGGAATAATATTGCAGAAGACAACCGTCTTGTATCAGGCTTCGTCATAATGACTACATAAAAGACTAATGTTTTACCCAGCAGAGCGAACTCATGTCCAGTTGACCTAGACGGCCATGTGCTGGAATACTGACTGATGATTGGCTGATAGCGGGAGTTCCTGCCTTAATGAATTATGGGAAGTGTAGTTTATAGCTGCTTTCAATTCCTCCGTCCCTGTGAACTCATTTTATGTCGCCAAACACGAACATTTCTCATTTTATCATTGTAAATTATTTATGTTATTTAATAATTGAGTATCTTTGATATGAAGAGCATATTTTTACACATTTTACATTTGTGCCTCATGTTTTGTGTCTACAATTAAAAAACATAAGGCTACATAACTGCATAATATTGTATAGTAAGTTTTCTGTGCCAGATATAATGAAATGTACGCTTTTATCAGCATGAAAATGTTATCCCTGAACAAAGTTTAAGATTAAGTTCTAATCGGGATAATTATTTAGAAATCCATAGAAATCTTTTCACACAATTTCTCCTTAACAGGGCAGGAAACAGAATGAGTTATTTATGAAATTCATTCTTCAAATCTTGATGATGGTTACATAAATACTATAAATATATAATGGGAAGGCCTTTGACTGAATACTAAACAAGAATGAAAAGTACAGCTTTTATTTGACAAAAATACAAAAATAACTTTTCAATTTCAGCAACTTCTGTTTTACAAGGTCTTAGTGACTCTCATCTTGTCTGTGTTGGTTAACTAAAATAACTAACAAGAAACTGTAGACTGAAAATCTGAATAAACAAAGTCCATAAGCTCTAAAAACATTTAAACTACTCAATCTTAGTACCATAATAAACTTTCAATGATTCACAGGATCATTCAGTTTGTGAATGAAAAAACACAAAAAAAAAATGTTCTGCAACTTCTGCAGCCGTGTTTTGTCTGGAAGGTCTAGACTGGGGCAATGACCCAGTTTCTTGTAATGTTACAAAACAGCAAAGTTACAACAACGTCTTCGTGCTGCATCTATAGACATTTTTACCCCATTTCACACAATTTAGGGGTGGAAAAATAGAGTATATCTGACACACATAAAAACCTGGAATGTCAGCAGAAACCTGAAATAAAATGCAGATAGAACTTGTAAACTCATTGCAAGACCATTAATAACAATACTCTAGGGGGTGATAGAATTAACAACTTTTCTAAGCAAGATTTTCCACAAGTGTTTTCCTGAAATTGCTAATGCCTGCTATCGCACCCCTTAAGTGTGCTTACATTTATTGAGCTTGCTATATCGCATACTTGCATTTATTTACTTGCACATAATTTGTTTAAGGCTTCAATACTTAAAACACTTTGCTTTTCGCAAAAACACATTCGTAATGCAGTAAACCTCAGTATCTGATATATAAACCATTTAGAAGTTTCTACAAGTAGTCTCTCGTGATAGTTTGGCCATTATTTTAAAAGAAAAGTGAGAAGATAAATAAAACGCAAGTTGTTTTTTGACCATCGTCGGCCACCATATTAAACAATTTATGGTAGATGGATCAAACAAGTACCCTTCATTTTAGCCTTTTCAGGGCATATGGGTAGTATTTGAGGAAGATCCGTCGTGCAATCTCATATGTGTCCCCTAGTGGTTTGGAGGGATATTTCCTCTGGTTGTAGACGAAACCTTTCTCAACCTGGAACACGGCCTGGTTGAAGACGTCTTGTTTGAAGGGTCTTCCTCTGTCCAGACACTCCACTAGTGTATTAACAAACAAGCCCCAGCGCTGTAAATAATAGTCTTCCACTAGACCGCCCCACTCTTTGCTGGCGTAGTCCAAGATTTCCCCATCGGGTCCCCAAAGGGTGATCTGATTTCTTGCGTTGATATCATACAGCTGTGCCTCGTGCTCACCCACACCCTGAGACTGAGCCCGCTCAAGCCAGACTCCCAAAAGAAAGTGTTCGTTGCTGGAAAGGAGGCGGTCCAGTTCAGGTAAGACATCGTAGACAAGCACGCCACCAGCAGTTAGGAGGTCGGGAAGCTTTTGAGCCTGAGAATCATACAAATAAAATAACATTTCAAAGCTGTAATTTTGTAAACAATAAAGGTGCAGTCACATTTACCGTTGTTTGAGGAATTTTAATGGGCGAAATCCAATCATTGCAATAGGAATCAATGAATTAGGGAATTTTACATGAGGGCAAAAGATTTCCCCAAGCATATTTCGCAATGGTTTCAAATTGGTCATGTCAATTTGGTGTGTTAACCAACTAAAAGCTGTTTGGTGTGAGGAAGACTTCTTTGGGAGCTGTGCTTTATACATCGCTACATTATTGACAATAGACACTGGACATTTATTTGCCCATAAAATTTAGCAAAAATGCAGGGGCTTTCACACCAGCAATTTAGTTCGAAACAGAGCACAGTTCGCCTGAAAATTTGGTAATACTGTGTACCAAATCCAAGACTAGCTGTATAGGAACTGGTCTGAGTTTGGTTGCAATGGGACTGTGGTGTGATTCGCATGAATATGAAAGCTACTTGAACTTGGATACAAACAACTGTGAGTATGTAGTGTAATCGTGCATTTAAAGCCGCAATTAAATGGCTCACAATTAAAATAGTCTTCATGTGATGCACATAGACATAAGCGTCGATCAATAGAACCAAATTAATAATAAAATTACCAACATATTGATAAAATGCTGAGTCAGTTTTCTATCATGCACACTGTGCATGTTTGTGACACAGGATGAACACAAATGCACCAGGGTTCAATAGAATCAAGCGATTCTAAGACTAGACCATTGCCGTGAGGGTGGTATTTGCAACTATCTTCATAAACACAGTAATTTAGGTCTTATGTGAAAGCAAACAGAAACAGAAAGAAAACACATGTGTAACAATACATTGGATCCGGGCAACTCTTAAAGTGACAGCAGTCTAATATTCCTGCTGTCTGTCATTCATGTTAATCAAACAACAAAAGAGAGAAAATCTCTCACTGCTCTTAACTAAATCACGTTTGTAACTTTAATAAGAATATATATTTAATTTACACAGTGAAGAATATGCACTGTTTTTATACATTTGATTACTTTATACAATGTATATAGCATTTCTTATTTATTTGTTCTAGATTTTTTGTCCTATTGTGTGTAATTAGTTTCTTATTCTTATTTGTTTACTTGTCTTCAGTGAGTTTTTTAAAATTTAGGCTAGTATACATTTTTTTTGTGATATTGACACTGGTGAGTGACAAGAATTATGAAATTTCATATCATAAAGACCTTATTTGAAGCAAAAATATCTATATCATGATATGTATCGTTGCCATGAAATAAAATTAGTCTACTTATTTTGCGATATGAGATTTTGGTCTTATCGCCCACCCCTACCCTGGATGCAATCCAAGTCGCTTTGGATGAAACCATCTACCAAAAGCATAAAATTGTTAAAAAAACAAACAAAAATACTAGTGCTGGTTCACTAGTTCACTGACATCAAACATAACCGTTAAGCATGGGTTTACCTGGAAAGCATTCCGTATTTCCTTGTAGAACTCAGTTGTAAGAAGCTGAAGCGCTTGACGCGTCACATCCACAAGATCATACCGGAAGGTTTCCAGAGTCGCTAACCCTGGCGCGGCTTCGAACAGAAGCTTCCACGCCTTGTAGAAGTCAGCCGGTTCATACCATATGTCCGTTTGCATGTGCAGGGACGGCCGATGTACCAACGGACTCCGGTTGTGGTTCTTGTATTGTGGAAGAGTGCAGTTGTACACACTATGAAACAAGAGCTGCCAGGCCGCCGTCAGATTCTCATCCATACTACCATAGCGCCGCAAGGCGTACAGCGACACCCACTTGGAAAGGTTGACGGGTTCTTTGCGCCAGGCCAGTTCGCTCATAAGTTCGTAAATGACTGGATTCTGTTCGATGCCTTCGGGGGTCAAACCCAATCCCACTAGGGTTGAATTCGGAAAGCGGATGGCATCGAAGGGGCCGGAATTTATGCTCTCCACCGTTCCAAACAGACCACTGTTCCCTCCAAAGTTGTGCAGCATGCACCAGATAAATGGCTGGCCGTAGAAGGAGTTTGTGGAAGAGTAGACAGGCATGGATTCAGCAAAGAGATCCAAGACAATCATGCGCCCCAGGGGGACTCCGTGTAACAGGGCCTTGACCTGGTCTGGTTTCCAGAACGAAGGGTCACTGATAAATAACCAGCCTTGCATCAGCCAAATTGCTTGAGGGTCCACTGCCAGAAAGAGAGTAAAAGGAGAGAATGAGAGACCACAACGCATCTGTGTGAGCAGTTGTGAGGGCACCATGCCTCATCCCACCATGGGGTTGGGAACCCCAACTGTGCCCCAGAAAATAAGCGGGTCAGTTGTAGAGCAAATGCAATCCCAAACATCTAGGACAATATCACATGAGTTATTTCCAGCACCAACCAAAAAGGGGTAACAATGGCATAGCTACCTGAAGTCATAGTATTGAAAACGGCACGGCTGATAGACGCCAGGTAAGCGGGGTCCGAAGAGGCTGGGGCCATTTCATTAAAGGTGTCTGTGTTGTAAATGTGGTCTGTTCCGAACTCCTTAATGACCTGGGTCAAAAAGAGCGCTCCTATTCGCTGGAAGAGCGGGTCACGGGGGTCAAGCACATAGGCGCAGGAGTAGGTGCAGTTAAAATGGCTCCAGGGGTCCAGCTTGGTCACATTTGCTTGGGGGAACAACCTAAAAGGCATTGCTAAATGTGATTATTCCAGTCTTCACTCTCAAATATCTGCTAAAGAGACGTAAATAGCAATTATGTGTTCTTTGCCAATTTTTATTGAACTGGCCATTTAAATACAGTACATTAAATAATAAGGAAATTTAAACGCCATAAAAATGTACTTGATAACCAACACCACTTTCATGATTTCAAGATTAAAATCTACAGCTATGTTAAATGGAAGAAAGACACATTTGAGGAATATTACCTGGTAATACCTTCAGGTACGATTCCTGAAAAAGCAGGCAATACAGGTATCATCCCAAAAGATCTCATGCGGTCCAGGATTTTAAACTGGAGGTATAAATGGCACAATTTTTACAATAATTTTTAATAAGAAAATTTTAATGCATGAGATTTTTATGTTTTCTGGTAATAGCATTTCTGCTTTCATAATGCTAGGGTATTGTGGATGGTTGGAATATGTTACTATGAAGTTGTTAAGTTGTTATGAGCAGTTTTTAGCACCTTGAATGATACAAAAAATTAGGATTGTGTGATTACTATACCCAAGTCTCTGTCAGGTATTTTAGATTCCGGTCTAAAGACTCATGTCTCTCCCTTAATGAAGGGCTATGGAATATTTTTTTTGCTGGTTTTATCACTTGCCAGGTGAAAATCCACTTATGAACACTTTGGGCAAGAAAGTTTTAATAATAGTCCAGTTAACTTACGACCCATTTTTAGATATACACTCAGTAATATGATAAAAAAATTACTATTATTATTATTATTATTAACCACAATTCACTTTTTTCTTTATATATTACTTTTGTATATTGTTTGTTATATATGTTAGAACAAATTTATGTGATGTATGTTCAAGATTGTTCCTAAAAATAAAATAATAAAAATATATGTAATAAAAATGCTGACTTAAAAACTCTGACCACTTAGACAAATAATACCACATTTCTGCAATTAATTTTTTTTTCAGGAATGTTCTCTTATTAAAAGACTGTTCAGTACCTGCAGGTAGAGCTGTTTGACATGCCAAGACTGAGGAAGTGGTCCTCCCCACTGAAACAGGTTTCCCATGCGGTTCCACGCTAGGAAAGCTGGACCTGTGAAGAAGCGATCCACCTCAGTCTGGTTCAGACCGAGAGACAGATAAACCTACAGTACATCAGGGAGAAAACAGACAAACATAAAACACCACATACGCTTAATACAAAAATATACATTTATAAAACTGAAAGTTCACAAGTGACCAGCCATTTTTAAAGAAATCCTCTCACCTCCTGCCATAGCACCTCCTGTCCAGTGAACGCCAGAGGAAGATTTATGCCATTCAGTGCCATCCAATCAATCTCCCTTTGCCATCTGGGCCAATCCCACCACACGGAGGAGTAACTCTGGGTACATACGTTCTGATAGTATCTGAACCTAGAGTTACACAAACACTAAATGAAATGAATTTGCTGCAGTAGGTCCTCCACACATTAACCGCCACATCTCCAACTTGTGACGTATCTAGCAGTTAATACTATTATCTGTTATTGGAGCTGTAATGAACATGACCTCATTCATAACGTCATGTTCACATTGTGTGGAATTCACTGTCCGCCGGCGTCCCAGAGAGTGACATAGTACAGGCCAGCTCATGCAGAACTAACAAGACAAACACGCAACCGGACAACAAAGAAAAGTCCGGCTACTACAAAACATCCACATGAACAACAGCGGTGAGAAGTACCAACAATGCTGCCTTTTTATATTGTCTTAAAAAATACACTGACATGATTGGAGCTACACAAGAACATGTACAGTAGAAGAAACAAAAACAACTGCTCACAGAATGATGAGTTACCTGCAGAAATATACAAATTACCACATGAACAAGGAAAAGACAGGCAATCTTATCTAGACAGCTATTAACGCGTGCATTAGTCAGGTTAAAATGATGATTATAGTTGCTCAAATCTGAACAAAATCCATTAAATTATCCAGCTGAAGCACACTGAGAAAAGAGTTTGATATCTGTGCTACAACAGACATTAAATGTCAGCCCTTTTGTAATTATTTTAGGGAATAAACTGCATATAAAATATGGATTTTTCAATACCTGATCATTTCTCAAATTAAATGACAACATTGTACAAAATATTTCAAATGAAAACATTTTACACAAAATTCAGAATAAAAGAATGGAAAAAGAACATATGTATGTGACAAAACTGAGAGGAATACAGAGGAATATGTTAATCGATATGATAATGTCTAAATCGGCAGATATCAATATTATCTCATTTTTATTTTAGTCCAAGTATGGAAAGTAGCAAGAAAAGAGGAGAAAATTGAACAGCATGAAAGTCTAGTTTAACAGCTGGAACTGGTATGATTTTCAGCCCCTAGGAGTAAGAAATGTGCAAAATCTATGAAAAAAATTAATGCATATAATAAATGTGACAAAAAATTATGAATATATAAATGCTAAGACTACATCATAGGAACTATTTGGTTTGAAACATTCTCCAGAGCTTCTTTAACTTCAATTATTAAAAGTTATTAATTTCTTATAAAACCGGAGAGTCACAATACAATCACAATTAACATTAACTGAACATTTAAAACACTTTTTATTTTATTTTATTTAACTTTTTTTGGTTACGCAAACATTAAGGGAACATTCCATTTTAGCATTTTGCAAAAATTATTAGAATGTACTTCAGAATGTTCTTTAAACTTTCTGAAACCAATTGCATCATTTAAGAAATATTAGATGAACATCCAACTAAAGAATTTCAGAAAACAAAACGGTCCATGAATGATAATGTTTTTAACATTTTTAGAACATCAAAGACCAGATAACTCTGAAGAAACGTTCTATTAATGTTACTATAAAAACATTTGTTCATAACTGAGAGAACCTTGCCAGAACGTTCTGAGAATGTTCCCTTTTACCTGAAATCACCTCTATTGTGACATCATTTACTTGTGATGTCATTTAGTTATGACACTCTTTGTTTCATTTACCTATGGGTTAGTGACAAATAATAATAATAATAAAAACATCAAAAATACATAAAACGCTAAAAATAAATCATTTTTATGTTTTATATGTTTTGAAACTTTAAAATATTTATATGAAGCTTTCAAAAATTATAAATCTATAAGTTTTACTTTAATCACTGAAAATATTAAACAATATCAATGAATAAAAGGTGTTTTGTTGAATTAAATGGATAAGGCTACTTTTACCTGTGCGGGGTGTTGATGCGCAGGACGCCGGTGAGAGGAGGCAGAGGTCGGGGGATATTTAACTGATCTCCAGACCAGGACACATGACAGTTGCAGAAGTATTTGAGATAGTTGTATATACCGGTGGCCACCGCGACCCCCGTGCTGCCCACCGCCAGGATCTTGTTGTTCTTCGCGGATCGCAGTTCACACACGTCTAAAGTGTCATTAGACAGAGTCCTGTTGACTGACACGATGAAATCCCGAGCTCTGTTTCCCAGCAGTCTCCGGAGCAGATCCACCACAGCTCTGGACTGGCTTTTATCGCTGGCTTTCGCTCTCAGATGCGCGAGAGTCTGAAAGTCGCTGCAGACCGACTGCAACAATGTAACAAATAAAAGCGCGAGCAGCGCGCTGCGGATACAGTGTATCATTTTGACTTCTGTGACGTCAGCGGCATCGGTCCTGCAGATGTAGAGTTAAAAATGTCAACTTTTCTACTATTGATTTCCTTCGCGTGAGGAGGAAGCACTGTGCTTCAATGGAAAAACAGGCGACCAATCACGAGACTGTGTGAAGGGCCTCTGAGGAGCTTTAGCCAATTAGAACACCAGACTGAAAGAAAAGGGGGAAACTCGGTTGTATTCATCACATGATCCCATTCTATTCGATGTGTGATCCCTATAATGACATAAACAACTGCTATCTGCAGTTTTATGAGGCTGTTTAGCAGCATAAACATAAACGCACAGTTTTCCAGAAAGAAAATTGAGGAAAAAGAAAACTGTCATCAAAGAGAGGACTATTATTATAACACTTTCCAGTTCAAGCGGGTTGTATAATGCATTTATTATTACAATAAATCAAACATCTTTACAGAAAATAGTAAGAAAGCCAAAGGCGACTGTGACAAGTTTATCCACTCTGATTGGCCTATATTAAAATAAATGCAATATATAATACAATATAAAAAAAAATCAAATCTTAATGATAAATTATTATTGTTATTATTATGTATAATAACGTTTAAATTGTTATTTAATAAACGGTGAAATCAACTACAGCAAAATGACAATAATTTTACATTAACATTCATGCATTACCAATTATGTATTTTATTTTATTTTATTTTGATTATTTATTTTAAATAATGGAGAAGATAAAGAAAAACAAACATCTTTACAGAAAATAGTAAGAAAGCCAAAGGCGACTGTGACAAGGAAAAACCCATTAAGGTTAGATAGATAAGGACGAAGAGCTGGAACAGGAACCCAACTCTGATTGGCATTATTAAAATAAATGCAATATATAATGCATTATTTTAAAAAAACTATTATTATTATTATTGTTATTATTATTATTAGTAGTAGTAGTAGTAGTAGTAGTAGTAGTAGTAGTAGTATGCATAATAACATTTGAATTGTTATTTAATAAACTATTAACTATTAAAATAAACTATTTTAATCAACTACATCAAAATGACAATAATTTAATTTTACATTAACATTTATGCATTTTATTTGATTTTATTTAGCTTTTTAATTTAATTTTATTATTTAATTTTATTTTACTTTGATTGTTTGTTTATTTTAAATAATACAGAAGATAAGGAAATCATATCACATTCAGTGGAATAAATCAGTGCTTCAAGTCATTGTAAATATGTTAGGACTTTTATTTTGAAGGGTGGCCTCACGAAAGCCAATACATTGCGCTGCGTTTAAAGTTACTGTTCAGAATTTAAAATTTCGCATTTTAATGTAGCTTCTGGAAGGATGTGAGTATAGTTATATGAAAATATGTTTGTAGTTTTATAAACTATATTTTATGATATGATCAAGAAGCCCAGAAAGTTGATAGGAAGCAAACACGTGGAGATTTGCATATTAAACACCTCTAGTCTACAGGAGAACCACATACATGTACCTTATTACATAATGTCATTATTCACTGAAGATACGTGAAGGCCACTGTGAATTATCTCTGTTTATTGTTAACGTGTGCAAGAACTGCATTAATATACATACACACATGTATAGGTGATAATGCGAAGCTGTTATATGGACCTCTCTGTTATTTGTTTCACAGATCTGTGTTTGTTGTAGCCATGTCAGAAGAAGTTCTGCTGGCTCGTGTGAAGGCTTTGGAAGAGGAGGTGGAGAGACTGAAAGCCCAGCTGAAAGTGGAGAGAGATGGAGCTGGGAGAGAGGAGAGGACTGAAACATCAGCCAGTCTCCAAACAGAGAGCTTAAAACACCAGGAAGGTGAGGAGAACAGATCCAAACAGAAGAAACGAGGAGCAGAGAGGCCCTTTGACTTCTCTGTCCATCCTCGCAGGCATGTGGCCCTGCGGCTGGCGTATCTCGGCTGGCAATATCAGGGCTTCGCTGTCCAGGAAAACACAGACAACACCGTTGAAGCCAGGCTTTTTGAGGCACTGCTGAAAACTAAACTGATCCAGGACAGACAGACCTCCAGCTATCATCGCTGCGGCCGCACAGATAAAGGAGTCAGTGCTTTCTCCCAGGTACTGTCATCTGCATTTACTAAATTTTGTGTTATGCTATTGATAATGTTTTCATATTTTCCAGGGTTCCCACCAATTAACCAATAATCTTTATTTATACAGCTGGTACAGTATAAATTATTTTTTTTGCGTCTGTTAATTAATATTTAGAATCAGTTTTTAATTAATTTTGAGACAATAATAATTGTTTAACTAAAATCGAATTATGAATATTTTAGTAATAATAACAACGATAAAAAATAAGAATAACATTTAGTAATTAATAATAATTTTTTATGCCAATACATTTATGCTTTTTATGTTCTGAATAATCGTACTTTTCATATTTTGTAAAGTCATGGATTCCTGATATTCACTTTTTTCTCCATGTTTTATCCAACCAATTTATATTTCTGTAAGTTGTGTCTGATAACTGATTAAATTATTAAATTTTGACATTATAAATAATCATTAGATTATAACAACTAAATGCATAGCATGAATTGTTAATATTTTAGTTGTAGTAATAATAATAATAATAATTAATAATAATAATAATTATTATTATTATTATTAAAATATTCACAATTCATGTTATACTTTATTATCTAACAATTATTTAATAATAATATTTTATTTATGGATATTTATTTATGTAAATAAAAACTTTTTGTGATGTGAATAACATTTATTTTAATATTTTGTAAAGTCAATGATTCCTGATATTCAAATTTTGCTCCAGGTTATATTGATCCGATCTATATTTCTGTCAGTGTCTGATCATTTTTCACTGTATAAACAATTTTTTAATTTAATTTTGTCACAATAATAAATCATCATTAGATTGTAACTAAAAGTATTGTGAATATTTTACTACTACTTCTAATGATAATAATTATTATTATCATTATAATTAATGCCATTACATTTAATAGTCACATTTATTTTCATATTTCTTAAAGTCATGGCTTCCTGATATTTACTCTCTTCTCTAGGTCATATCCATTGATCTGCGCTCAACACAGTATGGAGGAGGTTTAGGTGTGACTGTCCCAGCTGGAGTGGAGGTCAAAGGCAAGGCGTCTGCAGAAGAATTACCCTACGTGAAGATACTAAATAGAGTCCTGCCACAGGACATTAGGATCCTGCAGTGGGCTCCTGTAGAATCCGGCTTCAGTGCGCGCTTCGACTGCCAGTCCAGAACATACAGATACTACTTCCCTCGTGGAGACTTAGACGTGGATCTCATGGCAGAGGCTGCTAAACGGTCAGTAGATCACAACATTAACACTATAACCACACATACTCTGAGTCTGCTTAAAGAATTTTATGCACAGTCACTCAAAAAGTATTTGAACATTTAATTCTAAAAGATCAAATTGCCTCTGAATTGAAAAACAAAATCCTCCATGTCTTTATTCTGGGTTGTTCTAGCTGCTGTTAATTTATTCACATTGTTTTATGGTGCTTGTACCAACAGTTTTTTTATTTTAGAAGTTGAGTGGATAATTATGTTCCTCTGGTGACGCAGGTATGAGGGAACACATGACTTCAGGAACATCTGTAAGATGGATGTAGGTAATGGAGTCTTGCAGTTTCAAAGGACCATCTTGTCTGCCACCATCCAGCCAGCCCAACTCAACCCCACCTGCCCTAATGACCCACACCAACTCTATGTCTTCCAGGTCAAAGGTCTTGCTTTCCTCTATCACCAGGTGAGGAGCTCATCTCAAACTGGAGGCCTTCAGAGCTAAAGCTATGGTTCTCAACCAGCCGGTCTCAGAATACTTTCAAGAATTTCAAGGACTTTTAGAATACTTTTCAATACTTTAATGAATGAATTAGACAAAACAAACTTTAAAATGAGCTAAAACAACTAAAAATCAAGATATTTCTTATTTAAATTTTTTGTTATCTTTGAAGAACCAGAAATTTCCACAGTCTTGGGTTCTAGACCTGGAAACAATGTTGAAATATTTAAACTGTAAACAGTAATTAAAGGGATAGTAAACCCAAAAATAATAATAACTCACCCTCATGTCGTTCCAAACATTTAAGACCTTCTTTCATCTTCAACACAAATTAAGATATTTTTAATAAAATACAAAAGCTTTCTGACCCTGCATAGACATCAATGTAACTGACATGTTCAAGGCCCAGAAAGGTAGTAAGGACATCGTTAAAATAGTCCATGTGACATCAGTGGTTCAACTGTAATTTTATGAATACTTAACATTACGAGAATACTTTTTGTGCGCAAAGCAAACAAAAATAATGAATTTATTCAACAATTCTTCTCCATGTCACAGTCCGCTGCCATTCACAAGAGTACCACGACGCATGCGTGTACATTCCTCTGCATGTAAACAAGGCGCAGCATGTGTGTTCTACACAGTGTTGAGAAGGTTACTTTGGAAATGTAACGGATTACAAGTTACCCTATTTAAAATGTAATAAGTAGTGTAACTATTTCAATTACTTTAATAATGTAACTGATTACATTTGATTACTTTTCTAAATTTCTAATAAATATTTTCAACACTCATTACTGTCAGACTTTCAAAATCCTTTATCACTTGAATTAAGATTATAATAATTTAATTTTAAAGCACAGCCATCACAAAATCAGACTTTAGCCCTCTTTTTTACTTTGAGATTGTTCTGAAGTTAAATACTGATTTAAAATCATAAGAAATAATTTTAACAGCTATGATACTGTTTTTGAAATTAAATCTTTGCATAGCTATGACAGGAAACACTGGCATCTAACAATGCCTTGGAAAAAACAATCAATCTTAAAAAATAAAGCATATACATGAACCCAAATTTGACCCTGGACCACAAAACAGTCTTAAGTTACACAGGTATATTTGTAACAATAGCCAACAATACATTGTATGGATCAAAATTATCGATTTTTCTTTTATGCCAAAAATCATTATCATAAATTTCTTACCATAAATATATCAAAACTTAATTTTTTATTAGAAATATGCATTGCTAAGAACTTCATTTTCAAATCAACTTTAAAGTGGATTTTCTCAATATTTAGGTTTTTTTGCACCCTCAGATTCCAGATTTTCAAATAATTGTATCTCGGCCAAATATTGTCCTGTCCTAACAAACCATACATCAATGGGAAGCTTATTTATTCAGCTTTCAGATGATTTATAAATATCAATTAAAAAAAATTTACCCTTGTGACTGGTTTTGTGGTCCAGGGTCACAAATAGAAAATAAAACAGATATCGAATAAGCATGTGTCCTATTCTGTGTCCTAAACTCCTGAAACATTGGTGTCAATGCAAGAGCAATCAATACAATTTAGGAAAGAAATCAATCAGATCTGTATGTGTGTGAAAATATTCAGATTTATTTTGTAATTAAATTACATAACTCCGTTGCATGTAAATAGTTACTCCCCAACACTGGTTCTACGTCAGCAGCTCCACACATGCATCGTGGTACTCTCGTGAATGGTGGCAGACGGTGATGTGGAGGAGAAGAATTGTTGAATAAATTATTTTTGTTTTCTTTGCGCACAAAAAGTATTCTCGTAACTTCATAAAATTATGGTTGAATCACTGATGGACTATTTAAAGTCCATGGACTATTTAAAAGGTGTCCTTACTGTGTTTCTGGGCCTTGAAGTTGTCAGTTCTGTTGCTGTCTATGCAGAGTCAGAAAGCTTTTGGATTTCATCACAAATATCTTAAATTGTGTTCCGAAGATGAACGAAGGTCTTATGGGTTTGGAATGACATGATTACAATTAATTACAAAATTTTCATTTTTGGGTGAACTATCCCTTTAAGTATCACTAAGATACTATTATAGTTTTTGTTAACAGTTTTATTTTATATATATAACACACACGCGCACACACACACACACACACACACACATATATATATATATATATATATATATATATATATATATATATATATATATACATATACATATACATACAGGTGCATCTCAATAAATTAGAATGTCGTGGAAAAGTTCATTTATTTCAGTAATTCAACTCAAATTGTAAAACTCGTGTATTAAATAAATTCAGTGCACACAGACTGAAGTAGTTTAAGTCTTTGGTTCTTTTAATTGTGATGATTTTGGCTCACATTTAACAAAAACCCACCAATTCACTATCTCAACAAATTAGAATATGGTGACATGCCAATCAACTAATCAACTCAAAACACCTGCAAAGGTTTCCTGAGCCTTCAAAATGGTCTCTCAGTTTGGTTCACTAGGCTACACAATCATGGGGAAGACTGCTGATCTGACAGTTGTCCAGAAGACAATCATTGACACCCTTCACAAGGAGGGTAAGCCACAAACATTCATTGCCAAAAAAAGCTGGCTGTTCACAGAGTGCTGTATCCAAGCATGTTAACAGAAAGTTGAGTGGAAGGAAAAAGTGTGGAAGAAAAAGATGCACAACCAACCGAGAGAACCGCAGCCTTATGAGGATTGTCAAGCAAAATCGATTCAAGAATTTGGGTGAACTTCACAAGGAATGGACTGAGGCTGGGGTCAAGGCATCAAGAGCCACCACACACAGACGTGTCAAGGAATTTGGCTACAGTTGTCGTATTCCTCTTGTTAAGCCACTCCTGAATCACAGACAACGTCAGAGGCGTCTTATCTGGGCTAAGGAGAAGAAGAACTGGACTGTTGCCCAGTGGTCCAAAGTCCTCTTTTCAGATGAGAGCAAGTTTTGTATTTCATTTGGAAACCAAGGTCCTAGAGTCTGGAGGAAGGGTGGAGAAGCTCATAGCCCAAGTTGCTTGAAGTCCAGTGTTAAGTTTCCACAGTCTGTGATGATTTGGGGTGCAATGTCATCTGCTGGTGTTGGTCCATTGTGTTTTTTGAAAACCAAAGTCACCGCACCCGTTTACCAAGAAATTTTGGAGCACTTCATGCTTCCTTCTGCTGACCAGCTTTTTAAAGATGCTGATTTCATTTTCCAGCAGGATTTGGCACCTGCCCACACTGCCAAAAGCACCAAAAGTTGGTTAAATGACCATGGTGTTGGTGTGCTTGACTGGCCAGCAAACTCACCAGACCTGAACGCCATAGAGAATCTATGGGGTATTGTCAAGAGGAAAATGAGAAACAAAAGACCAAAAAATGCAGATGAGCTGAAGGCCACTGTCAAAGAAACCTGGGCTTCCATACCACCTCAGCAGTGCCATAAACTGATCACCTCCATGCCACGCCGAATTGAGGCAGTAATTAAAGCAAAAGGAGCCCCTACCAAGTATTGAGTACATATACAGTAAATGAACATACTTTCCAGAAGGCCAACAATTCACTAAAAATGTTTTTTTTAAATTGGTCTTATGAAGTAATTTGTTGAGATAGTGAATTGGTGGGTTTTTGTTAAATGTGAGCCAAAATCATCACAATTAAAAGAATCAAAGACTTAAATTACTTCAGTCTGTGTGCACTGAATTTATTTAATACACGAGTTTCACAATTTGAGTTGAATTACTGAAATAAATGAACTTTTCCACGTCATTCTAATTTATTGAGATGCACACACACACACACACACATATATATATATATATATATATATATATATATATATATATATATATATATATATATATATATATATATATATACGTTCATTTTAGTTAATGTTTTAATAATTTTGTTTTGTGTTCTTGTCATTCTTTTTAGGTTTTGTGGTAACACTACAATAAGGATTAATTTTTTAACATTAGATAATGCATTAGCTAACATGAAGTAATATTCAGCGATATATTTTTAGAGTATTTATTAATCTTTGTTAAGGTTAGTAAAAATTAAATTGTTCATGTTAGTTTACAGAGCATTAACTAATGTTAACATACAATTCTGAATTTTAATGTATTACTAAATGTTGAAACTAATATGAACTAAAATTAATAAATGCTCAAAGTATTTTCTAAGGTTAGTTCGTGTTAACTAATATAGTTAACTAATGATAATAAATGAAACCTTACTGTGTTATTGGTTTTGTTTTTTAATGTCTGTATAGTTTATTATTTTTTTATTTCAGCTTTACTTATTTTAGTACATTAAGTAAAACAAAATGAAAATGAGAAATGTTTCCTTCACAACTAGATTTTTTTTTTTTAAATATTTAATTTCAGTTACCATTTAAGAAAAACATTTTCTCATGGTTTTAGTTTTAGTTAACCATAATAACACTTCCTGGAAAAGTCAAGTAAATTAATAAAATATTAAAAACTGACGAGCATTCAGCTCTTAAACATATTTAAGAAATTGAATTATTTTAATTCTAATTGTTATTTTTTAACAGAAAGTAGGCATAACCATAAATTAAAATACGTTTTCAAATGTTGTTTACAGTGGAGAACATTGGGGTCAAAAAAGTTGATATTTATAAATCCACTGAAATCCATTTAAAAAAAAAAATAGTAGTGTACACTGTGCATTGTTTAGCAGTAGTAGCTAGTATTCTATTCTGAACATAACCAATAACTTTGCTTTTCCAGGTTCGCTGCATGATGGCTTTGCTGCTGCTTATTGGACAGAAACTCGAAGCTCCAGAAATCATTGATCAGCTGCTGGATGTGGAGAAAAACCCAAGGAAACCTCAATACAGGTGAGTTGTATTTCCATAGCTAATTTTGAATTCCATGTGTTATAGCATATTGCTTAGACCAGCAAGAACTTGATCTTTCACAATACTAAAATTTCAGATCTATAGGAACTTTCATTTTCCTGACTGAAGTAGTGACTTAATTATAGTTGTGTGTTTTATAGTATGGTGGTGGATTACCCTTTGGTGTTGTATGACTGCCACTTCGAGGGTGTGAATTGGAGGAATGAAACGGAGGAGGAGAACCACGTCCTGAACTCTCTGCACCAACACTGGGTTCAGAACGAAGTGAAAACCCAAGTTCTGCTTGGTATGATCCAAGGCCTTCAGAAAACAACCACAGGTGTGCGTCCATACTGAAACTACGACTCAAAAACGATTTACTTATATGTCCGGAATGAACTACAGACCTACTGCATGATGTTTATCTAAAACGTAGCATGTAAAAACCATTGTAAAACAGTTTTTGTTTCTGTTTTCTTAGAGATGACATCTCTGCAGTGCTGGCTCATGGAGGGCACCAGGCAGAGGTACCAGCCTCTTCTGGACCGGCCGCGCTGTGAGAGTTTGGAGTCCAGGATCCAGCACTTCGTGAAGAGAGGAAGACTGGAGCAAGAAGAAGGAGAGTACGGGGAGGAGACGACCGTTTTCAGGGGGAAAAGATCAAAACATTCCCATCTGACAACAACAAACCAAATCCAGGAGCAAAACCATGGAGCAAAAACCCAGGATTGCCCATAACAAAACCTGTAAACATACTGTTATGAACCCCTATGTTTTCTGCTTTGACTTTTAATGTGTATGTGTGTAAAATAATATTTTTTTAACTCTGTTCTCTTAGCAGCACAACTACTAATTTTCTGTTTTGTGTGTCTTTATATTGTAGATTAAATTACTGACCTACAGGTATTAAATCCATGTGGTTGCATTATTAATGCCACATCTGGACCCAGAATATGTTAAAATGTCCTGCTTTGTAATTAATTATGTAATATCATATTGTCAACAAAATCGGTTCAACGCAATGAACTGATGCCAAATTGAAATCTGTGCCAGGATCATTTAAATTAATCTTAAATATTTTACATATTTTGAAATTAACCTTGAAAATCGTTCATTATGTTCATGTCTGATATTCAACTTACTGAAAAAGCTTTATTGAAATGTTCAGCATATCTGCAACTGGCAGCTTGTTTCAATGCTAAAATTTGCACTGTAGTAATTCTGTAGTGATCAGTTAAGAAAGACCAAAGCTTTTTTTAAACCATCTGAGATGAGAGGAACCAAGATGTCAAATATTTAAAAAAATGTACTAATTGTACAATATCAAAAAGTGCAAGTAGAACGTAGGCAGCCCATAATGTACAAATGAATCATGTAACAATTCAACATCCCTGAGAAAACGCAAAACACCATCCAGTCTGACATCCATGCTGGTTCTTTCAGGGTTTCTTGCATTTCCAAAACCAAAAAAGGGAAATAAAGTGCTATTCTTTATATATTCTTCTAATATCTCTGCATCTGAGATCTCTACATCCTCCTGACCAAATCAAGTTATTACAGAACATAAATTCATTTCCCAAAATGTGTCTGTTACAGACCAGTAGAAATGATAGGAAGAATGCTGGCAGAACAAAACCACCTCCTCATCCAAGGCATACAGTGGTCTTGAGTCCGCGGCTCTTACCAGGAGTCATTATTTTACAGCTCTTGACTCTTCCCATGGTTTAGAACTTTAGATGCTTTCAGCTGTGGAGACATGAAGACAAGACAATATTTAAATGTATATAAATACTTATATTTCCTCCGATAATACATTTTCAGCTTGCACATTAAAGGAATAGTTCACACCCAAAAGTAAAAATGCTTTGTTTTGTTCCTCTCTCAAAGCTATAAGACTTAGAATACAGCAGGGTTATTATAGTTAACTAAAACTACTAAAACTTAAAACTACTAAAACACATTCTATTACTTGAAATAAAACAAATTAACTGAAATAAAATGTTTTCAAAATATATTTTATTTCAGCCAAGACAATATTTCTGTAATAATATTATTTATATATATATATATATATATATATATATATATTTTATTTAGATTAACTTTATTTACTAAACTACATAGACACAAAAAATAACAAAATTACTAAAACTAGCTAAAATTAAAATAAAACTGAAAATAAAAATATGAAAAAAAAAATATAATAATGATAACGATATTCTCGATGACACTAAAATAACACTGGAATATAGTGCATGTGTAATGAGGACTTTTATGGTCATTTTGTGACCTTTTTGAAGCTTGACATTATTCTTCTTTGTTAATAGATATTAATCAAAATATCTTTTTTGTGTGTGTGTTCAACTGAAGAAAGAATGTAATGCAGGTTTAGAACGATATGAGGGTGAGTAAATGATGACAGAATATTCAGTTTTGCATGAAATATTAAACAGTGTAAAAAAAAATTATACATACTGTATATAATTAGTAACTTGCTTTGACATCTTTATAGGGTGTTGATTAAATTTACTGACTTGCAGATATTAAATCCATGTTGTTGCTTTATTAATCCCATGTCTAGACACAGAATATGTTGAATTATTTTTGAAAAATGTTCTGATTTGTAATATGTAACATATTGTCAACAAAATCAGTTCAATGAAATTAACTATTTACAACCATTTACAATTATACTTACAACTTGTTTTGCCCGAGGGCAACGTGTGGTTTTTTTTTTGTCTCTTTGAGATCTTTCGCTTTCAGCTCCGAAATGATGGAAGACAGTGAAATCAATTTTCTTTTTAACCTTCTAATCGTAGCATTCTTCAGTTTCATCTTTTTTCTGCAAGCCTTAATCTTTCTCAGGACTAAGTTCAAATTGTGCTTCAACATCTCTGGTGATTCGGTCTCCTGCATGTCTGTCGTTGAGTTGCTGTCCTCCATGGAACTACAAGCTGTGTTTGAAGACCAAGAACGGTAGCAGTGATCATGTCTAACTGCAATGACACATATTTCAGTGGGGTAAATCACTGGGGTCCCAAAAGTTTCAGTCTTGTCTGAATCTTCCTCTTTCACAAAATCATCCAAAACAACTTCCTCCTCCACAAACTTTCTCCTGTCATCCCCTTTGAGACAGTATGTATGAAATTCATGACTTTCCACGTTCCTCTGCCTTACTTGGGTTCGCCGTAGCTGCTTCTGAAAGGGGCCAGGGATGAAAAATATTGTAGGGACAGCCGTTTTAGCAAGGCACACTTGACCTTTATTGTTTGTGAAGAAGCAGCTGTCTTCAAAGTGGTGGGAACATATGCGAGAAGAAGGAGACGGCTTGAAATGGTCACGTCTGATGTTCACCAGCCACTGCTGCAGCCGATCTTTATCACCTAATGGGAAACTGTGAGGGAAATGAATGGGTAGATGGATTATTGAAAGTGTCAATTTGATTTTTACAACAAAACAAGTTCATATATGTGACCCTGGACCACAAAACCAGTCAGGGTCAATTTTTCAAAATTGAGATTTATACATCACCTGAAAGCTGAATAATTAAGCTTTCCACTGATGTATGGTTTGTTATGATAGGACAATATTTGGCCGAGATACAACTATTTGAAAATCTGGAATCTGAGGGAGCAAAAAAATCAAAATATTGAGAAAATCATCTTTAAAGTTGTCCAAATGAAGTCCTTAGCAATGCATATTACTAATCAAAAATTAAGTTTTATATATTTACAGTAGGAAATTTACAAAATATCTTCATGGAACATGATCTTTACTTAATATCCTAATGATTTTTGGCATAAAAGAAAAATCAATAATTTTGACCCATACAATGTATTTTTGGCTATTGTTACAAATACACCTCAGCGACTTAAGACTTGTTTTGTGCTCCAGGGTCACATACAGTCTTTGTTTAGTAGAAACAGGTCACATAAAAGTAAAAAAGCCATAGGCTAAAACATATCGAAATCACTCTAAAACACATTTCACTTTTTGTATCCCGCAGAAAAAAGAATCATAGGAGTGGGATTCATTTTGGTTGAATTATTATTTAAACATCCAAACAGTTTTTATAAGGGTTTAAGTGTTAAAATCACCTATTGAATTAGGTTTCTCTTAAATAACTATTCACACTAAACTATTCAAAAAATTATCAACATACACACAAAACGTTATCTTCTATTATTCATTAAAAGACAAAGACGTTATCTTCATATATGCACATGAACTGCACGCGATCGATGGCGTTAAATACAAAAACAGTTTTAATAACGTGGCTGAAGGATTAATTAAGACTAAATAAATTCAATAACCAACCGACCGATGAAAACTTGTACTAGATCCCGATGAATGACGATTTGTACAATTCACAGCTGCACAAGACATGTTAAATATCAAATAAAAACACTGATCCTGACAACAACAACAACTTCTGTCTTTGGTTTAGCGGCGGCGCGCAAACGTAAACAGCGCATTACTGCCACCTACTGCTTCTTCTTCTTCTTCTTCTTTCAGCTTATTGGCGGCTGGCAAACTAACTTATAGCGCATTTCCGCCACCTACTGAGAGGGAGTGTGGAGCATCAATGAGGAGGATAGTAATAGATAAGAGAGAAAGAATAATAATAATAATAATAATAATAATAATAATTAAATAGTTTTAATTAAATTTGTGACCTTTACAAATTCTAATAATATCTTGAAAACGTGAAGAATTTCTTAATAAATTCTGAATTGACAAACCACTTAAACCTATAGACTTGATTTGATTTTCTAGTTTTAACCTTTCATTTCTATATCTGGTGCATTCTAACAGAACGTGCTCTACTGTCTCTGGTTTTTTACAGTTATCACATAAACCTGATTTCCTAATAACATTTAAAGAATGGTTGAGAGCCGTATGACCTGTACGGAGATGTGAAATAACCACGTCTTCCCTTCTATTTCCACTCTCTCATGAACTACTTCTCTTTGAATTCTGTACAAGTGTCTCTCCTTATCCCACCTCTCTTGCCAGGAGCCTTTAATTGCTCTTTTTATTATTCCTTTAACTTCAAATTTGTTTAAAGGAATACTAAGTCTTCTGTATTTTTTAAGGTCTTCTTAGCTAAAATATCTGCTTTTTCGTTTCCTTCCACCCCAACATGAATTTTTCCCTTGATTTTGTGATCTATATATTGAGTGAAGGATTTCTATTAGTATATCTTCTCTTGAAGTTGATTTGGCATTATACTTGTTAACACCGAATATGAATCTGAGCATATTACCACATTTTTATGATTCAAGTTCTCCACCCACTGAACTGCTAACATAATTGCAATCATCTCTGCTGTATAAACCGATAAATTATCTGTGATCCTTTTACTTATATAATTTAACTGGAACAACAACAGCTGAAGCTATTTGATTCGACCCTGGATCTTTTGATCCATCTGTATATATTTTTAAACAATGATTATATTCCATATCCATATATTGTCTCAATGCCAACTCCTTTGACATATATTTTTGTTTTTCCAAAATTATGTTTTTCAACTGAAGGTCGACTACTGGTAACATATATAACCATGTAGGGACAGTAGGTAATACTACCGTTGGACTTACATCAGTTTCATTTATTCTTATTCTCTGTGCCTCTTTATCTGCTATCCAGCCATAGCTTTCCGCCTTTGAATATTCATACTCCCAACTTTTTTCCAGGACTTTTTTAACTGGATGCATTTCACAATGACCTTTAATTGAAATCCAAAACACCATTCTTAATTGCATTCTTCTAAATTCTAATGGCATTTCCCCTATTTCTACTTGTAAAGATGTCACTGGGGATGTCCTGAATCCACCACAACAAATTCTTAATGCCTGAGACTGTATAATATCAATTTTTTTCCTCAAATACATTGATGCTGAGCAATTAACAAAACTATCATAGTCTATTATTGATCTTATCAGAGCACAGTATAATCTCCAAAGAGATTGTTGACTACTGTCACCTACTGTTAGTATGACACGAGATATACATTCATCTGTTTATTTCTCACGAATTTACCTTTATTTGAAATGAGTGAGAACAGATAATAATTGTACTATAATTAATAATAATAATTTTCAGCAATTAATATAGAAAAGAAAGACAATGGCGTACTGTAAAACATTCTCCATATAAGCGTCCTTATAAGGGGTCCAAATAACAGATATTAGTACATTAGTAATTTTTCTTGCTATATATGTTGATGTTTTATGTTGTTTTTGACACTTCTTGACAGGTATTGTGAGATTCACTCATATAAAAAATACTGAATAATGTTCGTTTTTAATGCATAGCTTACTGAACCAGCAAAAATCAGACCTCCTGGGTTTATTAAAAATTAACTGAGAGGTTAAACGTAGTGAAATTGTATAATTTTCTAATATTTTATTAATTTTATATTTAGATTATAAATATTATTATACTTTTTACTTTTATATTATTATTAGTAATAGTAGTAGTAGTAGAATATTTTTGTCTTTTCTTATTTATTTATTTTTTATTTTTTTTTTGCATAACGTAAACTATTTTGTCATTGTAGACTAAATGAACATCTCTGTTGGTGTTGTTGAAGTTATTTAGCCTAATAATAAAAGACAGCAAACAAGACGCCTGACTTACGGAGTGTCATGTGACACGCTCGGGTCACGTGATGAGAAGTCAAACTCAGCAGAGAACAGCGATATATTCACTTCGTCGGATCTGTTTGTACCCTGATATCTTCACTGGCCTCGTGAAAATACGGTAAGGGCTTTATCTCTTAATAAAACTAGTTTTTGTTTAGGGTTTATTCCGGTCGCCCCGCGCCTCCGTCGGAAACGATGAGAAACAACGTTACATTGTATCAGCGGTTTAAAATTATTAGGTTTCAATCATCGATGAAACAAAAAACACGCTTCCTTCTTTTCAAGACAGGCTTTAAAATATATTAACTGTTTACTTTGCACAAATTAAAGCTTTGGAAGATTACAAGACATTTGACAGTTTTCAAAAATTAATAATAAATATGTTCAAATAGTGTTGCCTTTTTGTTAATCGATGCCACAACGTAATTAGTCTACAAGTGATTATTTAGTATTTAAACAGTGCTTATTTAATGTGGTCAATAATTTTATGCTTTTTAATGTTTTGTGTTACAGCGCAAGAAAATCGTACATGGGTTTGCATCTGAAAATTTGAAGAGCATTAGTTTTGTGGATCAGCAGTCACACACACACAATGGTGAGTAGTTTGTTGTAGTTCTCTAAATATTTCTTATATTGTGATATAAGCCTGCACTACAAACAACAGATGAATCAAACAGTTTATCATGTTGACATCAGATAGTCTTCAGTAAGTCTAAAGTCTGAAGGAATTGTTCATCAACCAGGCTTGACCTCGGTTTGTCATGAGATTGTCAGCAGTGTTTATCATTGTTGCATTGCTCAATAAGTCGACAAATTGGAAAATGTGCATCTTTAAAGAAACTCTTGTTTATGTCTGTTGGTCAACTCAGACGTGTGGAATGTTTTAAAATAAATGGAATTCAGTTTTCACTAAATTCTACCAGACATTCCTCAGTGTTCTTTAATAACAGATTTATATTATTTATTTAAAGTGTTTGCAAACTTTTGGAGCTAATCAGCCTTGAACTTCTGAAGTTTTGTGCTACTATGCAGGTGTTTTTTTTATTATAACACTATCTTTTGATAAAGATAATGAAAACTGTCACATAAACACAGAATCTCAGTTCACACACTTTTGTTGTTTTTCAGGTGCGTGCGGGTGTTGTAGCGTTATTATGTGTGTGTCTGAATGTGTGTGGCGCTCTGATTTGTCCTGATGGAGGGATGTGTGAAGATGGAAACACCTGCTGTCAAACTCCGGCAGGAGGATACGGTTGCTGCCCGCTACCCAACGTAAGAGTTTGATCAACTGCATTTGTTTGATTAAAAAATACAGTAAAAACCATAACATTGTGAAATAGTTTTACAATTCAAAATATCTATTTTCTGCTTGAATATATTTTAAAATTTAATTTATTCCTGTGCTGCAAAGCTGAATTTTCAGCATCATTACTCCAGTCTTCAGTGCCCAGGGTGGCCGTGGGTCCTTAAAAGTCTTAAAATGTCTTAAAGTGCCCCTATTATGGGTTATGAAAGGTTCCCATGACAAGGGAGCTAATTGCCAAATAAACATTTCTGATTATCATTGTTAAAAACTGTTGTGCTGCTTGCTTCATATTTGTATGGAAACCATGATACATTTTTTTTCAGGATTCTTTAATGAATAGACAGTTAAAAAAAAAAAAAACAATAACAACAACACCATTTATTCAATATTTTTTTGTAACATTATAAATGTCTTTACTGTCACTTTTGATCAGTTATTGCATCCTTGCTAAATAAGTACTTTTTATTTCCCCAAACTTTAGAACAGTGTAAATTCACTAATAGAATGTGAATTTCTTTGAAATCTTTTAGTGTTTAAGAGATTGTTTGTTTTACTTTGTTCCTTTTTAATACCTTTTTTAATGTGTGCTTGATTAAAGGGATAGTTCTGTCAAATAGTTCAGCCTTGTATGACTGATTTTTTTTTTTTACACAGGTTACTTTAAAACATCTCTTTTTGTTTTCCGAAATAGATAGTATTTTTGTATTTTTATTTTATTTTTTTCTTTCTGACATTTCAATTTGCTGAAAATGTAGTCCCCCCTCAGACCATCCAAACTGTATATGAGTTTGTTTCTTTATGGAACAGATTTGGAGAAATGTAGCATTTCATCACTTCCTCACCAATGGATCCTCTGCAGTGAATGGGTGCCGTCAGAATGAGAGTCCAAACAGCTGATAAAAACATCACAATAATCCACACCACTCCAGTCCATCAGTTAATGTCTTGTGAAGTGAGAAGCTGCATGTTTGTGAGAAACAAATCCATCACTGAGACATTTTTAACTTCAAACTGTTGCTTCTGGCTAAAATACGTAATGCTACATTTTCCAAATCTGTTCTCATAAAGAAACAAACTCATCTACATCTTGGTTGGCCTGAGGGTAAATTTTCTTTTTTAGTTGAACTGTTCCTTTAAGAACAGTAAACAATGTGCACATTCATATCAAATGACTCTTGTTTGTATGTGTGTTTGCAGGCAGAATGCTGCTCCGATCACTTGCATTGCTGTTATCAGGACACTCTATGCGACTTGGTACACTCCAAGTGTGTGAACAAGACACACATTTTAGACTGGGTGGAAAAAGTCGCCACAAAGCAGGTAACGCACATACCTGCACAGCCACAAAACCAGATAAGCCTTGAGTAAATATTCAGCATTGAAATAAATGGCTCTTTTTGTTTATTCTTTTTTTTTTTTTTTTTTTTTTTTTTTTTTTTTTTTAAATTCAAGCAAGCAGTTATTTGTCCAGATCAGGAGTCCGAGTGTCCCGACGATACCACCTGCTGCCAGATGCCTGATGGGAGCTGGGGCTGCTGTCCTATGAAAGATGTATAACACCTGTTTTTTTTATATTTTTCGGTTCTGGAATGTTGTTACATGTACATGGTAATGTTTACATTTGTCTGTCTTTCTCCTTGTGTGTGTTTAGGCCGTGTGCTGTGAAGATAAGCAACACTGTTGTCCTCAGGGAACTAAATGTGACCTCGAGCATTCAAGGTGTGTGTCGGCAACATACGGACCCTCCCCGCTCTGGAGGAAGTTCGCTGCCCGTCGCAGGAAACCATCAGAGAGGAAAGCAGGTATGATAGTTTCTCAGTTTTCATTAGAATTGGACTGCATTATGCTTTATATTGCATATTGTCTGTCATATGGGAACTTTCAAAAGTTTTGTGCTGGTAAGGTTTTGTAATGTTTTTAGTCTCTTGTGGTCACCAAGGCTGCATTTATGTGATTTAAAAACAGTAATTTTGTGAAATATCATTACAATTGAAAAGTACTGTTTTGTGTTTGAATATAACTTAAAATGTAACTTATTCCTGTGATTCAAAGCTGAATTTTCAGCATCATTACTCCAGTCTTCAGTGTCACATGATCCTTCAGAAATCATTCTAAAATGCTGATTTGCTGTTGTATTTTGTTGTTTATGTAATTGCAGTTGCTCCACCTAAAGACTCCAGTGATATTAGAGATGGTAAGACACCAATAGTTTTGATCCATTGATCCATTTTATGTATTATTTATTTCTATATATTATTCATCAAGTGTCTTTGTTAAAACTGACACCTGAGGATTCTGTGTGTGTTTATGTGGGCAGTGATCTGTCCAGATAAGATTTCCACATGTCCGGATGATACAACGTGCTGTAAACTAGATAACGGAAGTTACGGATGCTGCCCGATGCCAAAGGTGCTTCATACATGTATATTTAATAATTTTTCTGTAGGTTTGTATTGTATGGTTTCCCTGTGGTTTGCATGTATTTTACTCTCTGTAAGACTGAATTAACAAGCATAAATGTGTTTTTACTGTAGGCTGTGTGTTGTTCTGATCATGTGCACTGCTGCCCAGAGGCCACGACTTGTGATGTTGTCCATAGTATGTGTGTGTCAGCCAATGGTATCATGGTAAAAATGGCCACTAAGATCCCAGCCACTTCCCTGAAGCCTGAAGGTAAACATCCATTTATTTTATCTTTGTGCAATTAAAGCGCCGACCATTCTGTATCATGGCATCTATCATCAGTGTGTGTTGAAATGTAAAGTTTTGCCCTCTTGGTTCGATACAGAGTATGCATCAGTCCATCTTTTTATCGTTCTTTCTGTCTGCAGATAAAGTAGTTCCCTGTAATGAAATGGTAGCGTGTGCTAGCAGTACTACCTGCTGTAAAACACAAGAAGGCACCTGGGCTTGCTGCCCTTTACCAAAGGTATTTAAGTTGTCAGCTTTATTTTAAAATCAGCTTCGGGTTGATTGTGTAGTATCATTTATGCATGTGAAAACCCAGCCCCAAACAAAAGTTTGTGAGATCAAATCTTCAATTTTTATTGAAGGAAAACATAAAATAGTGTTTGGAGTAATATTGTCCTCACCTCCAGGCGGTATGTTGTGAGGACCACATCCACTGCTGTCCAGAGGACACGGTGTGTAACCTCGTGGCGGGCACCTGTGATGACCCTGCTGACCTTTCAGTGTCTGTATCCTGGATGGCAAAGGTGCCCACCTTTCCAATAGCTTCATCCAATCAGAAATGTGATGAGACGTCTTTGTGCCCCGATGGTTCCACCTGCTGCAGACTCTCATCTGGAAAATGGGGCTGCTGCCCTCTGCCACAAGTAAATACTTTTTCTTTCTCATTTTAACATAAACATGCTTATTGGTAAAACTGTAATTTAAAATGTGTATATGTATTATTTATTAAAAAAAAAAAAAAAAAAATTGATATTTATTTTTCATTTATTGTGTTTTTTATATTTATTGTATTTAATTGTTCTTATTTTTTTTTTAAATATCAAATGTCTTATTTTTTATATTTCTTATGTTTTATTTTTTATTTTGTATGTTTATCATTTATTTTATTTTCAAGTGATGTTTATTTTTTTTTTAAATATACAAAGAAAATATGTGTATGTGTATATACATATATACATTTACTTTATTTGTTTACTGTTTACTTTTATGTTTGCATATTTTTAATTATCATATGTATGTATGTATGTATGAAGAGTTCAGATGCAAAAGCCTCTAAGTGTTATAAGCATTTTTATCATGCTCCTATGTGTAGGTTTAGTATTGTCACATTAATGGTAATGAATAGGTTCTTGTCATTGCTATTAAAGAAAAATAACTGAACATAAACATAGGAGCCTGAGAAAAATACTAATTTTAGAAGAAAATTTCAAACGTAAGAGTTGACATTTATATATATTTATATTTTACTAAACAAAAAAAACATTATTTTCACTTATACTTTTTTTTTTTTTAATATATATAATTTTCAACTTCTAGGCAGTGTGCTGTGAGGATCATCTCCATTGTTGTCCTCATGATACTGTGTGTAATCTGGCTGCCAGCACTTGTGACAGTGCCAGCGATCAGGGTCCTCGTTTTTCTGTGCCTTTGGTGAAGAAGATCGCCGCAGTGAGCCTGCCATCACAGAACCAAAACTGTGACGAGACATTGCTGTGTCCAACAGGAACAACCTGCTGTAAACTAACCTCAGGGTCATGGGGCTGCTGTCCTATGCCACAGGTACAAACACATTTAGCAATAAGGGTTTAGACCTACAGCAATATAACAAGAGCATGCTTGCACTTTTAATGGCATAGCATAAATGCCAAAATCTATTGGAATCCATTATGAGTTGTAATAAATTGCTGTCTGTGTGGATAATTGATTTTTGCAGGCCGTGTGTTGTGCCGATCAGGAGCACTGCTGTCCTCAGGGATACAAGTGTGACTTGACTCACAAAACCTGTGTACGTTCTGGCCTTCCCAGCATGCCCTGGTTCAGGAAGCAGTCTGCACTAAAGCAGTCTGATGATCGTACTCCAGTGGACAGAAACATGTGTGACACTCACACCAGCTGTCCGAAAGACTACACGTGCTGTTTCATGAACAACCTCGGCAAGTGGGGCTGCTGTCCGCTGCCAAAGGTCAGACATGCAAATATTAGGGTATATAATATTAAACCATTCACTCATTCAGTATTTAATACAATGTAAATACCACACGTGAGCCTTAAATGATCGCAAATGAGTAAACTCAGATTCAGTTATTGATTCTATACTACTACAGTATTTTATTTTTATTTTATTAAGGTTGTATGTTTTTAGTAATTTATTTTAATGATTTGATTTTTTTATTCTATAAGATATTAGTTTATTTGTTTGTTTTAATTTAGCTATTTTATTTATTTTATAGATATATATTTTTTAATTAGTTTAATTATATTTTAAATTTAATTATTATTTTATGATTTTTCAATTTTATTTAATTGTTTTATTTGGTTATTAAATAGGAGCACAGAACCTTAAGAACTGCAAAGCATTTTTGCCTGTCGCACCTCCGCCGGTGCCAATTTAAATTTAGTTATTTAAATATTTTTAATTGTTTAGTTTAGTTATTTTACTTGTTATTTTATAGTTATTACTTATTTTTAGTTGTTTCATTTATTTTAAGATATTTCATTTTAATTTTTATAGTTATTAGTTATTTTGCTTAGGTATTTATTCAGTTGAATAGTTTTAGTTATTTAAATTTAGTGATTTAAAATAGTATTAAATATTTAATTTAGTTAAATTTAATCATTGTTATTTTATGGTTTTTAGATATTTTTAGTTATTGTTTTATTTTATTTAGACATATCATTTGTTATTTTATAGTTATTAGTTATTTTATTAGAGCACTTGATTTCGGTATTCAAGTTTAATTATTTAAAGTAGTATTAATTATTTAATTTTATTACATTTATTTAGTTATTTTGTTGTTTTATGGTAATTAGTTATTTTAGTTATTTAAATGTTACTTTTATCTTTAGATATTTGTTATAGTTATTGGTTAGTTTTGTTTTTTTTATTAATTTTTTTTGCATTATAATCAGATGATAACTGCTGAATAAAACATGCAACATAATGTAGCATATTGCCATTTGAAACCTTTTTTGTTGCCTACTGAGTACTGTTTTACATACAAAACAATAGTAGGCAGTATAGTGCTCCATTATGAATGCAATTCTCATATCCTCTCTTTGAAGGCGGTGTGTTGTAAGGATGGAGATCACTGCTGTCCTAACGGCTACACATGCAATGAGAAGAAAACGTCCTGCTCTAAAGCCTACCATGAGATCCCCTGGTTCACAAAACAAGAGGCCAGGGTCCTGAAGGGGTCAGAGGTGCTGTTTGGAGATGAAGATGTGAAGTGCGACTCGACGACCAGCTGTGCATCTGGTTCTACCTGTTGTAAATTACCCACAGGGCAGTGGGGCTGTTGCCCTCTTGTCAAGGTGAGTCTTTTTTTGTTTTGCAGTTGTGTGTTTTTAAGTGTATTTTTGCTCTGAATGCTCTTGTGGATGTTTTTCTGTCTGACTCTGAATTTGGTTTGAGTAGCTCGGGGTTTGTTTTCATGTGTTTTGCATGTTTTCTCTCTGCAGGCGGTGTGTTGTGAGGATCATGAGCACTGCTGTCCACAGGGCTACACCTGTGACCTCGAATTTGGAACCTGTGTAAAAGCGTCCAGTTTGCTGAGCGGTTTCATCCGGTTTGGTGTTCCCCTGACACGATTACAGACACACACTGACATGCGTTCAGAAGAGGAGGTGCTGTGTGACGCGTCCACGCGCTGCTCACAGACACAGAGCTGCTGTAGACTATCAGACTCCACATGGGCCTGCTGCCCATACAAAGAGGTAACAAAAATCAGGGCTGCCACGTATAGATACTTGGTTGATAATAAAAACCTTTTTTTTTTTTTTTTTTTTTCTTTTTTTTTTTTTTCTTCTCTCTGATGTTTGATATTATTAGTGGTGCATCACTATCACTGTGTTTGTTTCTTTGTTTTTATTAATTATTAATTAATTAATTAATTTATTTATTTATTATTTATTAATTTATTAATTTTATTAATTAATTAATAAATAACACAATTTATTTATTAATTAATATATATAATTTTTTTTTTTTTTAAATTTATATATTATTTTAGATTTAATTTATATTTTTAGTTTATATATTGTTTACTGAAATAACATTTTTGTTTACTATTTATTTGTTTATTTGTTATTGCTATATTTATATTTTATTTATCTTTTTGATTTGTTTAAAAGAAATGTTTTTGTTTACTATTTCATTATTTGTTTTTTATATTTATTGTTTATCATTTTTAGTTGTCGTCTTCATTTACTGTTTACTGAAATTGTTTTTGTTTATTTTTCACTGTTTTTAACTTACATTTTGTCATGTTTTTTTATTTTTATTCATTTATTTATTTACTGTTTGCAAAAATGTACATTTATTCGTTTTATTTATTTTTAGTTTTTTTGCTTACTATATTTATTTTAATGTTTATTGAATTTTACATTTGTTTTTGTTTACTAAAACTTTGAACAAATAACCTATTTATTTTTATTTACTTTGTAATTGTTTGCTGAATTTTACATTATCTATTTATTTATTATTGTGTTTACAGAAAATTGCATACAATTATAAAGTGAAATCATTACTACTGATTGCAGTCGTCTTTAAAACATGCAAACACTAAACCGATTGTTGCGCTCTCTTTTTTTTCGTAGGCAGTCTGCTGTGAAGACATGAAGCACTGTTGCCCTGTGGGATACAAATGTGACTCAGAAGTCCAAGGCTGCACTAAAGCCTCCACATCCATGTGGTGGGAGAATGCTCTTTAAATGAAGAACCAGAGACTGACACTGAACCACATGCCCATAACACAAATGTACATCCATATACACACACACACACTCGAGCTCTCAGACTCGCTACATGTTGCATAAAGCGTTGTTTTTAAGATGCCCTGATTGCCCTCTTCAGACAAGGGACTATGCATCTAGCTTTTTTTAATGTTTAGTTTTTTACTGGGATAAAAACGTGCTGAATCTTATATTTAGGCAGGATACACTAAGAGACTTTTTTAGTTTTTGATTTAAATTAATTATGTTGAAAGGAAACCAGGGCACATTTCAAATGCTAGTAATTCACTTTATAGGCTGAAGTTCTGTTAAAGACATCTAGAGTGACTGTAGAAGTGATTTTTAGCAGAATTTAAATTTGCCCAAAACATCAAAGTGATAATTAGAGGTTAAATGACACATTATAATATCATAAATGTTGGTAGGATGTTGATTTGATATATTTTGAATTACATTACCATGATTACAATGACATACACCAACCGTAAGTAAGAAAAGCTACTGAGATTCAAAACTGAATGCATCACCAGTGAACTAAACCTACAACTGAACCACAAAAGAAACTTGTGAACTTTTAATTTAATTTTTTTTTTTTTTTAATACTCTAAACCTGATTGGGAAAATGACATTAATGGATGTTGCCAACCATTTAACCCTATAATTTACTTAGAGGCTGTTACATGTAGGGTTAATTCAACTTTGTTTGCTTTTTCCACTATTTGCTTTTTTGAATTTGAATTGTTCCAAGGTGTCTGTGTGGATTCTTAAAAATCTTTCGAATGACTGAAAGCATTCAAATTCAGGTGTCATTCTCAACATTTGCTAAAGGGTTTTGTGTTTTGTCTATTTTTATCTCATTTTAATATTTACTGAAGGGTGAAATGAATCTAGTTGATTACCTTTGATAGAATGAGAGTTGATTTAATCTTTTTTTTTTCTTCCTGTTTTTTGTTGAAGTGGATTTGTTTATTTATTTTAGGTTAATTATACCAGAAAAAAACACTGAAATTAAATACTTTTCAAATAAATGGCACGTTGACTCATTCATATCTCATCAGACTGTTTTGATAAACTCTGTCTGGTTTCCATGGTGCAGATTGGCAGATCCATCTCTGCAATACCATTGAATATTTACAACTATTGGAGGAAGAATCTCCTGTAAGTCTATTAAATGGTAAACAGAATAAAAATGAGAAAAAATCCTAAAAGATGGAAAAATTTGGTCTGTCTTTGTTTTTAAGAAATAATGTAAATGCATTTGACCAATCAGAGAGGCTGACACAGATATGCCAGATGGCTGCTGCTTGATGGAGTCATGTTTCACAGCTGGTCTTCTGCATGTGTTTGAGACTCGCTCAGACCGGCTGTAACCCTGTTACCATTCAGCTGAACCCACACAAGAGCTTAAAATATCGACATCTGCTGAGTGTGCTTGACTTCAGGAAGAAAACAAGATTGCTTTGGAGAAAGTTTGCAGATTTCCAGAAGCCTGTCCTGGCTGTTTCTTGTGGTATGTTGACATTTTGTGTAACAACTTACACAACACCTGACCGGAACAACTTTAGTACACCGGTGTAAGCTGAACTAAAGCGAGTAGGTTTGTAAAAATAGATAGAAACTAAATACAAATGCATGTGTGGGGTTATACTACCATTCAAAAGTTTGAGGTTGATAAGTTTCTTATGCTCACCTATGCTGTGTTTATATGATTAAAAAAATACAGAAAAAGCACTAATATTGTAAAATATTACTATAGTTTAAAATGTCTATTTCTGTTTGAATATCTTTTAAAAGGTCATTTATTTCTGTGATCAAAGCTGAATTTTCAGCATCCTTACTCCAGTCTTCAGTGTCTCATGATCTTTTAGAAATCCTTCATATTTTTGTGGAAATGGATTCTTTATGATGAATATAAAGTTTAAAACAACAGAATTTATTTGAAATGGAAATCTTTTGTAGAAAGAATGTCTTTACTATCACTTTTGATACATTTAATGCATCCTTGCTGAATAAAAGTATTAATTTAAATAAAAAATGGCATTATTTGTTTTCAGTCTTATTTAATATTATTAATATAATATTATATTATTTATTTTGAATTCATTTTTTTATATTTTCATTAAAAAAAAAACAAATTCAGTATGTCTGATATTATTAGTGGTTTTTACTGATATATATATCAGTAAAAACAAAAATGTGTTTATTATTTTATATTTATTTATATTTTATTTAATTATTTTTTTTATTTATTGTTTACTTAAATGTAATTTTTGTTTACTATTTATTTATTTATTTATTATTTCCATATTTATTTCCATATTTTATTTATCCTTTTGATTTGTGTTTAAAGAAATTAATGTTTTTGTTTACTACTTCATTATTTGTTTTATATTTGTTTTTATAATTTTATTGTCTTTTTCATTTACTGTGTTTACTGAAATTGTTTATTTGTTATTGTTTTTATTTACATTTTATGTTTTTTTATTTGTATTCATATAGTATATGAATACTAAATGTATACTGTCATTTTAGTTTTAGGTTTTAGTAATTATGTGCTGTTGTCAATTATATATATATATATATATATATATATATATATATATATATATATATGTGTGTGTGTGTGTGTGTATGCATGTATGTATAATAATTTCAGCTTTTTAATAAATTCAGTATACTGTCATTTTAGTAAGTTTTAGTAATTATGTGCTGTTGTCATTTTTATTTTTAGTATTTAATATATTTTTAAAATCCTATTTAGCTTAATTTTTATTTTTATTTCAGTTGTAGTTATCAAATTTAGTTCATAATTATTTTTTGTCACTTTTGAACAGTGTAAATCATTCTTACTGAATGAAAATACTAATTTCTAACACAAAAAAATAAAATCTAAAAAAATAAAATAATAATAATATAAACTAAAATAAACGAATAAACTAGTAAACTAAATAAACTAAAATAAGCTAAAATAAAATCTTACTGACCCCAAACTTTTGTGTAAATTGTTGCATAACTATCCTGAGTGTGTTGACTGTAGGTGTGAATGCTGTGTGTAATGAAGGCACTCTGAGCATGTGTGATTATATTGAGGTATTGAAGGAGCTCAATCACTGCCTGAATGATTAACTACCGCAAACACTTTCCACACCGTGGAAATCAAAATTCAAGATGGAGAAGGCAAAGAGACCAACAAAAATTGCAAGAATGTTGGACTCTGATAAACGATCATGAAACGTGAGAAAGTGTGAAAGGGAGCGAGCGGGACAGCTGAAGGGAAGCGGGAGACATGCAGCTTCAAAAGAGCCAAAATGTCACTGCTATTAATACACCTCAGCAACTGCTCTCCAATCAACAGTGTGTGTGTACATCAGGAAGTGTGGGCAAAATGATGGCTTCAGCTAAAAAGCTTGGTATCTGCCCCAGTTCTCTTACTGAGCTGCATTTCTGTTGATGTTTTCAGTTGAGGGGACAGAGGAATGGCCATACCCACCATGGCTGACTCCAGCAGGCTTACTGAGGTGTGCACACTGGCTTATCTGGATGAAGGGACCTCAACGTCAGACACAGAGTGTGGAGAGGAGCCTGATCTCCAGCCAAGAGCTCTGGAGGAACCCCAGGCAGCGGGTGCAGAAGACAAAGGAATTTCAGACATCGTGTCGAGGGGTGAGAGAGGACAGCCGCTTTAGAGGTTAATGAGTTCAAGAGAGGATGTCATTCACTTTTTTACATAGTCTGAGAAATGAAGGCTCTTCAGTGGTTCTTGGCAGGAACTTCCTACCAAGATTCATTTAGTTGGCTATGGGTTTTTAAGAGAAAATAAAAAAGCTCTTGATGTTACATTACAGGCTCATCAGATCAGCATGTTGTAACAAGGTTATTTTGTGGGATTGGGATTTAAATCTTTTTGGAACTTTTAATTTTTACGATGTTCTCTTCTTTAAAAATGTCTGTGCTCTTTTAGTATATTTAGTAGCTATTTACTAATATTTTAATTATAATTTTTAGAGGCTCAGTTTTCATTTTAACTTCAGTTTAAATTTTAGTAATTTTGTTATGTGCTTTTATTATTTGTATTATGTTTTTTTTAATAATTCTATTTAACTTTATTTTTAAAAAGTTTTAGTTTGAATTTAATTCTTCAAAAACATAAACTTATTTATAGACAAAAATAATGCAATCCCATTTTATAATACGTTTATTTTTAAAATTTGTTTAAATTTTAGTAATTTTGTTACATGCCTTTATCATTTTGCACTATTTTTTATTTTACTGTTTAACTTTATTTGTAATTTTAGTACTATAAAAATGTATGTATACACTTAAAAACAGCTTAAACTTATAAGTTTATTTTAAAATGATTTTTTAAAATATATTTTCAGTTGATTTTAATTTTAGTAATTTTAGTTTGTTTGAATAATTTTGTTGTGTGATTTTGCCATTTTTGTATTATTTTTATTTTAGAAATTTTCTAAAACTTTAACTTTTTTATACATTTAAAAACAACAGCTTATTTTATTTCAGTTAGTTGCCAAGACAGCATTTCTAATTTTTATTTATTTATTTTTTATCTTAACTTTTTATTTTATTATTCAGATTCCCAGTGAAATGCTCTCTGACAGCAAATGCAATGAGTTTGCTTCCTTCTTTTCTGAGAAGATCAATAATATCAGAAAGGAGATTGGCACATCCTCAAGTTATGCAGAAGTCACACAGATTTCAAACCGCAATTTCAAAAAGAAGTGGCTATGTCTGTTTTTGAAGCAATTGATAGCAAAATTTTGGAAGAAATAGTACAGCACCTTAAATCGTCAACCTGCTATCTTGACACACTTCCCACATCTTTTTTCAAAAGTGTTTAGAAGCAGATCTTTTAGAAGTGGTGAACGCCTCACTTCTTTCTGGGACTTTTCCAAACTCACTGAAAACTGCAGTTGTTAAGCCCCTTCTGAAAAAGCGCAATCTTGACAACAACATGTTGAGCAACTATAGACCAATATCAAATTTTCCTTTCATAGGTAAGATTATTGAAAAGGTAGTTTTTAATCAGCTGAACAACTACTTAAACTCAAATGGATAACTGGACAATTTTCAATCTGGTGTCTGAGCACATCACAGCACTCATTAAGATAATAAATGATATTGGCTTTAATTCAGATTCTGGCAAAATATCAGTGCTGGTACTACTAGATCTTAGTGCTGTGTTTGACACTGTCGATCATAACACACTTCTAGAGAGACTGGAAAACTGGGTCGGGCTTTCTGGGATGGTACTCAAATGGTTCAGGTCATACTTAGAAGGGAGAGGTTATTATGTGAGTATAGGAGAGCATAAGTCTAAGTGGACATCCATGATATACGGAGTCCCACAAGGCTCAATACTTGCACCGCTCTTGTTTAGCCTGTATATGCTCCCACTAAGTCAAATAATGAGAAAGAACCAAATTGCCTATCACAGCTATGCAGATGATACCCAGATTTACCTAGCCTTATCTCCAAATGACTATAGCCCCATTGACACCCTCTGCCAGTGCACTGATGAAATTAACAGTTGGATGTGCCAGAACTTTCTTCAGAAGTCATTGCATTTGGAAACAAAGATGAAGTTCTCAAGGTGAATGCATATCTTGACTCTAGGGGTCAAACAACTAAAAATCAAGTCAAAAATCTTGGGGTGATTCTGGAGACAGACCTTAGTTTAAGTAGTCATGTCAAAGCAGTGACTAAATCAGCATACTATCATCTCAAAAACATTGCAAGAATTAGATGTTTTGTTTCCAGTCAAGACTTGGAGAAACTTGTTCATGCCTTTATCACAAGCAGGGTGGATTATTGTAATGGTCTCCCCACCGGCCTTCCCAAGAAGACCATTAGACAGCTGCAGCTCATCCAGAACGCTGCTGCCAGGATTCTGACTAGAACCAGAAAATCTGAGCATATCACACCAGTCCTCAGGTCCTTACACTGGCTTCCAGTTACATTTAGGATTGATTTTAAAGTACTTTTACTCGTTTATAAATCACTCAATGGCCTAGGACCTAAATACATTGCAGATATGCTCACTGAATATAAACCTAACAGAGCACTCAGATCATTAGGATCGAGTCAGTTAGAAATACCAAGGGTTCACACAAAACAAGGGGAGTCTGCTTTTTGCTATTATGCCACCCGCAGTTGGAACCAGCTTTCAGAAGAGATCAGATGTGCTAAAACATTAGCCACATTTAAATCCAGACTCAAAACTCATCTGTTTAGCTGTGCATTTGTTGAATGAGCACTGTGCTACGTCCAAACTAATTGTACTGTATTTTATGTATAATCATTTTCTATTCTAAACTGTTTTAAAATAATTTTAAATCAATTTTTATATAATTTCCTTGTTTTTATAATTATTTTTTTAATTCCTTATTTTTATTATTATTATTTTTTAATGACTATTTCACTTCCTTTTATGTAAAGCACTTTGAATTACCACTGTGTATGAAATGTGCTATATAAATAAACTTGCCTTGCCTTGCCTTGCCTTGCCTATTTCAGCTTTTTCAAATAATTAAAATAATTTTTAATAGTTTTATTTTCAGTTTTTTATGACAGAATGTGCGTTGTTTAAAAGACGATATAGTCGAAGACATTGTAGATTTTGTTTATGTGTTAATATTTATATGTTTTAAGTGATGTTTTACATGCATTTTGAGGTGAGGAATATCAAATGTCTGGCTTTACAAGTAAAGAAGACAACAACATCCAGTCGTGCATCAGCAGCAGGTTTGCACAATGTGATTCTTTCCTTTACTTATTTAAATGACAGGTTTATGAATTCACTGATCTGCTTTGTTTACCATGGTAATTCATAGGTCAGATGCAGAAAGAGAGAAGAAATCTACTGTTTGCTGCTTCAGAAAACACCAAACAGAGATTAAAGACACGAGGAAAACAAGGGAGATGTGTAGAAAAGACAGAGCAAGAATGAGAAGAAATTCTCCAGTCATTTCCGACCAGAAGACCAGCGGCTCCTCAAGATGCTCTAGAGATCAAGACATGTTCTCCTCGACTCCAGAGCAATTATCCCGACCTCAGCAGATCACTCCAGATCTCCATCTGTGGAAATGTCCTCAAGATGCTGGTGTTTCCCGTCTATGCCTTCACAAGCTGGAGGTTGACTTTCCTTCGACCTTTGAGTCTCGCAGTTTGATATCTGACGCTGTGGAACCAAACCTCGACTCTGAGTTTGCATATATTTATGCTGAAAGCATCAAAGGATGCGACTCTTCCTGTTGCACTACTCCAGGAGACTGTAATACCCACAATCCCCTTGTCAAAACTGAACGAGACAGCTTTGAGGAAGAATCTGAAGACTCAGATTGGGATTTATATATGTCTGCTTACAGTACAGCGGCTACTGCAGGTTCCAGACTGAACGCTGACCACTTTGGGTCTTTACTAGATGACTTTGACTTTGACTTGACTTGTATTTATACAGACTGGGAAAGGAGAGAAACCGAGCAGGTTTACAGTCAAGTGGAAGCGGAGTGGGGCTCTGAGAGTTCATGTTACACCGCCGACCGCGACTCTTACTGTACCACAGACAGACAAACCAGCAGCTCGGATTCAGACGGCTGCCGTTTAGAGGCTCTCGGTGAAATAAAATGTCCAGATGGATGGCCTGAAGTGTTTCTACCAGGATCTGAAGGCTGCTTTGACTGCTGGGATGCAGTTGAAGACGTCTGCAGAGACACAGAGAGCGATTCTGAGTCTTTTTGCTCCAGACAGGATGCAGGTGAACTGTGGGGTGCAGTCGTGACTCAAATGGACCGCCGGCATTTCTCTGAATTTTTCTGTGAAATGATTAAAGAAGTGATGCAGGAGAAAGACACGGAGAAAATGAATGTAAACGAGGGGTTTCTGTTCCACCCCAAGCAGGTGTGTGACTAAAGTCATTAATGCAGGTTTACAATTGACAAGATATAAATATACATATTTATATATGTACATGAAGTGGGCAAAATAATAAGGTATTGCCTGATATTGGATATTTAATTGTTCATGCTCATTTACCATATTTTTACATTTAGATTTAGATAATTTATAGTTTTATTTAATTTATAAATGTACTCAATTTATAAATTTTAGTATTTAAGCTGATCGATTTTAGTTTTTAATGTTTTATTTTGAATTTAGACAACCCATACAGCAAAACATATTTTCAGATATTTTTAAATGTTTCAAACTATCCAAAACATATAGTGTTAATATATATTTTAAAACATATTTACATAAATTTAAGATAAATTTTAGTTGTGTTTCCTCATATATTTTTGTCATATATTTAAAAATATATTTTATATTTAATATATACATTTTTAATATAATAATATATTTTACATTTTATTATATATATATATATATGTGTGTGTGTGTGTGTGTGTGTGTGTGTGTGTGTGTGAGTATAAAATACATATTGCATTTATTCAAAAAGTATTTTAATGCTGAAAATGCCAATTTCCCATTGTAGTATATTTTATAATATATTTTAGCATTTAAAGGTGTTTTTAATTTGAAAAAGCTGCACTGTTTACAGCTTACATTTACAATATATTTTGGTCAGAAATGTACATATTTTTAAAAATGTAATATATATATTCAAAGAATTGTAATATCATAATTTTATTGAATGTTTAATTTATTAATTATTATATCTGTTCTGATTTTATTTATTTATTTTTGGTCAATCTTAGGCAATTAAACTATTCTATTTTATGTATATATTTCCAATAAACTCATAATTTACTGCAGTTTTCATGGTGAATGTCATTTCTTAGTTCCTCCAGGTGAAGAACTCAGAATATCGAGAGGGTCATGAATATTCATTTCTCCGTCACATTCAAAACGGCTCATATGGAGACGTCTTCAGCATTCGGGATAAACAAACAGGATTTATGTGTGCCGCCAAAAAGGTGAATATCCATTTCTTATCCATTTAATAAGCCTAAATATCTCTGCATGCATATCTCTACATATTCTTGCATGCAAAGTTGTTGAAAGAAAACCCGTGACTCTCTGATTATTTCCTAACTGATCCAATGCATTGCTCTCTTGTGAAGATTCCCCTTTGTAGTTTTAGGTGGGAGGAAGTGGAAACGTGGAGCAGAATGGAGTCTCCTCGTGTCCTCCAGCTATATGGGGCCGTGAGAGAAGGACCCAATGTGATTCTCTTCATGGACCTGAAAAGAGGTGATTGCTTCTACCAATGGATGCCTCTAAAAGCAAATCAAGTCATATTTGAACCAATAAATTCTCTCTGTCCAGGTTCTTTAGCTCAGTTGCTGAGAGTGAAGGGTTGTCTGTCTGAAGAGCTGGCTCTGTATTATCATTCTCAGGTCCTGCAGGCTCTCCAGCACTTGCACAGCAGACGCGTCGTACACCTGGATGTCAAAGGTCAGCAGCACGGCCATTGTCATGGATTTTCATCACAAAAAAATCACTGATTGTGCCACGATATCATTTGTGTGTTGACTTCTGTAAAAAACTGTCCAAATTTTTGACTGGAACAATATATACATACATAATATGTGTGTTTTCAAGAATTTTGGTGCTCTTTCCTTTGCCATAAAATGCTCACTTCAAATTGATAAATTTACTTGTAGCATTTAAACTGATTTTCATTTTTAATGTTTTATTTTTAATTTTGACAACCCATACTGGAATAAATACTTTCATATATTTTTTTTAAATATATTTTAAACTATAAAAATACAAATACAAAATATTATTATAATATTACTACAATATGTTAAAAATATATTGCTAATATAATATAAGTAAATTTATAAATATTTGTAATATATAAATTTATATTCATAAATATATGAATAAAATACATTTCAATAGACATTTTTTGGTACATTTTGTTATATTTTATCATATATTTTTCAGCAGTGTTTATTATCTTTATGTATTATGTTTTATTTTGTTTTATGTATATCAAATATGTATTATGTTTTATTTTATGTATATCAAAATTTTTATATTGTCTTAAATATCTATTTAAAAAAAACATTTTGCATTTACTCAAATTATATTTCAAGATTAGAAATGTATTTTCTTGCCCATTGTAATACATTTTGTAATATAATTTGGCATTGCAAATAAAAATAAAAATAAAAATTGTAAATGAAAATATTTTATATTTGAAAAAGCTGTTTGCAACATATATTTAACATATTTTTGAAATATATTTTGACCAGAAATACAAATTTAAAAAAAACCCCATCATTTAAATACAAAGAATTCTAATATCGGCCATTTATTTATTATCAGTTATTTATTGACTGACTGTTGATTATATCCATGAGATCATTATCAAAGCATCCTTCACTCTGTGACCCAGTTTTAACAAAATTTCAAATCAACAGTTCGGATCAAACCCAATTTCATACCTTTAAACGTGGGATTAAGATCAAAATTCAATCAAAAACAAAAATTCAATGTCCAGACTGCCACAATATATACATACCGCATGCATAATGTGTGTGTTTTCAGGAAACGCCATTATTATGAATTTCATCACAAAAAGAAACACTGATTGGTGCACTGATATCATTCATATGTTGATTTCATGTGTGTAGTTGACAATGTGTTGCTGTCTGAGGATGGCAGACAGTGTTTCCTCTGTGATTTTGGACTCTCTGAGACACTCAATCAGGGTGGATACAGCACCAAAACCTTCAGAGGTGACTATACACACACACACACACACACACACACACACACCAACATGCATGTCTACTATGAAGCGTGATTTATGGTGTGTGTGGTGTGTGCAGGGAATATTCTGCGTGGCACTGAGTCTCATATGCCGCCGGAGGTGGCGAGGGGTGATCCTCGCTCTGCTAAAGCTGACGTCTGGAGCAGCTGCTGTATGTTACTGCACATGCTCAACGGACACCAGCCCTGGACGCGATACTACCCTCATCCTCTCTATCTGAAGGTGAAGTGAGCATGCAGTCTGTGTGTCGCTTTAGATACACTATCAGTCAGAAGTTTACCACATCTCCTCATTCTTTATGAGGACTATTTTAGAAATAGGACTGCTTTTGACTCTACTGTATGAAATGTGTTCTGACTGTCAGATTGTGAGTGAGCCGCCTCCTTTATGGGAGATTCCGCCTGACTGTGACCCGCTGACCTGTGATGTGATCAAAGGGGGACTGGTAAAGGAGCCGAGAGAGAGACATTCGGCATCAGAACTGCTGCAAAAGACTGTGAAAGCACTCAGAACAGGTGCAAACTGTTTTTGGATGGTTATAAAATGTGATGGAATGAGTATAACATAAATAATTCTAATGTCAACCAAATAACACTTTATAATGCTGTTCAAATGTTTGGGATTGGTAAGTTTTTTTTTTTGTTTGTTTGTTTTTTTAAATATTTACATGAAATAAGTTTCTTATGCTCAGCAAAGCTGCATTTATTTGACCAAAAATACAGTAAAAACTGTTTAAAATGACAGTTTTCTATTTGAATATATGTTAAAATGTAATTTATTCCTGTGATCAAAGATTTTCAGCATCGTTACTCCAGCCTTCAGTGTCACATGATCCTTCAGAAATCAGTCTAATGTGCTGATTTGCTGCTTAACAAACTTTTCTTATTATTATCAATATTGAAAATAGTTGTGTTGCTTAATGTTCTTTGGAAACCATGATCCTTTTTTTTCCAGAATTCTTTGATAAATAGAAAGTTCAAGATAACAGTCTGATTTGAAATAGAAATCATTTGCAACATTATAATGACTTTACTGTCACTTTTGATTAGTTTAACGCATCCTTGCTGAATAAAATGTTAATTAAAAAATCTTACTGACCCCAAACTCTTGATTTTATGCATATGTAGTATGTGGGCTCTCTGGTCCTGAGGAATCACCTAAACAGCGTTCAGCATCTGCATTCGAGGACTGTCCGAATGTGAACTTGCATGAGACGCCTGTCCCATCCATCACAGAAACTCCAGTGAAAACAAGTCCTCCTGGCTTCCCAGAAGACCTCTCAGCACCCACAATCCACTGGGTGAGCACATGGAGACAGACGGCACCAAACGAGGATGATTCTGACTCCACGACGGAGGAGAGCGAGTGGGATGATGATGCAGATATGAACAGACTAAGAAGAGAAAAGATGAGCAGCTGGATGGACAGATACTGGGGAGAGGAGGAAAATAACGAGGAACAAAACTTTTCAGAAGATGACAGAGAGCTCGAATCTGATGAAGACACATCGCAGATCAATGAAAATGTCAAAGTGACAGATCAAACAGAGGCTGAAGAAAGCAAAACTGATTATTTCACTGAAAAAAGAGTTGTGTTTGGGGGATGCGGTGAATATGACAGAAGTCTTTTAGAGGAATCAGAGAGCTGGGATGGAGAGATCCGAAGCGTTGTGGATGACGAGGAGGTGGAGAGTGATTTGGAGAGTCTTCGAGAGTTTGGCAGCGATTGGGCACAGGAGTGGGAACCGTTTCTACAGCTCCAGACACTGTATCGCCCAGAAGAAGCTGAACTGCAGAGCGAAGACAGCTATTCGGAGTCTGAAGAAGAGTCGGTCATGCTGAGGGAGAGTGGTGAGTTGTTGTTTGTTGTGTGTGTGAGTGATCTGATTCAAACTAAATATCTGTTCATTTCGTCTTTGATTTCTTTCTTCGGTCTTACAGAATGTAGCTTTTCTTTTCCATACAATGAAAGTGAATGTGGAAAAGCAGCAGTCTATATGACTTATGCACTACACTCTTAAAAATAAAAGTTCTTTATTGGCATCTATGGTTCCATGAAGAACCTTTAACATTTATGGAACCTTTCCATTGGACAAAATGTTTTTTATAGTAGGAAAAAGTTCTTCACACCTAGAAAAAAGGTTCTTGTAAGAATGTTTCACTGAATGGTTCTTCCACGGCATCACTGCAAAACCCCCCTTTTGGAAGCTTTATTTTTTTAAAGTGTATATTCCAAGTCTTCTAAAGCCATACGATAGTGACTGATGTACTTCACGACGGATGTGATGTACATCTGTCTTCCTGATGTACATCCAAATGAAACATCAAAAAAAAAAAACAAAGTTAGGGTGGGACTTGGTTTTATGCATTAGTTTTAGATTGGATATCGAGATGGGGGCGTGGCAGAAAAAATGAATTCAGTAGATTGTGGAGGGGCGGGGTTTAAGCAAACTAAATGATTGGAGAAATCCGTCATACATCACCAGGGGTGTGTAAATATTGTTATCTTAGTAACTCAAGGACCATGATTTTGCCACGTTGGATATGTTCATGAACATCCTTGATCAACAACACTTAAAAATAAAGGTTCTATGTCTTCTATGGTTCCTCGAACAACCTTAAACATCCATGGAACATTTCCATTCCACAAAAGTTCTTTATACTGTAAAAAGATTCTTTGGGTTTTTAAAAAGTTCTTCACACTAAGAAAAAATATTCTTTTAAGAACTGTTCAATGAAAGTTTCTTTTTGGAAGCTAAAATGGTTCTTCTGTGGCACTGCTGTGAAAACCCCCTTTTGAAACCTTTATTTTGACTGTTCAACATTTCCATTTACCAATCTGACTCTGTGGATAAGGAAAAGAGTAGGTTTAGGGTTAGGTGCTTGAATAGGTTCTTAATTTCCCTGTTTTTTTTTTTCCCCAAGATTTTGCTTGTGATTTACATACACCTTTGCAGCATACTGTGTCTCAAACATTTTAGGAAATGCATCAAACAGCAAATGTAGCTTATACAGAGTTTTGTGAATGTCATGCACTTTTTATGCATTTTTTTCTCTCCACAGAACAAAAAGGCACAAGTTTACCTGATTCTCATGGACCGCAACCTTTCACCTGCACCATCCGCTGTGACTCTGAGCAAGACCTTAGTGATGAGGTAAACCTGCAGACAGAATCATGAGTTTTATCAAGGTTATTGTGCCAGAACATCAAATTAACCCAATGTTCTTGTTTTAAAGGACTCTGATGATTTAAGCTCGGGGGTCTTTTCCTCCTGTAGCACCACAGATGGTCAGAGCTTCAATGTGGATTGGTCAGTGTCAACTGATCAGACGCCTTCTTGCTACTTTGAAGGTAAGTTTCATCAGTATAGTGTAATTTCAGGTGCTTATGTGTTTGTGAGTATTGATTTGTGTGTGTGCAGGTCTTGGCGTGGATATATGGGTTGAAGATGTAAGCGGAGAGAGTTTAAAGATCAGAGAGAGGCCACAGGTGAAAATCGGACACATTGCTGTGGGAATCAGTGAACAGGTGAGATTTCATAATTATACATAATTAAGATTCCGGTAAGCAGAGAATAAACGGCGCATCAAAACAGCATTTACTTCTTTATCACAGATATCTTTGAGGACCTTCAGTCTGGCCACCCTAGACGGGCGGCTGGTGTCTCCGGACACAGAAGTGTGTGAGTCGGGCATGTGGCTGCAGTGTGTTCCTGCTCCTGACGGCAGTCCCAGCTGGGATTGGAGGGTCAGAGACGGAAAACTGGAGCTGCAAGAATATGATGAACATTCAGATACCTGCTCAACAGTGGCACTCTAGCAAAAGTGACCATTACAAACAAACAGAACTGAGTTTTATACATCTCATTCCATTATTTTTGAGCTTTATGATACCCACTTCATTTGTCACGTCACTCATTTATGTAGTAACTTGTGTTTAATTGAATTTAAATTCTCTCAGTTTACTAAGCTTAATCATAATGGTTCAAAGTGTACAGTAATTTTGATGCAAATGTACATTGTAAATTTGTTCTGTTGATAGTTTTGTTAGGAAGACAACACTGTTTATCTTCAAAGCTATACATAATATACACTGTATAAATACTTTTATATAAAATCCATAAATATATTTTGTGCATGAAAACAAACGCTTATTTCAATGCTATGCAATGTAAACTAAGGCGTGTACAGTCACTACAATAAATCGGAAGTTGCTACTTCCTCATTTCCCAAATCCAACCGGATCTGTCGATCATTCTGATTGGATCTTACTCGTAGAAGGCGGGATTATGTATTGTTCTTCTAATCCGATTGGGCCGTTGTTTGTGATGGGCGGGGCTTGTTAAGCCGGTGCGTTGAGTTGTGATATACGCCATTTTGCAGTGACGGCGGTGCGCAAAAGCAGTGGAGACAGAAAGCTCGAGAAGTCCCGGTTTAGAGGTAATTTTATTTCTCTGCCTTCATGATAAACATCCTCACTTGTTGACGGTTACGTTAAGCTCGTTAGTCATTTATTAAGCCGTTTTTAAATGATAAACTCCGTCATTTGAAGTGCCAGCTGGCTGCTCTTATCTTGTATGTAGCTAGTCGGCTAATTTGCTAAAGATGATTGGTTCATAAAATCTGATGATTTGAGAAAAACACAGCCTTACTGTTTCTAAAATAATTTGTATTAGTATTTAAACATGTCTGTAAAGCACAAAATGTCTGTAAAGCGTGATCAATAGTGTGTAGACAAAGCTAGCTATCCTGCTATTATGATAGAAGTATATGCCAATTAAAATAATTTTTGAAAATTATTAAATTAACGTTAATCTTACTTTTATGTCGTGTTGTAAGTTAATTAAACTTTGGATTAAATGTGAATGCCCTGCCGGTCTGATAGTATTTGTCCATTTTATTAGACGTTTATTTACAAAAACACTAAATGTGCCTTATATTTTATAATAAACAGTCATTTAAATGACATTAAATTTATTTGAAGTGTCTATCCCAGTATCCAAGACAAATAATGAGGGTGTTTGTCCTTGTATACTTTGATTTATTAAAAAAAAAAAAAAAAAAAGTTCTAATATCAGACCATTTTATTCTTCCCGTGAACTTTTATGAAAATGTATGACTTTGTATATTTAAAAACGTTGCATTGTCATTACAGGGTCTTGTTTTCTAACCCAGCATTAAATGGGACTTTTGAATTAAAGTCAATGCACTGACATGCATGTAGTTTATGCATCTTATGTGCTGTATAACCTTTTTTTTAATTGCTAATATATTTGTAACTCTTATTTTTGCAGTTTAAAGCATGGGGAATGTCTTTGCAAACCTGTTTAAGGGTTTGTTCGGGAAGAAGGAGATGAGAATTCTCATGGTCGGTCTTGATGCCGCCGGTAAAACCACCATCCTGTACAAACTCAAGCTGGGAGAAATAGTTACCACCATTCCCACTATTGGTATGGCTGAAGACGTCATCTGTTATTTGTTTTTGTCAGTGTATGCTATCTTGAAAACACATTCAAACACTTTGTCAATCTGACTATCTCATGGTTTGACCTTGACTTGTGCATCACGGTGCACAAAAGTCTTTTGTTCAGACCATCTGCTGTGCTTTGCTGTATGTGTGTTGAATTTGTGTCTGTAATGCCCAAGCTTTAAAGTTATTTTCACCTGTTGTGTCCTTTGTGTGCTGCAGGTTTTAATGTAGAGACGGTAGAGTATAAGAATATCAGTTTCACAGTTTGGGATGTTGGTGGCCAAGATAAAATCAGACCACTTTGGAGGCACTACTTCCAGAACACTCAAGGTATGAGAGCCAAAAACAATCAGGATGAATGTTTTGCAGTGTAAATGGATTCATAGAAATTTGCCTGAGAATTTTATAGGAGTACTGTAACAAAATCATGTTCAGTGATTATTGTTGTAATGATTTTCCTGAAATTCCTGGTGCCAGGTCTGATCTTCGTAGTGGATAGTAATGACAGGGAACGAGTTAATGAAGCCAGAGAGGAGTTGACGAGAATGTTAGCAGAAGACGAGTTGCGTGATGCTGTCCTTCTCGTTTTTGCAAACAAACAGGTGAGCATCACTTATCTGAGGTATCTTTCTAATATTAAATGCAAATAATAAAAGTAACAGAGATAAATTGACTTATTAGCTTTAAAATGTTTCCCATACCCACTTATCGTTTACATCAAAAGCAGAGCGGTCAATCAAACTCTACAGTATTTTGGCATAAATTGAATTGGTTGTAGACAGATGCCAACATGGATAGGTTGCATGACATTCTCATCTTAAAAAAAAAAAAAACCTTTTCCTTGAAGGAAATCACTCAGACCACATTAAACACAGGTTAATCCTCAGAGATCCAGATCTGCAGAATTGCATAAATAAAGCAATAAAGTAATACCTGACTTTCACTAAATATGGTTTAAACTACATGACAGTAGCTGACACTCTGAAGTTTTGATGGGGAAAAAATGCATATCATGCTAAAGTCAGACAGCTGACACTATTCCTAACACTTTTGGAACAAGTTTTATCTATTTACAGAGTAAATGTACATACTTCTTCTATATGTCTAGAGATGGGAAAAGGTTTAAATGTTATATAAAATAATATTTCTCTCATACAATGGAAACTGTTCAGTGAATGGTAAAATTTTTCTTGTTTTTTGAGATTTTTGTCATTATTGTCTCATTGATATAACAGCATATTTTTTTTTAAATTGAGTGATATTAAAATATTACATTTTATTTAAAATACGCTTTGATATGACTATTTATTACAATATTTAAATGGTCAAATAGTGACATTTCTTAACTTTTCATTGCTGTATCCTTACTGGTTGAAATATATATGCATTTTTTATATATATGTGTTGTGAATTCATAACTATCACTTACTATATCAAAAATATTGGTGAATTTTTGCAACCCTAAGCACCCTAAAATATTTTTTTTTATAATGTAATGGCTTCCTAACAAAATTAAGGGTGAAAAAAAATACATAATGAACTATTAATGCTTAGGTTTCTGAGGTTAAAAGTGATATTTAATGTAAAATCTTGGTGTGCTTTTAACAGTCATAAAAACCCTACTCAATGCATGCTCTGCAAGATTCCCCTTTCTGTCAAACACATTTTATTGGACTGTCCTGCTTTTAATGTATGTAGAAAACTCTTATGAAGTGAACTCACTTAAAGAGTTGAGTATAATTTTGCCAGAAAAAGTTTTAGAAAAGTTTCTTGTGTAATATAATTTGTTTGTTTGCTGATTTTTATTGTATTTGTTATACTTGTTTTTTTTTTAATCGTTAAGTAAAATAGATTGTGAATGCCATTTCACGATGATTTTACGTGACTGATGCGCATGTTGTCTGGCTGGCTCTGAATCTCTGCAATTTGATTTGTCTCTTGTTCATCACAGGACCTTCCCAATGCCATGAACGCAGCTGAGATCACAGACAAACTGGGCCTTCATGCCCTCCGTCATCGTAACTGGTACATCCAGGCCACCTGTGCCACCAGCGGAGACGGGCTCTATGAGGGGCTGGACTGGCTCTCCAATCAGCTAAAAAATCAGAAATGAGCTCGTCTGCCCCCTCCAAATCTGTGTGTGTGTTGTCGTACGAATGGGTAGGTGTGCGTGATGTGTGCGTGTGTCTGAGAGAGCGAGACACACACAGCTACAGTACTGACCCAGACTTTGACTGAACTCAGTATCACATGTTCCTCTCTTTCGTTTAGGTTTGGGCATTGCTGATTCAGACTGTGTTTGTGTGCGCATGTGTGCATAGTTTATTTTTATTATGCACGTTAGCAAGAATGTATCGTTTCTGTGTGTTCATGTGTGTATGAAGGCTTCTCTGTCTGTTTGTTTGGTTTGGGAATGACCCTGGCGTGCCTTTTATACACACACATCTCCTCTTATTGTTCCACCTCACAAACTGTAATACGACTCATTTTTTTTTTTTTTGCTCCATACTACACCACGCGTGGTTTTCACATGGCGAAGAAAGAACCAAGGTTGTCATAATGAACCTGCAATAACCTAGTATTCCATTATTACAGGCATGCTAAATATACAACCTGTACACTTTCCTTATAACGTTTTAAATTGAGATTAAAAACCTGCCCTGTATCTTTAAGTAAAACTGTGTTGTAACCTGTATCAGGTCAGGATAGATTCGCTCAGATTCCCCCCAAAGCACCACTATCCTTGATTGTTCTTTTGAGTCATTTGAAAATCAGGCTGTTTTATTTTCGGCTCTTCAGCTCCATGTTTTAATTTGTGTCCGAATGTGGGTAGTGGAGTCGTGGGCAGATCTCTGATTTCCTACTGTACACTACCTGTTTCCAGCCGCCACACAGACCCCAAGCACAATCACAGACTGCTGAACATTCCCCCTAACACCAAATTGTTGGATTTGATTTGAATTAAAAACCTCATATATTACATGTTTCTTTGTTCATTTCCTGTGTCCTGGAAAATCTTGTGGGTTGTAAAAATGGAAGGATTACAAAGTTCAGAGTTGAGATTAATCCATTGTTTTTAAAGATTATTTTGGATCAAAATAAAACTTCAGTCAGTTTTGGGTCATATATGTATATATTAAGGAATTAATGTTTTATTCTGCACAAAAAAAAAAGATTATGAAGTTTGAGTTGGAAACATTTTTAATGATTTTAAATGGAGTATCTTCTGCTCACCAAGATTGTTTGATTAAAAAATATAGTAAAAATAGTAATATTGTGAAATATTTTTACAATTTAAATAACTGATTTCTATTTTAAAATTTAATTTATCTGTGACCAAAGCTGAATTTTCATCATTACTCCAGTCTTCAGTGTCACGATCCTTCAGAAATCATTCTAATATGCTAATTTGCTGCTCAAGTAATATTTCTTATTATTATAAATGTTAAAACTAATTATTGAGGAAAATGTGCCATGATTTCTCCAAAATACTTAAACCTGCATGTGTTAATGCAATTAGTAAAGCTGTACTCGGTATTATCCACAAATAGCTATAATAACTTTGATATTTTGCTGGGAAATATATGATGGTAAATGTTTATAAAGGAAAAGAATAACATAGATATGTTCCCCCCTTAATCTTGTAAACCTGCGACTGAGAGATGAGAAAGAGGTAAGAATTTATTTTTTAATTCAAAGTAAATTTTCTTTATAGCAGGTAAAATAAATTTGATATCGAAACTAATGTTTTCAGTTATAAAGAATATAGCTGACTACAAATTATCGGTGACTTTTTCTCAAAATTGCAGCTGTGGGATGAAGTGTGTCAGATGCTACAGGTAAACCGCGACTGAATCAGTAAAGGTAATCTGTGAAATCTTGAAAATTGTTTTGCAGCATTCACATGTTGGTTTGTTAAAATAATAAGCTGGAAATATTACTAGTTACTGCTCAATCATTGAACTTCCCTGTGACTTGACACAATTACCGCTAATGTGGGGCAAGGTGTGTCATTGGACCATTTTTATTATTTATTTATTTATTTTTTTGTGAAGTCACATTTTATGGCCCCATGTTATAGATGTTTTTTTCTAACTTCAGTTGGCGACAGACATGCTTAAATATAATTAGTATTAATCTGACCTAATTTCTTTTTGTCTAATTGACAACTTAAAGGGATAGGTCTCCCCAAAATAAATCTGTCATAATTTAAAACCCTTCATGTCGTTCATATTTAAAAAAAAAAAAATAAATAAATAAAATGTTTTCGTCCATACAAAGGTCAATGGAGTCCAAAACAACATTGGAACGACATGAGGGTGAGGGAATAAATGACACATTGATCATTTTGGGGTGAACTGACCTAAAGCAGTCTGTTACGTATGAGTAGAAGCACATGGGCTGTTGTAGAAAAACCAGCATGAATTCATCAGCTCCCTGTCTGTAAGCTGTGGGCGTGAACCTCCCTGCGCTTCCTGCACCTGTGCGTTCATGAGCTCCGCCCACGCGTCAGGTGTTTCACACGAAACTCGGCTGAAGTAAAGAGGATGTTACTCATGTCGGCTGGACTGGATGAAACACTCCACAAACGCTCAACCTTCATCTTGTGTCACCATATATCGATACCAGAGAGCAACAACAAGTGGCCTGTTTACATGCAGGTGAGCTCTATACACTTATATAGGCGTACACCGTTTTAAACGGCATGACTTAAGTTAAACTCATACTTCAACATAGGTTATTACTAGAACAGAAACTGAACTGTCAACCGTAAGAGACTATTCATGATCTAAATTGACCCTGAGCTGTTCATACACCGTGTCCTAAGGTTAGTGTCAAGGACTAGCCTCTGTTTTGTTTCATGAGTTTGAACTACACAACTGCTATAATACGCTTTACAAAAATGACTGGTACAACAATACTTTGAAATGCCATATAGCCTTGAATGATAGGGTTAATTCAGGTAAAAAACAATCATTTCAGTGTCAAACTGTAGTCCAAATTACGCAATTCACTGTCTAATGGTGTTTAGTTTACTTTTTGTTAGTAAAATTGGCATAACTATCTGTCTATGAGCATCATCTGTACATCTAGGATAGTGATTCCCAAATCTGCCTTGTTAAACTTATAAAAAGAAAGCATAAAATGAGTAAAATTATTAAATGTGTTCAATGTCATTATTTTAACGAAACAAATGTAAAACAATAGTGTGTGTGCAAGCTTTATAATTATGTGTAGGCTTAGATGTGTCTCGTTACATGATTATATGTGCTAATTAGTCTTTTTATGTAATATTAGTGACTTAGTGCTGAATAATATCCAGCATGACGTAAGTCAAAGGGATAGTTCACTCAAAAATGAAAATTACCCCATGATTTACTCACCCGTATATGACTTTCTTCTTTCAGACAAATACAATCAGAGTTATATTAAAAAAAGATCCTGGCTCTTCCAAGCTTTATAATGGCAGTGAATGGGGGTTGAGGTTTTGAAGCCCAAAAATAAAAATCCATCATAAAAAAATACTCCACACGGCTCCGGGAGTTAATAAAACCTTCTAAAAAAAAAAAAAAATCCATATTTAAAGCTCCAGTGAGAATATGGTAGTCTCGCGAGAACCAAGTTTTATTTACAGCAAAGGAACACCAGACTCCTCTTGGCCTATATTGAAATCCTCGTTTTGTACTTCGAATTCGTGACCGGTGTTTTGTTTTGCGCTCTGCATTCGTCACGTCTCACAGGAGCTTAACGCTAAGCCTATGTCCTACGCCATCTGCTGGAACGCCACTCTCTCATGAACGCAAGTACGTCAGTTAGCGGAAGCTAGAGATTACGGTTTATAAAGTTTTAAATAAGTATATTTTTCTTACACAAGCACATCGATTTGCTTCAGAAGGCTTTTATTAACTCCCCCTGGAGCCGTGTGGAGCACTTTTTATGATGGATGGATGTACTTTTTTGGGCTTCAAAGTCTCAACCATCATTCACTGCCATTATAAAGTTTAGAAGAGCCAGGACCTTTTTTTTTTTTTTTTTTACAATAACAAAACAGTGGTATAGGTGTCTTATGGCAGCATATACAATCATCCATCATACAATAATCCATCAGCTTGTAATTCAAGAGATCAGTGAAGGGCGATAGCACCAAGGAAAAAACAAAAACAAAAAAAAAAACATTCAATATACGCCATTCAGATACGCCAGAAATCATCAGATCTCTGACGCAAGTCACAAGTCAGTTTTTCCAAAGGTAGAAAAGTAACGATTTGATTCAACCACACATTAGTGGAAGTAACGTGAGGAGCAGACCACAACAAAAGTATAAATTTCCTCGCCAGATAAGTACAGAGATGTAACTATGACTGAGGCGTAATTCAGCTTTACAGTTCAAGAGATAGATACTTGGGGATAGATTGAAAGGTTTACCAATGATCTTCTGAACCATTTTGTGTATTTCTTTCCAGTATGAGCCAGGACATTTTTAAAATATAACTCTAATTGTATTTGTCTGAAAGAAGAAGTCATATACACCTAGGATGACTGGGTGGGTGAGTAAATCATGGGGTAGCCTAATTTTCATTTTTGGGTGAGCTATTTCTTTAATAGTAACCCAAGAAAAAAAAGTTAGATATAACTGCTCTAAAATATTGAGTATTGTTCGTTTCAGTAACGTTAGACTCAACAGCTGCTTTATTAAGTATTAAAAATATTAACCTATTTAATTTTGAATGTACTTTTAATTGATAAAAGGCAGATGTTCTCCTCATTTGTTGATGCTATATTATACTACACTTCTTTTTAAACATTGTTGATGAAACAACATCAAAGCAGAACAAACACAAGCTTATCATGCAGAATACGAAGCGACAGGTGCACAACTGCTTGCACTTTCATTTCTTCAACCTGTTTGCGAGCACTTTGACTGTCATGCACGTTTGGTTTGGGGTTGTGCTGATGTTTAACCTGGAGCCTCTCTGAGATGGTCGTTTCTTGATGCATGTGTAAGAGACACCCACGAATGCATTTTCTCTTTGAGCATGAAAATGTGTTCTGTGTGGTTTGCCCTCTTTGTTATTTGATGTAAGTAGAGCCCGCAGCCTTGTACAGGGACAATAGAGCTTTATTTGCAGAGAGTGACATCACCTTTTTAAATTGACAGGTGCAAGATAGTGGTTAAGTGCGTTCGGTACAGAAAAGAAAGGAACTGTGTGTTATTTGTTTGTGTAGTTTCATAAATATTAGAGTATGATTAGTTGATTGCTTTTTGACCTGAGAGCACTTTGTGTATTTAGCAGACAGACTTGCTGAAGAGTGTTGACATGCATTTGTTTATCATTTGCCGTGTGTTTGTTGGTTTAAAAGCTGAACGGTTGAGTTTCACTGCCAGCTTCCTGGTTCACAAGTTCTCAGTTTTTGCGATCAGACACAGTCAACATATGAGTGTCTAGTCAACAGTTTCCTTTAGCAACAGCGAATAAAAGATTAATAACAAAAGGTGTGACTGAAAGCCTGATTTGGCACACGTCATTGTTTTCTTTTTGTTCTTGGCTGAAAATCAGGTTCTGCCGTGTTGAGTAAAATCTATTTTTGGGAAGGGAAACTTTGTTTGTACTTAAGAAAACAAATTTTGAGTATTGTTGCAACACGTGGATGGTGTAGAGTAGCAAATAGTTTGGTATATGAGTCACACCTGCAAGTTGTCAAATTATTTTTTACGTCTGACTTTTCCAAACGGAGCATTCGTCTCGTGTCTCTCGGCAGTGATGGAGGTGAAAGGCTGCAGGTCAGAGGTGGAAGTGTTTAGGAGGTCGACGACTGAGACTGCGTCCAGAAGAGATTCTGTTTCTGTGAAATGTCCTCCAGCTTCCCAAAACCTTCAGATGTCAACACCTCGATCGATCCCTCTGACCATCAGAAACACTCACAGGTAACTCATGGCACTTGGTGCTTATTGTATTATTTGACTGTGGTTGAAAATTTGCTTAAAATACAAACTGGCCTACAATGCAATGCAATGCTATAATTATTTTACATAAATTAACTTATATTTTGCATGTATAGTTTTATTTCATGAAATAAAACTATTTTATTTTATATATTGTATACTATAGCAATAGTGTATAAACGGCTTTCAACAGTTCCAAGTTGTTTAAAGATGTAGTTGTTTTTAATTTATATTTTATATACATAATTTTATTTCTTGAAATATAATTTTTAATCTTTTTATTTTATTTTATTTTATTTTAAACCATAGCAATAGTGTGTAAATGACTTCAAACAGTTCCAAGTTGAATTTAAAGATGTTAAAGATGTTATTTATATTTTAAATACATATTTTTTTCATTCAGTATAAATTTTAAACAATAGCAATATTGTATAAACAGCTTCAGACAGTTTCAAGTTGAGTTTAAAGATGTTGTTTATATTTAAAAATATTATTATATTTTAAATATATAATTTTAATTCAATATAAACTATTTTATTTTATTTTATTTTATTTTATTTTAAACTATAGTAATAGTGTATAAAAAGCTTCAAACAGTTCCTAGTTGAGTTTAAAGATGTTTATGATGTTATTTATATTTGACAATGTTATTTATATTAAATATTTTTTTCATTCAGTATACCTTTAATTTTATTTTTTATTTTAAACAATAACAATATTGTATAAACAGCTTCAGACAGTTGCAAGTTGAGTTAAAAGATGTTATTTAAATTTAAAAATGTTAATGTTTTAAATGTACAATTTTATTTAATATAAATTATTTTATTTTATTTTAAACTATAGTAACAGTGTATAAAGAGCTTCAAAGAGTTCCTAGTTGAGTTTAAAAATGTTTAAGATGTTATTTATATTTTAAATACATAATTTATTGAATTAAATTTTATTTTATTTTATTTTTTGTCTTTGTTGTTTGTCTTATTGTGATGGTTTATTTATTAATGCATGTTCTTAAAAAAAATTTAGTGTTCATTTGATCAATTTTAGCAATGTTCATCAAATCTTGCCTCACGTTTATTCTTGTTAAATATCCTGTTTCAGTCAGAAACATGTCAGATTACAGAAACAGATTGTGTTGACATGATCATGATGCTTTTTACTTCTTATTCGTCCTTGTCTTGTGATTTTAGCATTTCAACTAAAAGGGAATTTCGAGCTTCATCTGCACCTTTGATTCCCAATCCGTTTCCGGAGCTCTGCAGCCCGACTCACTCCCCGGTGCTGACCGGATCTCTCGGCGGGAGGGATCCCCCCTCCAACAGCAGCAAACACGTAAGCGTGCCTGGATGGTTTAAGCTTTGATACAAATGACAGACAGTTGCCTGTGGCGCAGTGAATTCTCAGTAGTTATAATAGGTGACAGATGCCATGACACGGCATCCTCAGGGGAAAAACAAGCATGCATGTACACAAACACATCACAGGGCGTTCAGTTCATAGACTTGTCAATAAAAATACACAACACAAACACATTCTTTGGCACTCAGAAAAGTTCATGACCTTAAACAAACAAAACAAGTACGAAAAGTCTCATGCATTTGCGTGCATCTTAGTTTCTGAATGATTTACGATCAGATTCTTGTGTGTGTTTGTAGGTGCTTCGGGTTTTTGGGGACGCCACTCACAGTCGGTCGATTTTGGTGACGTCTGGGACGACGGCGCATGATGTCTGTAATATGTTGGCGCAGAACGCACACTGTACGGACGAGGAAAGCTGGGCTCTCATTGAACATCATTCTGCTTTACGCCTGGGTAAGACTCGTGTTATTGCACTAAAACGACCTAATGCAATTGCTGATACACTTCTAATACTCTCCTGTGAGTTACATCTTCCATAATGTAACTTACTAATACAAATACTTTCATAATGTAATGGAAAATCGCATACTTCACCTACAAAGGAAGTCTGATAGTAATAAGGTTTGTAATGGAAAACAGTGGGTTGCTGCTTTGCATTCACTTTGTTGTTTGCATGCACTTGATTTTGCAGAGCAAAACAAATTACTATCTAGTGTTTTTGCTTTTGACAAATCGATAATGTAATTGCACATCAATGCCTCATTGTTTGGACAAAATCCACTAAATTCCATCTCAAATGCCACCTTGTTTGTGTAGAAATAATGCTAAGACAAAAGCTGACATGTCTCATTGTGCTTTTATAATAAGTGATTCTTTGCTGAAAGAAGTCAGGCACAGGGGTGTTGTGGAAAATAGCATTGAAATGAACACAACCAACGTGTTATACAGGCTTTTACAGTAGCTTTAGTTGTGCTTATGACAGGTGTTGGATTGCACAAACCTTTGGTTTGAGGAATGACAGTTTAATTAAAGTATTTAGCAACATTTTTTTTTTTAAATAATTTTTTTACTAAACGTAGAGACATTTAATTTAATGTTTAATTGACTGTAGAATTTTTAATTTAAATTAATGTTAAATATAATTATTTTTAAATTTAATTTTTATTAGTTTTTCTATTTTAGTTCAATTTTAGTAAATGTATTTTTAATTTAGTTAAACTTTGAAATTTTTTAAATTTAATTTAAAGTTTAATTTAGTTTAATTTTAAATTAAAATTTTATTCAATTTTTAATTTTTTTTTATTTTAATTCCGTTTCAATTTAAATGAAATAAAACATTGTTTTAAATTTTTAATTGAAATAAAATTTAATAAAAATGTAAGTAATTTAAACTTTAATTGTTTCAAATTAAAGTAAAAAATTTATTGATTCATTTTAAAAATGAACAATATGTATCTTCTTAATAAAATCTTAAATCATGTCGTCCTTTATGAACTATTTAGTTTAAAGACTGTGGGTAAGTGCTGTATTAGTCGGAGCATTTGCATTCAGAGGTTACGTTTATGTTTTTTTTCAGAGCGCTGTCTGGAAGACCATGAGCTTGTGGTGCAGGTTCAGTCATCCTGGCCTGTAGAGAGCGACACAAAGCTGATCTTCCGCAAAAACTACGCCAAGTACGAGTTCTTCAAAAAACCTGTGGTATGAAAACTTATTTGTATAGAAATGTTCACAATCCTTTTAACTTAACTGATGTTACAACTAGCAAATGTAGACATTTTTAGTAATATTTTCTCTCATTTTTTCCCCCCCCCCCGTTATGCAGTTATTTTTCCCGGAGCACATGATCTCTGACAGCGCTGATGTCACTAAAGGCATAACATCATCAGAGCTGGTGCAGGTATGATGGTCTACAGCTTTTAAAAACATAAAAATGGCAATTCTATTGTCTTCATAACACTAGTAAATGTCTGTCTTGTAGAATATGGTGAAGAGCGGCTCCTGTCCAGAGATTCAAGGCTTTCTCCATGTGAGAGAGGGTGGGAAAAAGTCCTGGAAGAAAGTCTATTTCGTTTTACGACGCTCTGGACTATACTGCTCCAACAAAGGACAATCAAAGGTGCCACACACAAAAACAAAAACACATTCATACACACCCACAATGTGCAAAGTGTGTGTATATACACACATAAGCATAGATATAAAATCTGGATGCGTATGTATGTTTGTAGGAACCTCGACACCTGCAGTTCGTTGGAGATCTGGAAGATCTGAATGTGTTCACTGTGCTCAATGGCCGTAAACTTTACAGGGCTCCAGGAGAGCATGTCTTCTGCATTAAGGTAGCCAATAGGAACAGAGTATCAGTGTTATTTTAGTATTAATTTTTATACTATTATAGTGCTTATCAATGTTTTGAATTAATTTGTATTTTTATTTTTATTTTTTATTTTTTTTTAATTTGTTTAAAAATATTTGTGCTTTTTATTATTTTTGTAATATTTCTGTTTAGCTTTTTTAGTTTTAGTGATTTTTTTTTTTAGCAACATTTTAAAATTTGTTTGTTTTTAATCTATTCTATTCTGTTCTATTCTATTCTATTATAGCTTTATTTCCATTAATAAAAAATGGCACAGCGTCCATTAATCAAAGTAACTTATGCTAAACCACAAAAATTTTTATGAAAGTGATAAATACATTTTTAGTTATTTTGTCCTATTTATTAATGTTAATATATATTTATTTCTATTTATCTGTAATTTTTCATTTTTACCTTTAATTTTAGTATTTACACCTTACATTTTAGTATTTCAAGTTAAACTTATTTCAATTAGTTTTCAAGGCAACATTCTGATTTTATATTAGATTAATATTTTATATTAGATTTGTATTATATTAAATCAATATTTTATTAGTACTATATTTTATTTTTAGCTGTATTTTTAATTAACAAACTATTTTTAATAGTTTTAGTTATAATTTTAGTGACAATTTATAAAAGCAATTCATAATGCAATTTGCTGAAATTTTAAAAATGCAATAGGTTTTCTTTTAGTGTTAGAGTTGGTCTATAAAAATTATAATTTGTTTCACATAACAGCAATAGAAGTCTAGGGTATTTCCTCATTTAGACAGCTAAATGAACATGAATATGTGTTTGTATATGCATGGTAGGCCTCAAAAGACAGGTTTCGCTGTCAGGATTTGAAGCTGATGTGTGCTGACAGTGAGCAGAGTCGTACATGCTGGATCACAGCCTTCAGATTGTTTAAGGTACATGCACGCGCACACACACACACACACACACACACACACACACACACACACACACACACACACACACACACACACACACACGGACTCACTAAGAAAACTAGTTTCTTCTGAAACCTGCAATGTGTGTGTTTTAGCATGGGAAACAGCTCCAGTGTAATTACCAGCTCTCCCAGTCCAGCGCCAGACTTCACAAACCATCACGACCCGACTCCAAGGTACTGAAAACATCTACAAAAAAAAAAAAAAAGAAGTCCATCAGGCTTGTGCACTATATTCTGATTCTGAAGTCACATGTTGGCTGTGTGTGGGGAACAGACTGTAAATGTAAGTTATTCACTGAGTTTCTCTCACGCTTCTCATCATCAGTATACAGACCGGGAGGAGTCGATGGTGGCCATGGATTTTTCAGCCCAGAATGCAGAGCAGGAGGAAGGACACAACTGGCGGGTGTGTGTGTGTATATGTGCTCAAGAGAAACTATGAAATTAATTTTTAAACAGAATTCATGCTACACACACACACACACACACATACACACATACATATACACACATAGATGTGTGTGTGTGTGTGTGTGTTGTTCAGATGTTTGGGTCCGTAAAATATTTTCATGTTTTTAAAAGAAGTCTCTTCTGATCTATAAATATAAATATATACATTCTATAAAAATATAAATGTATATAACATTTTTTAATTATATATATATTTAATTAAAATTATATATAACAATTATTATAATTAAAAATAAAATTATATAAATTACATATAAAAATATAAGTAGATATAAATATGAATTATTTACATTATAATAAAATATGAAAATTAAATTAAATTTATTTATAAATTATGAAATTATTATTATTAATAAATTGTTATTATTAAAGCATATTTTATGGTAAAAAACTAACAAACAAGTTGATAAAATCATTTACTCAGCTGTGTAGATGTTTCTTTAATGGGGTGTTTTTGTGCTTCAGAAGAGAGAAGCGTTACGTCACAGTTTACCCATCAGCGGTCACGGGTCACAGCTTTCCGGTAAGAGTCTCACGTCAACACTGACATCATATAAAATATATTGTAATCAACAAGAAAGAAGCTCTCATTGCTAAAAGCTTTCTATATGTGTGTGTCTACAGCGGTTCATCGGGTTCAGCCGTGGTTTCATGGGGGCGTGTCTCGAACTGAAGCTCAAAGGCTATTGGAGGAGCAGGGTCAGGTGGACGGGTAAGAATCAACAGCTTTTTTGATTATCGTATATGTTTGCGGTGTACAGTACAGTTGTGTTTATATGGTTTTCTCCCGTCTGCAGAATGTTTTTGATCCGAGACAGTCAGCTTCACGCGCAGTGCTTTGTGTTGTCCTTGTGTTATAAACTGAAGACGAAACACTACCTCATCATTCCAGTGAGTCTTTCTTTCTCATTGTGTGTGTGTGTTACATCAGGCATTACATGAGACATTTTCATCTTGACCTCTCCTTCTCTCTGTAGTTAGAGCAAGAAGATAAACAGTACTACACTATGGACGATGGTGTCACACTGTTCACAGATCTGCTGCAGTTGGTGGAGTTTCACCAGATCAACCGCGGCATCTTACCTGTGTGTCTCAAACACCCCTGCACTTGCATTGCACTCTAAACCTTCACCTTTGACCTCTTCCTCAAACCTAGGACCTAAATGACCCAGCACCAGTCTACGGACCATTACGGTTTTCATTTTACGACTCGCAGTGGATGTCAGGACATTCACAGTTTTCCATAATCCAAAAAAGCCTAAAAAAAGACTATATTTCTGTACATAGTAATTCTATTTATATTTTATATACCTCTAGCACACTTTAGAGCTCTTTAATATTCTAAAAATTACTTTATGTTAGGGTTATAGTCCATAAACTAAAAATACTTTATAGTTTAGGGACTATTTGTTTACAAGCTTCTATCCAGGAATGTTTCTACACCGGAAAGTGCACAATCATGTGGGAACTTCCTGCTATTCCTTCCTTCAACACTGGGTGGCGCACTGGTGCTCTGAATGCTTTACTGTCCAGGAATTCTTCATTTATGCAATAGTCATGCAGGGATACTTTAATGCATATCTGAAGTTGCAGAAAGAGGTGATTTCAATGTAGCAGATTTATTATTATTAATAATAATATTTATATATTTTTTTGTTCAACACTGTCTAATTTATGGGTGTTTTTTCATAATGCTGATGTTTAAGATAATTGAGACCAGTGTACGTTTGCTTTGTTTTATATTTTTTAGTTTATTTTATCATTGTTTAATACTTGTTCTGGTTAAAAGTTGTGCTTGGTTGTGTGTATGTAGTTTAATTCTGACCAAAACCTCAAGGTGAAGTTGTAAATAAGTAAATGGAATGTTTGTTGTTTTAGAAGTTCTCTCTGTGTGTGTGTGTGTCTGCTTGTATTTTTTTCTGCATTAAACTGTATTTGACTCTCAGCAGGACCATTTCTGGAGATGAACTGTGTGTGTGTGTGTGTGTGTGTTTCTGTATGCTTCAGTTAACTTGACATCACAGTACATCAGTTGTCAGGTCTCCACTGTGTTGTTGCCATGGAGATTATTCCTTTAATATTCAGGGGAGGTCATCAGTCCAGGCAGTAGTATATACTGTAGGGTATATACGCTGTGACTGATTTGCATGACTCACTTTGAATCTGATTATGGAATGAGATGGTAATTTATTCAGATGTAAGTGAGGTGATCACCTCACTGTAGCTGTTGATAAATCATACATTAATCCTGTATTATAAGGGTAAATAAAGGAGACGGTGATCAGTTGCTGAGTCAGTGAAGGACACTTCATTCATCCTGACAATAATAAATATCAATATAATGTGAAATAGTAGAGTGTAATGAATCAATACGGAATCAGTTCTGATTTCAACTGAGTAAAAAGGGAAGGAAGTTAGCTACATAACTGTTGTGAGCATGGATTAATGTTCGAAATATATATAAAAATATATGCATTAATGTATACATTACTATTCTAATTATAACTTTTTATATAAATTTAATTTAAATTTTACGCTATATATCATATATATATATATATATATGTGTGTGTATATATGTGTATATATGTGTGTGTGTGTGTGTATACGTATATACATGTGTATATATGTGTGTGTGTATATATGTATATATGTGTGTGTGTATATATATATATATATATATATATATTACAACTGAATTAGCAATTATGTGTTTATAAGTGTTTATAAATGTATTGTAGTTTATTAATTCTATGAATTATATTTAATTAAATCTGTCATATTTAATGATATAAAATATACTTGTGTCTGTAATATATATATATACAGTATATATATATATATATATATATATATATATATATATAGAGAGAGAGAGAGCGAAAGAGAGAGAATTATATAATTATAATCATAATTGAATTAGTTTTTATAATTCATTTATATTACTAATTATAATTATTAGATTTCTTAATTTTAAGTACGTTTTATATATATATATATATATATATATATATATATATATATATAATATTAATGTATAATTATCTATAATATATAATATATGTATGTATGTGTGTGTGTGTTCATTCTAAGCATAGTCATTATATAGTTCAGTGTTGTTTTTGCTTGTGACTTTTGTGTCCCTTTTTTCTTCACCAGCTTGCCGTAGCTCCACCTTACCTACCGCAGACACTCAACCGGTCAGTCACCCCTCTAACTTATTTATGAGGAATGATTAATTTAAGATTGAACAATGTCCCCAAACCTGCATAAAAGCTTCATCTCCACCTTTCCAATACACGCACATTTATCATACACACACATGAACACACTCAGACGGTACCTTACTGTGGTGTTTGCAAGGTGAAGCTCTGCTGGAACTAGGCCACAGAGACACAGAACAACACATGAGGTTCTCTGAGTTTGAACTGGCTGCTCCAAATGGGTTCAGATCAGTGTCATTTGAGGAAGATCAGGAGTTCGATTCATTGTGAAGTTAAAGCATAAATGTGCAAGTAATTCTGAGATCTTATAATTATCTTACCTTCCAAAATAAAGTAAGCTTTAACTGAAATGAAATTGTCCTTAGTTCTGATCTATAGCCACACACTGCACAATGCTTTGAGTTGCATTAAATTTACACACATTTCCTGTAGTTTTAAGGATAAAATGAAATGCATTTTGATGTTAGATGTGAATGGATTAGCTTATCTCTTCTGAAGCTGAAATGACACATGACTCTGAGAGTTTAGTGTGACAGAAGTGGATTGAATTTCAGCTTCTGTTTCAGTACGTCTGTCCTGTCCGAAGAGCCTTCGCTGATCAGTTCATTTTTACTTGATGACCAACATAATACAGCAAATCAAATTTAAGATGAGTGTATCAACATTTATTACAATAAAGCACTTTTATTTGCTTTTACATTCTGATTTGACTTAAAAAATATTTAAGAATAAATATATTTTACATATATGCATGCTACTTAAAATATAATTTATTATCATTTAATATTGATATAATATTAATAGTAAGTAAATATAAAAAGTAAATATAAAAAGTGTGTATATATATAATGTGTGTATATATGTATATTTACATCATATATTATTAAATATGTTTTATGATTTTATAAAAAAGTTTAAACTATTTCAAAATAAATATATTTTATATAAATATGCTTTTTACACTTGCTTAGTTTCTGTGGCATTTGTTTATTATAATTATTTCATGTTTGTGTAGTGCTATTAGTTGATTAACTGATAAATTAGAGAATATATTTATTTAAAGGGGTCATCTGATGCGACATGCACTTTTACAAGTTGTTTGACATAAATGTGTGTTGGCAGTGTGTGTACACAACCACCCTATAATGATAAAAATCCACCCAGTGTTTTTTTTTTTTTTTTTTTATCTACTAAAATCATTACCCCTTTCTCAAATCAAGCCATTCTCAGCTTCTTGTCTGTGTGACGTCACACTGACAGGCCCCTCCCACGACTGTTTGATTGACAGTAGCGTTTCAGCACAGACTGGACTGGTGTCTTAGCTTAGACCCGCCCTGAGTGAGCTGTCAGTCCGCCATTGTTTCACCGCCGGAGCAGATGTAGACAAGAATGTCTCCTAAGCGATAGAGGTGTTCTGTTGTTAGATGCAATAATGAACATAGCAGTTGTCATTTACTCCCGACATCTGAGCCGCTGATGACACAGTGGATTAGTTTGTTTGTGAAGGGAATGCGCCCCCGATCTACCTAAATGCGTTTATGTTCGCGCGAATCATTCGTGATCCCGCTTCACCACCTACAGAAGAAGTGAGTATAAGGTTTTTTAATGAATCTTTGCAAATCGCCTTTCCTAATAACGTGCTATTTAGCAAGTTTCACGATGAATGCGGCTAAAGTTTACCGTCTCTCAGAGAGCAGCTCGGAAGAGAGGGGCGGGGTGAGCAGAGCTCATTTGCATTTAAAGCAGTATGCAACAATACGGCTTGCAATGAAAAGAGCTTTTTTTTGACAAGGTAAAAAGGGTGTTGATTTACACTGCCATTGAGAAATTTTAACCAAAAATTTCATGTTATAGATGTTTCATTAAGACCCTAAAGAATCATATCAACTTGTGGAAAATGGGCATCCGATGACCCCTTTAAATCTATTGATTTAAATAAATATATTTAGGTAATGTTTATTATTTGGCTTATATGGAAATATTATTATATTTTTTAAAATATATTTTACATCAATAATACTTTAGTATATGCATTTGCTTAGAGACAGCGTTTTATTACAGTGTAATTACATTTTCAATAACAAATTTTTGTGCAGTGCATCATTAATCAATTGATTAATGAATCAATTGATCGTTATCTTTATTTCAATTCTCTCCTGGCTTAATTTTTCCCAAGCTGTATATGCAAATCAGCCTCTGTACCTCATGTAGTGTTGCCATCCTGCAATTATCCCTCGTTTATTCCCTCTTCAACCCTCCCCCCTTTCTCCCTCATGATGGTTCAATCCATGAATCTGCTGGGCCCATGTGTAGAGTATCGGTTCACTGTACCTTTAAGAGGAGGAGGGGGGGCTGCTGGTGGAGTGGGGGTTATATGAATATCAGATGAGCTCGGTTTGTGCCATGCGGACCTGCACACACACACACACACACACGTTCACATATACAGTCGCTCACACACGGCACGCTTGCCAGCAATAGGCTGGTGCAGACGATTCCCAGTGAAGACACGGATCTGAGACAGAGGGAGAGATCAGGATGGGTGTTACAGGAGAAATGAAGGAGGACGAGGCTGTGTAAGACAGCGCTGAGAGATAAAGCGAGGGTGGGTGAGCAGAAGGGAGGAGAGGACAGACAGCACCAGCCTCAGCAGGTATGTGCCGTTTCATCACCGTTATCCTCAAGGATTGAAGAATCCCCTCTATTCCCATCATGAAAATTGATCCATTGGGAAGCCACAAACTGTTCTGGTTTCACACTGACAGATACTGAGAGCATTGCGTCCATGTTTTCTTGAAGCTCCAGTTTTGATTGCATTTGAATCCATATTCATAAGGCACTTTTTGTTCTAGTGTTCTAGAGTCGGAGGGACAGACAGGCAGAGAGAGAGACAGGCAGATGCATGTCTTTTAATGCCTCATAATGGAGAGCTATATGAACTCCTGTGAGTGTGTGAGCGAATGCCGTGGACCGATGGGATGTGGCGACTGTCTCTCCATCATTTCATGGACTGCAGAGAGAGTGAGACCGCTGGAGAGACAGACGAGAAGAAAGAGGGATCCAAGAGGGAAAAGTCCGTCCTCGATGAGGAGCGATTCTGAGACAGGAAGGTGAAGGAACTTAGATGCTTTTGAGGTGGAAGCAGAGCTCTGGAAGTGTGCAGTAGTTTGAATTCAGAGGAAATATCTTTGAGATTAATCCATGAGATGGGAGGGAGGAATATATGATGGACTGAGAAAACAGGGAAGGGAAGAGATATGTGACAGAAGAGGAGGTAGAGTGAGTGGAATGAGAATTGAGCCGTGGAGAAAGGGATGAATGGATGAAGAGAAGCCTGGGCTGATGTACCCATCAATCCATGATGAATCGCCAAATAATATTGGGTTGCATAAACGCCCAACTGATCATTAATTGACTTTCGAGGCTCCTGTTCTGAATGAAGCACATATTGATCATTTCAAACCATAATGACAGTTGGTTCAATCGAAAATAAAATTACTTACCCTCATGTTGTTTTAAAACCTTCTTTGAGAAGAAATAACATTGAACCCCACTGATGTTGTATTGACAAAAACACTGAGATGTTTTTCAAAATATCTTCTTTTGTATTCCACACAAGAACTAAAGTCATACACGGTTTTGGAACGACATGAGTGCGCGTCAGGAGGCCTTTACAAGACACCATTTTCAACTAAAAACAAAACATTTGTATGCATTTTGGCCATTCATTTACATGACAATGCATTTTTGGGGGTCTGAAAATGCAAACTTTTGAAAACGGGTGTCAAGTTTTTGAAAATGATACTGTTATCATCTTCATGCAAACTACGCAAATGAGAATTTGTGAAAACTTTTTAGTGACATCGCCATCTACTGGCCTGGTATGCATAATACAGCGTTTTAGTTGTTTTTTCTAATCTGTGAATTGTTTTTTTTTTTTTGACAATGTCGTCGTCTTTACATGAAACTTTTCAAAAATGTAAAGGAAAATGTTTCCGTTTTTAGTACATCATTGTCATGTAAGCATACCCTTAAAGGATAGAACTTTCATTTTTAGTTTAACTTTTCCTTTGAAACCACAAGGAAGGAATTAGATGCATGTTTTTATCCAACTACACCATTGCTGAAAAGATTTGATTTGATGTATAAAAAAAGATTTCATAGATGTATAAAACACTGGACTAGATGTTTGTTGGTAAAGGATGAGTGGGGAGAACAGAATCCATTCAGTCCTGCAGTGTTTCTATCTCTCTCATTTTTACTTTTTTTTTGAATCAATTAGCAAAAAACTCCGCACACCTGACGGCAATGAATAGGTGCGTAGAAAACAAGGACCAGCCAGGTCAAAAACTAAAAATCAAAAACAAATCCCGCACACTATCTATGCCAAAAATATATCAAATACTTTGAAAAATTTAGTTTGAAAAAATTAGAGTGTTCAAAGCAGGCCGTCCATCGCCATTAATAAATATTTGATATATTTTTGGCATAGATAGTGTGCGGGATTTGTTTTTGATTTTTACTTTTTTTTTGAAGACATTATTTTAAAGTAAAGAGGTGAAGTTGATTTAATTTAAAGTTGGCATGAAATGTAAATTATAAATTAATCTAATGATCTTATTTTGAATGATTCATCCATGTTTCATGTAATTTTTATATTGTAATTTTTAATCAAAATGACTGGGACTTCTGGTGAAATGGCAGACTTCTCCCTGGTGACATATGCTGGACTTCTCCAGTCATTTCGTCTGTTTAAACCCCGCCCCTTTCTTACAATTGACTGCAAACTAGCACTCACCTCTGCCGCTGTTCAATTAACAAGCATAGGTAGAACCAAATCCCGTCCTACACTTTTTTTCTTTTCTGATTCCAAATCCTTTTACTCAGATGTACTTAACAATATGGAAAAAAGATCTGTAGCTAACAAGATAAGTATGTTACATTCTCAGTGTTGCCACAAGGGGCGCTACAGTGCATTAGTGCAAACACTCTTCTTCTACTACATATTTTCTTTTTCAGGACATGAGAAAGCAACAGTATGAAAAAAATATTGTTAGGTAAAAGCAGGTTAGTTAAAAGTTAGTACTGTTGACTTGGCTTTTAAATTCACATTCCGTTCCTGAATTTAAATTGAATTTGAATTTGGCTAGCAAACAGGATGCAGAATTTTAAATTTTGGGCGTGGAAATGTCGCCACAATAACAGACCGATGCGTAAAACTCTTGGACATATTTTAAAGATTCTATGACGCGAACAATACATTTTTCACATACTTTTGAAAATCCAATGTTTAGTTGATCCTGATAAACGCTCATCGTCACAGTTGTAAACAAGACGACTTTCTTCTAACATGAGAGAGTTTGGCATCACGGCATCTTTGTTTCCAGGTGGAACGTTAAAGAACGCGACACACGTCTCCTGGAAATCCTGTATAATCTAACCAATCTGACGACGACTTCGAAACTCCTGAAGTTTTCCAGCTAAGTGTGTCGTATGCATCAGATGTACAGCCAGCGGTCTGTGACGTCTGAGGTTGAGACTACTGTGAAGTTGATTAACCATAACCCTAACCCTAAAAAAGAAATAATATTAGTCATAAACACTACAAGTTCAGAATATGGATCCATAAAGGTGAAGCGTGTAACTGCAGCATCACCAGTGGCGACAAATAGAATTGCAAAATAATAATTATTTCCAAATAGGTTTCTGAAAGTCACAGTGTTCACGCTCTTTGGGAAAACAAACCTACAAATGACTTACTTGTTTTTGAATGATAAATTGGGATATGAGAAATGATTTCAGCTTTACGATTTTACAATACAAAGCATTAAGATGCAGATATGTGGCAGAGGGCGATGATGGAAGTCTTGGTCGACTGCCATCATTAACATTTGTCTGAGTGTCCGGATTGTAATATTAGATCCTTAAATGCATTAAACCCCCCCAAAGACTTTACAGCTCCATCCGTGTCTTTTCACACGATGCATGCCCATCACATCATGGGAATGCAACATAAAAACACCAGTATTTGTAGTTTCTGGACCCGCTGCTCCAAGCAAGTGTTTTCTTGTTTGATTTGTACGGTTTGTTGATTGTACATCTCGTACCTCAGAGAGTCGTACGGCGTCTGATGGTAACGCTTCACTCATCAAAACAGTGTCTGCGTCTCGATGGGACGGTGTGCGTTTGGTGCTTGAGATAAAGAGAGAAAGAAAAGTTGCGTGTACATGACGGAGCAAAAAAGAAGAATAAGGAGCAGGCGGATGTGTTGCTGTTGGGATGTCATGAACATCTGTCTCTCTGTCAGTGAAGCTTCAAAAACTGATGCTGGAAGTAGATTTAGATACCCAGAGGAGTAAGACTGAGTGTGTTTGAGAGAGAGAGAGTCATAAAAGTGGACAGACAGAATACGAAAGAGAAAGACCTGGAAGCTAAGAATGTAATTGTTTGTGGAAAAATGGATAAAAGATCTATAGAAAAGAAATATAGATATCCCTGTTTTGGGGATTTTGGTGTGTTTTCCAACTTGGATTTGGAAATGTCTCCCTTTTACAGAATGTTCAAAACCACTCATACACTGCGAAAAAGCAAACCAACAATGTTTGAATTTAAAATTTAAAATGTATGTTTTAAAAAAGTTGTAGTGTATATAGTATATCCAAAGTAAAATATGAAATACAATTAAAAATGTAAAAAAAAAAAAAAAAAAAATTGTTATATAGTTTTCTTTGTCTTATGTTCACATATTTATTTTGTTTTATTTATGTAAAGTCATAATTTTGTTATATTATAGTACTGTTATGATCTCTTTGCTGTTTGCAATTGTTACGATTTACTATTTTTCAAAATGTGATTTTTGGTGAAACCAGTTTGGTTTCAAATGTCATTATAATTATTTTTATTTATTTTAAATAAATAAAATCAGCAGAGGACCTCAAAACAGCAATCGAACTCGGGTCGCCACGAGCATAATTGCGCATGAGGCTATCGACACCGTCAAATATCATTAT